>JAOXJJ010000263.1:2916425-3004166 GCA_025769935.1 Phoenix roebelenii
ATATAATATTATATTACTATATTATAATAATATTATATTATATTACAATAATATTATATTATATTATATATTTATGTATTAATATATATTTTATTTTATTATGCTCTGTTATATAATACTATGCAATGTTTTTTATAGTTATTTTGTTATACCAAAAGTAATTTCTCAGTTTATTTAACAAATACATATTAAAGTAGTACAATACTTTAGAAATGTAGTTATCAAATAGCAAATAATTTTTTTATAAAAACTCTACTTCAGAAAGCTCTAATTCTAAAAGCTTTATTGCCAACCGTTTCCCAAATGCTGCTTAACTTATTAGTTTTCATGCCTCTTGTTTTGACTCCGACGCATATGAAGGTTGGACATTTGTTTTTCTCAAGTTTTTACCTTTGTGATGAATTTGTTAGATAAAATATAGTTATTTGAACGCGGGTACGTCTGCTCTCTCAAAGGGGTTTGCTGCCACGTAAGATTTCTAAAAATATGTGGCCATAGTTGCCACGTCAGGTTTTGTTTTTGTTATTTCCCATTTTGGCTCCAAAAGCTGCACTCGCTGGAAAGTGCTTGCGGCTTTTTTAGCTGAGCTATGCCATGAGCAGAACTTTACGAGAATCCGCTGACTTGCAAACACCATTTCCAGGGCGATAACAACGGTGGTACCCCAGCCACATGATGTCTGCTCCAAATTTCCGACTATCATTACTTCTTTCCCCTCCTCTTTTCCTCCTCCTCCTCCTCCTCCTCCTACTCCTACTCCTTCTGCTTCTCCTTCTCCTTCTTCTCCTGCTGCTTTTTCTCATTCTTCTCGTAAAGCTGAATGTACATGATTATATGGATGATGACCATATACGTGCACCATTTTTTTTTTTGGTACAAGGGCTTAAAACTAGCAATAAGGTCATGACGCAATGGGAATCAGGACAAGGATTACAGAAATACAAAAACCTCAGCATACATGCTAGCTATATTATGGTAAGAAGGGGGTAAAAGGTGACACATGCATCTGGCTCCCGTTGAAAGTATTAGGATGTGCCAATCATCACCGAACCTGAAGGTTGAAACAGCTTCCTTCTCCGAAACGCCGCTCATGCTGCATCAGCCTGCGAAATAGCTGCAAATTCCGACATCAGATTATCAGCAACATGAAGATGAATTTCACCCAGCCTTGCCCTATTAGCTATAAAATCTGCAGCATAATTAGCTTGGCGATAATGTGTTTGACAACAAAAACTTGTGGCATTCTTTTCCATGCCATAACATCTTTGAAGATAGGTTGATCTTTCATTCTGTTGACATTTATGTTAGCGGTAAGCCGAGTTATCACAGTTTTCAAGTCACGTTCGAGCCATCATAATTGCTGGGCTTTCAACTCCATTATAGCTACCTCGAGGCCCCAACCAAGCTGCAGTTAGTTCTGCGAAAGGAACTGAATAAGATGGCAGAGGCTGACCTCCGGCTCTAATCAGCCTGCCAATTCTCATAGGGACTTCAAGTTTCCATATCCAAGCAAAGGACTGCTGAATTGATACATCAGAAAATGGATCTAAAATCTGTTTCGAGTTCTATGTGACTCAATCTATTCTATCCCCGGTAATTGATCGGTGCAGATGCCTTGCGCAATAGGAATTTGGCAGATCCGGTTCGTCATTTCAAGTCGAAATTAAGAGACTAGATAATGGAGTAATCTCCCATTCTTTGCGTGCATTTGCGTGCGGTTGTCGATAAAAGTGGGCCACTTATTAAGAGGAGCAGTGTCATTCAAGAGTGCAATAGATCAACCATTACCTACATTCCACCGGAGTAGATGATGGACCTTTGATCCATATGAGGTGCGATATATGTGCACCATTAACCACACCCTAGCTCTCTCAAATTCAGGCATTCCAAATTAAGATGGTGGACTTCCACCTAAGCATGTAGGAACGTCCAGTAGCTTCTTCTTCTTCTTTTTTGCGCCAATTAATGCCCCGCACTGTTGCTGAAAATTTCATTCTTTAGCTCTTTCCCGTCTCCTGTCATCCCTGTCACATATTTATGTATATGTTTTCTAATTCTTCAAATTAGTGAATTTTTGATTGGTTATTTAGGAATGATTCCATCTGTGCAGATAATACCAAGAAGCGTAACGCAAGGAAAAGAATTTTCATTGGATCCGATCATGTCGGTTCGCACCAATAATGCTCCCTCCTAGCATGGTGTCTATGGTTTTCTATATATATTAGCTAAGATGAGAGAGAGTATTATCTTATAAAACAAAAGTAGAAGATCAAATAAAATATAATATTAAACTAATGCATACATTCTTATGGATGGAAGATATTATTCTATTTTTTTAATATTATTCTATTTTTCCTAGAGGACAGACACATCGTGCATATCTAATATGAATACATTCAATAAAATTAAAAAATAAAATATCCCAAAGTGAAAGCGAGATGAATGGCGAATTAGTCCACAAAATTTTATCTGCATACTAAGTTATATAAGAAGCGTTCCAATCTGCCATCCCAGATTATCTTAAAAGTAAAAGTAGAAGTAGTCTAGATGTCCTGCAGAAGTGTGCCCATGAATTCATCCAACCATCATGGCCAAAGTTATCTTCAATGGCAATGCATTCTATTTTTAAAATCAACTTCGGTGGTGCCAGTCCATACCGCCCCCAGCTCCAAAGTGATGCTATACTAATTCTGATGCCAGAGTACAATGATAAATAATATATAACGTACCAGCGGTGCATTGAATCACTAATGTACCACTGATGAATTAAATCCCCCCTCGTCTTGGTATTCTACCTCACCCCCATGTCTCGCTCGCGGCAGAAACAGTGCTCCTTCTTTTTGAATAGAATATCGTGAGAATCAACTCCAACAAACAAAGCCAAAAAAGGGTTTCTTTTTGCAACAAAAGGTTGTGAGTGTCAACTCCAATAAACAAAATAAACATAAGAAATGGAAAATGTGACCCCTGTCATTAATTTTTAGGCATACGGACAAAATTGTTCAGGGTTGCCCTGCCTTCTCTGCTGCTGCTCTTACTCGATGGCTCTGATATCACGGTGTAGTTATGATATACACAGGGTATAAAGAAAAGATTTTACATGTACCATCAAATTTGAGACCGTCATAATGATTCGAAAAGTTTAAAATATATATATGAAAAAAACCAGATATTTCGGAAAACCTAACTCATGCATCAATTCATCCCATATATATTGTTTTAATGGGATGATATTGTACCTCGATTTTGGGATGACTTAATACACAAGACAGGGACTTAAAGAATATACAAATTTTTTATTAATATGTTTGTTGTACCTTTTAGATTATATTCAATGATTTAGATTTTTTTTTCGATTGCTAATATTGAAGCTGATGATGGTTGTACAGTCTTTCCTTCAACCCCTGTGTGTATTATATCTGTAACCCTGATATATTATCCATCCAAGTGTATTGCATCAAGGTGCAGAACCTAATTGCAGCATGGTGGTTAAAAAGTTTATTTTTTTCTATATTAATAGTCAAAATTCATTAGCACTTATTCTTTTTTCCCAATAAATTAGAGGATTTTAGTTCTGCAGCCAACTCAAGAGGTTACCATCACTCCCGATCAAATTAATGCGGTTCAAGCACAGCACAATGCACAGAGATATGGAAACTTTTTTGCAAATTTATTTTATGCATTAGCACCTGTATATCTGATTTTATATTTTCAAATGAAGATTTAGAAAACAATCGATATAACACTATAGCTTCTTTATAACAATTTTTGCAGATCTTTTTTATGTTACATGGCCACTATTTAATCATTATTTAATTATAGTGATCATTATATGATGAAAATAGAAGCCACTGTCGACGGTATCGTCATTTATTTGAGTAAAAAATTAATATTTTAAATTCTAAATTTCGACGCTAGCTGGAATATATAATTATTTATTTTTTGAAAGCTGTTTATTCTGTTTTTTGGGTATAAATTTGCTATTCCATTTAAGAAAATCTGTGTTTGCTAAGAACTTAAACAATATTTCAAGTAAATAAAATAATATGTTTGACGAATCATGGAGCATTAACTTTTATTATTTATTAAATTCCATAAAATAATCAATTTTTTGTGGCGACGGATGGAGAAAATAATGAAATAAGAAGAAAAAATATACAATATTTATATGGTTCAGTTTATTGAAAAAATATTGACAGATAGAAATGATGGAAAAAATTTACTATAGAAATCTGAAGATTGCATAGTACAAGGTTTGCTCTCAAATTCCATCCTTCCAATACACTTGATCTCTAAAACACTTAATTATTATTTTTTTGAGAATTATAAGAAATATATAATAATAGTATAAGTTGATTTGAACTCAAACTAGTATACTATAATAATTATATTTGCCTGGCCTGAAAAAAGGCACCCTGTGGGCTTATAAATTTAAGGCATACTCAACAATTTTACTTGGGGATTGACGATATTTTCATTACAATGCGAGCTTTTAAATACGTCACGCCGTTATAATAGGCTTTGCAGAAACCGCTATTGATAATTATAGCGGTCATTATCACCGTCATTTATCCCAAAAACTAGTATATTTTTTTGTATGAAGATAATTACTACTAAATAATTATAAAATATTGGAAAATAGCATCATTATCTTTTCATTCTACTCTGGTTGGATTATAGGTGCTATTTTTTTGGACTATACAATGAATTTTTTGAGAGAAAAGTAATAAAAAAAGTTATTTTGAAAATAGTAATTTATTTAGATAAAAACATAAATAAAAGAAAGGGGTAGATATCTGCATTGCAGCAGACAGTCACGGTGAGCGATGGCATGTTGCAAGTATGAGCGTATGACGATATAACGGGAGGTGCCAAATTTTGACCGGGGGCATCGGCGTCAATTTGGTCGCAAAGTGTCCCCTTTACTTTCCCATTTCAGAATATCAGTAATCGAAGCAATAATGATCAATTGGGACGTACAACCTAACACATGAACCTCCAGAGATAACTTGCGCAGGGAGCTTGCAGCGTGCGCGAGGCGACGAGGAGGCTCGCCTGCTGCTCCGACTATAATACCCTCGGATCTGCTCTCCTGGACCCCACGGATGGCTGATTTTTCCGGCGGGTACTGCAGTGGTCGCCAGAGAAACGATCGATCTTTCTTCGCAGAGTCGACCGTTGGATATCGCTATGCACAAATCTACAAGCATTCCGAACTCTCGGTTTATCTCCAAGCGACCATTGCGCGCTTCAATGATGAATGTTTTTTTTTTGTCGAAAAATAAGACACCCTGTCTGAATCCATATTGGTTGATCTCAATTAGACGAGCCCTTGCGCCAGAAAAGTGGCGCTAAAGAGAGATGCACTCGACTGCGATAAGTGACACCTACATGACGTTTTACCATCGATCCCACTCGCGAATTGCACCGGCCCCTGTGGATTATGCGAATTGCACCATTCCCTCTTTGCCAATAAACAAATAAACAATGGGAACGATGCATAGCACTGTGCACGAAGAAACAGGCTGCCATTAGGAGTAAATATTGAATGGCGTACAAGGGTGCAAATTAGTTTCGGTGATTCATTACCAGAGTCCAGAGTCCAGAGTCCCACCTCTATCGTAATTCATTACCGCAATAAGTTTCGGTGAATCTTATTAATTGGTTGCCGATGGAGATTACAATATTAGCTAGCGTTTTGATCATCAGATGCAAGCGAAATTGGTATCTCTGATAGTACTGCACCACCACTCGACCTTATCTGAAATGTTGTGGACTCTGTCCAAGAGGAAGTAGTTTAATGAACTCCAAAAGTAGAATGGAAGGGCTGCATTTCATTGTTTTTGTGGTGGTTTCGAGTAGAATAACTCTGCACTGCAGATGTAGCCCATTGTAAGACGAGTGGCCGTGATTCAAAGTAGGTGCATCTCACAACAGCTCCGTGGCGAAAAGCGCCCCAATCTCCTCACACCATGCATCGGGCCGGGCAGAAATGGAGAAGTTCTAATAGCATGATTGGCCCCCCACTTAGCATTTTTCTGTTGCCACGTACCACGCTCTCATGCGAGAAACGAACCCTATGCGATCAAGGATAAAGAAGGAAAAGCCTCTTAAAAGTTGTCTCGAAAGGACAAATTAGTGGAGCACATTCCAACTGCCTTGCTTGGTGATTTAACCTTAGTGTACAGTGTCAATTTTTTTTTGGGTGATTTAGGACGAGTTTATCTTGGTCGCCACATTTTTGCTCGAGAATTTCATGGTAGAAGAAGAAAGGATTGAAACAAACGAATTTTGAAGGCCTAATCATGTAACGCGCGTCATAGATTATATAATCTTAAAGAGAAGACCTGATCGTTTACCGAAAAAGAGAAGACCTGATACGGGGATAAATAAGTTATTTACAAAAAAAAAGAAAAAGAGTTAGCGAATCACCGAGAACTTGCTTGGATCTACTATACCTAGGCAAGAGAAAAGGGGTTCCTTTTGCAGCGGTATCGATGCTTGCTTTGATTCCAAATTAGCAGAAAGAGATTTGGTAAAGGTCTAATAATTGATAAAATATGGTAGTGAAAAAAAAAAAGAAAGCTAGTTGGCAAAGAGCATACGGATACGATTCCAATTGACGTCGATCCTCGCTTCATGGTAGCATGAGCTTTAACCCGGTCTACCTGCAGGCTTAAGCTCCGGCGACGTGGGATGGGATGGGTACATGGGGTTAGAACTCCTTTTGTTCTAAAAAAAAAAAAAAAAAAAGGTGAAAAAAAAAGGATAGCGATGGCATCTTGGTAATGTTAAAAAAACTGGACTAAGACCAGAAAGAAAAATTCGTCCCGTCACCTGGTGTCAATAACACGAGCCCAACTTTGGCCCTTCATTTTTCATTCTTACGTTCATTTCCATAGTCAGTGTGTACGTCTAAACATTCTTTTTCCTTTTCCCTCAACTTGCTCACGTGTAACCAAGGACATCTTTCAATTTATCATCTATTATTTTTTATTTTCAAAGAAAAAACAATGAGAAAGAAAGAAGAGATACCCATATTACGTCCATCTTGCACAGATTTTCCAGTTTCTCTATAACACAGATTTCGCTTTTGGGATCTTCTCCGGACCCATGGTTTTAACATATTATCACAATTCGTTACAACTGCTTTAGGAAATCTCCATCCAGACATGCAAGAAGCAGCCAAAAACCATGTGTTTTACGATGCCTGTAGTGATATTCTCTTACAGAACTCAAATCTGTTATTTGTAACATGCACTAACTAGTTTAATAATGATGTTGACAATTTTTTTTTTCTTGATACCTTTGATAATATCTATGATAACATTAACCAGTAAAAACAACTCATAAGAGTACTCTTACTTTCTCTCGGAAAAAAAAAAAAAAAAAACTTAATGGCTGTTATATTGCCAGTACAAGGCATTAAGGTCCATTACAATTAATGGCTACCGATGTGGATAAAAAATGTAATATTATCATAATATGGAAACTAGTTCTTACTAATATTTTAGTCATACGGCAAACGTTGCAACCGTTACAGCAGGTTTACCGAATAAAGGACACGAACATCGCACACCGAGGCATAGTTTGGTTGTAGATAAAAATGGAGATTATCATAGCCAAGCTCTTGCACCCTTTTAGGTTTTAGATGGTATAGTTATTCAGTCGGATAAAACAAAATCCGTGATTGGATGGAGAGTCGTCATACCGTACAATGATTGCACTGTGGAAACATAAACTGTTTCATTTTATTATAAAAAGACAAATACGCCCCCCTTGCAGTTCCACTCAGGGCAGCTTTTTGAGTATATCCGAAATTAATTAAGTGTAAGAAATCTGCATAAGGTACGGATCCACAGTTACGGCCATCAACGGTAGTGTCCTGATCAATGGAAATACGTGTGTGGCAGCGAATACTAATCCATCCCCTTGTATACGATTTTTTGCTAACCAAAATTGAGTTAGAGAGCAATGCTATTTACGACACAAGTGCATTACCAAGTGGTTTAAAAAGGTGGGTTTGTTAAGTTTCTTCGTTGGCTAATAACAGCATGATTAAAGACATGAAGAAGTGCAGCTGTGCAAGTTTGGAAGAGAGGAAATCTTCTAGCACGATGGCTCTAAGGAACATGGCTCAGGCTACAGTGGACATAATAGATTCATAATAGATGGATTAGAAGCATGGGTTCAAGGTACATCCGTTCATTCCTCTGGCAGCGTCGCAAGCTAACAGCATGACGGCCAGCACCCCACTACAACTATCTACGACTTGCTACAGCCTGCCTTCTCTAATTAAATAACTCCACAAAATATTATATCATATATCATAGATAGAGAGGCACGACAGCATCTACGAATTGTAAGTATTGGAGAGAGGCTACGGTAAGCTTACCAGGCGGTTTCAGGGTCTCGCCGCCCGACGGTGGCGGGTCACCGTCGGCAGCTTCCGCCACGGGTCGAGGACGGAGTCCCGGTAACGCGACGGCAGCGCCTGGTTCCGCCCGCGCTTCGACCGGACGATGGGGGCCGAATCCACGTACAGATCGAACGGCAGCCACCCTGCCCCTCTCCTCTTCGAGCCTTGCGCCACCCCCGCCGCTCTTCTCTTCGACGGCCTCTCCTCCTCCGCGTCCGCCGTCTCCTCCTTCTCCTTCGCCGGCTCCTCGTCGAACAACCCGCCGGAGACCTGCCTCACCGCCTCCAGGAGCAGGTCTAGATAACCCTCGCTTCCGTTGCCCTTCCTAAGATTCCTACCCGCTTCATCCCGTCCTTCTCCGGCGCCGCCGCCTTTGGTTTCTTTCGCCTCTTCGTCCCGTACTTTCTTGACGACCTCCACCACCGCCTCCTCGTCTTCGTCGCCATCAACCGCTTTCCTCGATGGAGCAGTCGTGATCCCGGATGATTCTTTGGCTCCTTCCGCCGCTTCCTTCCGGCTTTCCTCCTCCGGATCGCATTCGCCTTCGGAGCTCCTCCCCGCCGGGGAGATGGCGCGGCTCTCCTCCACCGCACGCGGGGCCCTCCCCGAGCCCTTCTCCACCGTCGACTCCTCCCCGGACTCCGCTCGCTCGGCAACATCATCGGCAACCACGACGCTCTGCGCGGTGGGGTCCCCAACCTCCTCCTCCTCGTCGTCGTCGTCGTTCCCCGACGATCCTCCTGCTCCTGCTCCGATCTCCGGCGGTGGGCCCAATCTGAGGTTCAAATCGATGCCGAACCCTAGCCCTCCCGCACGCGCCGCCTCGGAATTACCGCCGCGGCGCTCGATTGGTGGAGGAGGGACGGTGGAGATGATGGCGATGATCTTGGCCAGACCGGCCTGGGCCTTAGAGGTACCGACACGCACCGCAGCGGTCCGGAAGTGGTGAGAACAAGAAAGCGGCGCCATCGTCGACTGATCGAAGCTTCTTCTCATCTCACCTCGACCTCCTCTCCCCTCCGCCTCGTCCCGCCATCCCCTCCGCCTCCTCCGCCATCGCCCCAGCCAAGAAACAATTTGTTTCCTTCGATTTTTATCTTCGCCCGAACCCGTACCTAGGAAGTAATATAAGCCCGGAGAGAGAGAGAGGAGCGATTACGAGGAGGAAAAAACGACCAGCTTTTAATTTTTTTTAAAAAAAGTACAATGAGAGAGAGAGAGAGAGAGAGAGGGTTTGAAGCTTGAGATAATGATTATCTCCGAATTTTGTTTTCTTGTAATATTAATTAATTAATCAACTAATATAAAGTTTTTTCCGCATAGGCTCCTGACGTGTTTCGCTTGTGAATGTGTCGGCAAGGGATCGGTGGCGGGCTGGACGTGTCGCCAGGTATGCTAGGGAGGCGGGGACTGCTTTCGCGCGAGGGGCAAAGTTGGGAAAAGGGCAGGTAAGTAGCTGACAGGGAACTGGGGGAAGTACGTGGCTTCGCGCTTCGGGACCCGGTTGCTGGGCCGGGCTGGGCCGAGTTGGGGGTTCCAACCGATCCGGTAGCCGGCGGTTCGGCTCGCGTGAGGCGGAGTGGCGGGGCCCACTGCCTAGGGATCTAACGGTCGCATAGTCCGTAGGGCGCAACTGCCACAGTCCTTAGAGAGTGCTGCGGTCCCCACCTGAAGAGAGAATCGCGTCCGGATCCCGTTGGCGGATAGTGGGGTTTTTCTTTCTTTTCTTCTTTTTTGCCGCTGGGAGTAGACGGACGGACCTGATTTCGCCTTCCGGGAACAGCAGGAGCCGCTTGAATGATTTCGATCGCGCCCTCGCATTCCCAGGGAATTTTTTTTTTACAAATTAGGCAGAATGCCGCTGCGTCGAGCGAGAGCTCATTCGCTCTACTAAAACGAGTACGGGAACGCTTTTCTTTTTCCTAAATAAAAAAGGGCACAGCCTCAAAATTAAAGAGATATCTGTGTAAAGCAACAGCGGAAGCGTCTTCCAGCTTGTGCGGTCAACATGCATGACTAGCTCATGGAAGCCGTCAGTCCAGGTCCACGCATGGGAACAGGAAGCAGAATATGAGCAGCAATGGTTCTATATATATATATATATATATAATAAAACACCAATAACACGATCTGTCGTTCAGTTGTCTTATCGACAAATGTGGGAGCGTAAAAATTTGTCAAGCTAAGCCACCGCTTTCGATGATATTGGACAGACGCAGGTGGACGGTAGATATAAACGACTAACTGTCAATGAATCACCCTCTGGTCGGTATATCGGACCACGTTCTTACCAAAAGAGAGAGAAAAAAATAAGCGGAGCGTGCACCTTAAGCCCTCCCATGCTCCTTTTAATTCCAGCACTGGGGCAAACAGTCCTAGTGTTGGAAAAGCACAAATAGCCAACACCCTACCACCTCGATCTCTGATAATAAAAGAGACTTTCATCCAAATTTACCTTAATTTCTTCATCCATTGCGTGTACCTGGCGAACCAATTCCCTGACTGAGAAGAAGAAGAAGAAAAAGATTGGGTAGGAAGGGCGCCACCGGCTATTGGACTTCGAGTTCATTAGTAGTATTACCGGTTTGATGCGTCTTTGCTTGTCCATGGAACTTTCTACAACCATACTGCAAGTATGTGCGCGCACAATAGATTTTACATGACTAATATAATTATTGGGAATTTTTTCTTAAAGTTTGACTTGTGGGAGGCCCATGGTCATATAACCTCAGGAAAAACAAAAAATAAAAAATCTGCCATACATATCTCAGTCATGGGATATCCTTGGATTTGAGGTTGTATAGGATTTCTACTCATGTATGCCGTGCATAAGTTGGAGCCACCATATTACGTGGGGAACTTGGTCAAAAAATAATTTTGCGACTTATGGCTTGACACTGCTTTTATAGGTATCGATACTAATCACCAGCTAATGATCATTGTTCAACGTGGGATGTGGCGGTCGAGGATTAACGCAAAACATGAAGGTGGTATCAGTGAGACCTCATATGTGTTCGGCCAATCACCGACGTAAATACTTCCACGTACGTCTCTCAAAGGACGGTCAAGTAGTGATCGGCAGCAGGTTATCCACAGCCTTTTCCATTTTCTCAGCACCTCTGGCTAACTACGGTCAAGAGTGGAATCAATCAAGAAAAAGTATACTACCTAGAGGTCCGAAAAGATCGGGCATGATGAGATATCCGTAATCATGCAGCAATTGGCCTCATAAATGGTCTTTAACTACTTTTAATATACTTTGATTTAGGAACGGATGGAGCTTCATTATTAGCTAGTTGGCTAGATACGTACGTGGTGCTTTGCTATTGGTCGGTTGATCTGGCCGGTAACCATCGTCACTCCCAAGCCACATCAATTTGCAGTCTGCCTTCATATTCTACATATCTTAACGAGCCGACGCCAAGAGCCAATGAATCAACTTAAGACACGACTTTTTCACCAAGAAAAGAAAAGAAAAACATAAGCTGTCCCTCTCTGGTTCGTGCGACTTTTTTTTTTTGTTTGTTTTTTGTTTTTGGTTTCATGTTTTGCTTTCTTGACGGGAACGGATGATCCGTGCGGATGGCGTCGAAAAGTCAAGACCTGAAAAGCGAGACGGTTGACAACGGACTACAGAGCGACCGCTCTTCCAAACGCTCGACGAAGCGAATCTAACAAGAAAGTGAGTCAAACCACCACCACTGCCTCCATTCACATCGCCGGGGAAAAGAAAGAAAGAAAGAAAGAAAGAGAGAGAGAGAGAGAGAACACGGTGATGCTTCTACGGAATAGCGGAGCATCGTTACCAATTAAAGCTTTGAAAACAAGGAAGAGGGCATATCATGAAACTCCTATCCCTTTAAACTTACTTGTCGAATAGCCAGCATTCGCGTTACTGAATGCTCTGGACCTCCACTTTGACAAAATATATAGTTCGACAGTCACCACTGGTTTGCCTAAGAGGCTAAGACTCGCCGGGATGCCCACGCGCGTATGCCATTTTTAAATTTCTTTCCACTCCCAGCTTCCCTAAGTTCTCAAGACCCAGCTTTTCTTCAGTTCAGTCTTTACCTGGTCAAGCTTTCTTAAGAGAGCTCATCGTTAAGTCGAGCCCACTTGAGCTTGTTCCCCTTACTTATGGACTGGGCATTAAAATGCTGTTACAGAAGCTCTAAAGGTTCATTATTGGAACTGCCAAAGATTGATCCTCCTTCGACATTACTTTTAGTGCATGTTCTCACATTTTTCCCCTTAAAATGTTAATGTCAAAGAGTATCATGTCAGATTTATATGCTCTTAGACAAATTTTGGATCGTCTTCGATAAGATTCGAGATGGCTTTTACCTGGTTCAGGGAATGGATCCGATGTATATATGGACACTATCCACTGGTGTGCAAGAAGAGAGTCGAATTCCATCTGTTGAATCATTAAGGACCCCTCGACCCAGTGATTCATCAATTGAAGCGGCTTGTATGGATAGACTGGGTGATTATGATTTAAGACAGCTACGAAATATGGCACTTGGCATCTCATGTACTCATGGCACAGCAAAGGATGCCGTGGGTAAGCTTGCCGGACACGCAGATGGGTTAACACCATATGTGAAATAATGACTGGATTTTATCAGCATGAGATGGTTAAACAATTTTCTGAGATCATACATAAAGAGTTGTGATAACGGATATGAAATTTAAAATGCATTAAGAATTAAGACTGGCTTTTCATGCATGGTTTGTCGACGACCTCCGCCTCCCCTACTATCACCATCTTTATCATGCATGACCTCTGCCTTGCATGGCCTATATAGGTTATAGAACACTATAACTGGCTATTTGAGCACTTGGAGGCTGATAACTGGTTAATCGTAGTATTAATAATTGGATCTAAATGAATTTGAGCTCTTAGCCCTCTTAATAATTTCATACAAAAGTTAGTTGAAGCAGTAGATTGTTGGCGCGGCACGTTTGACATAAGTTTAAAGCTACATTTTGAAGGAAAGATTTTTTGCCATTGTTACTAGAAATTTTTGCCGTCGGGCTACCAACTAATTTATGTTAATATTAATAATATATTAATATATCTTTTTTTTTTAGTATGTCTATTTGTTATGAAGGGGCTGCTGATATTTGATATTCTTTAAAAATGGGTTTATCAAAATGATGAGCACAAAACCGTTTGATCTAAACTTGTTTCCGTCCTAGCGCCCACCCCTTTTTATGCATTTCAGAAGTCTATCTCTGTGCGGCGTGATGCTGGATTTAAATAGAAAAGGCTATTATTAGTGCTACTTTAATTTTAGAAACGAAATGATGCCAAGTTTGTCCGGTCCAACCGGCTAAATAGGTTCCGTAACATCATCCTAAGTAATAATCCACGACACGCAGCACTTATGGATGCATTTTGTTTGCGTAGAGATTTGGACATTTTTGGATGAGTATTTATTTCATTCAGATTGTGCTACAGGTGCAACCTATGCAGTAATTTGATGGTCATTCCCATTATATTCTCCTCTTGTCTATTAATATTTATTTAATTTATGGGCCCTAGCGTGGGCCCATTTATCGTGTCGGGCAAGCCGGTTTCCTCGGTCCGAAGGCAAACCAATCTCAACCCACCGGTCTCTCTCCGTGAGGGCGCGGACTCCCACCGCCATTCCCGTATCGCTCTTCCTTCGCTGCCGCGGCATGGAAGATATTTATCTTCCCGTCCAGTCCGGCAGAAATATCTCACCCTGCCCCACCCCACGCTTATATCTTGCCTGGGGCCTCCCGATGGGATCCGAGCCGTGCCCTCCATCATCATCTAATCCCCCGCCTCCTCTGAGGCGGTAACCCGTCCCACCTTCTCCCTTATAAATTTTATTTCCTCCACTCCCCTGGCCCCAACCTTCCTCTTGGGCCGACCAAATCTCTCTCCCTCTCTCTCTCTCTCTCTCTCTCTCTCTCTCTCTCTCTCTGTGTGTGTGTTGAATCTCCAAACCTTCGACGGAGGATCGAGTTTTCCCCTTTCTTCTTCTTCGTCCTCCTCCACCTCCTCCTCGTCGTCTCCCTTCATGGAATTTGGAGCACCCTCTGCTTCCAAACCCCGCGCTTCTTCGCCTCTGGAGCCCAAGATCGAGCCATTCGGGGAAATCTTGGACTTATCCCCCCAGCCTCCGCCACCGGTTGCGGAAAAGCTTTTATCCTCCTCGTCGTCATCGTCCGGGGTTGCTGCGCCTCGGCCCCTGGAGGCTTTCCAGAGCGCGCCGATCCCGCCCTTCCTCTCCAAGACCTATGAGCTTGTGGACGATCCCTCCCTGGATCCGCTCATCTCGTGGGGTTCCACTGGGAGGAGCTTCGTGGTGTGGGATCCCGTCGAGTTTGCGAGGGCCGTTCTTCCCCGGAACTTCAAGCACAACAACTTCTCCAGTTTTATCCGCCAGCTGAATAGTTATGTGGGTATTGCGCAAAAACTTTGCCGGAGACGGCTCTTGTTGTTTGTATGTAATTTTTTCTATCTTTATTTTATTTATTTTTTATCTTGTTCTTTCAGTCTATATTCTTATATTCGTCCTTTGTTGTTAACGAGCATTGAATTTTAATCAAATGATTGCCCCGATAGATTGATTGCTGCTGAGGACTGTATTGTGTAGGATCGCAGCCTTTAATCTCATTGATGCTGCACGTATTTCATGCTGTATTCTTCCTTGATGTATACTCTCGAATCTGAATATGTAAATATATGTATATCTACTTTTGAGACGAATCGTATGTTGTCCGGCTCATCAACCACTGCTTTGTAATCTCCATTGGAAGTTCCTCTGTATGTCGTGTCTGTTTTTGTAAATTGTACATGGAACCTGTAACCACTAGATGAAAATCGCCATGACTAGGCAGAATCTGCATCTGTCGCTCCTACAAGATTAGTTTGTTGATTGCACAAGTGCTTTCGGATTGGAGATGACCTCTCGGAGTAAAGCTCACGTTCACGGGTAAGCATCGAATTCACATGGATACTACAGATATCAAATGAAGTATTTGCTTGCAACTAGCACTGCCATTCAAGTATATTTATACTATGAACCATTTGTTTTTCAATAATTTCATGAATTTGCTTCTGTAGAGGTTCTAGCTGTTTCATTTTCACTTTCTAGCATTTTTTTTCACTTTCCTCAGCCGTCTCCTCATTGTCTGCCTTCTTGTCATCTGGTATTCATATGTTTTCTATTAGTGGCCCAATCTCGTGGGAGAGAAATGTCAACCGAGATTCTCTGGGTGTACCTCCTTATATGCAGGCGGAACATTCCGCATATCTGACGGTTTTGTACCGTGGCTTTTCCTGGTTCCTAAAATGGTTAAGCCTTAGCTGTTCGTCATCACATACTAGACTAGGAAATATCGGTTGTAATTTTAGTAACTGGTTTCAAAAAGATTGTTATGATGCAGTGCAACCACTATACGGAGCAAAGCCAAATTATAAGGAGGTCTATCCCCAGAACCAGACATAACAATTATTTCTGATGACAAATTCTAGTTAAGTTGGGAGGGAAGTACCGAGTCTTCGTGAACGAGTCAATGTGCTGATAGCTTGATCTGGAAGCAACAGATAATACAGACTGAAGTGCTGGAAAAATTGATTATTGACTTTGATTAGCTTTATCATGCTTTAGTGGTTGGGTTATATGTTATCTTGATAACACCCTTTCATCTCATCACTGTGGCCAATGGAAATGAAATGTGGTGTCTTAGATCATTCGGAAGAAATGGAGCATGACAACATCCATACAATTGTGGATATTGCATGATATTTGGCTTTGGCATCTGAAGTAAAAGGCATTCCACTTGTTGCCCTTTTTTGAAATGTGAGATTCTTGGAAAGAAAATATATATTAGCTTATAAATAGGTAGTAATAGATTAGCATAAACTCAACTTTATGCTTTAGCAAGGAGACCAAAGAGTGAAAGGAGCATGCCATAGGCTCCTAACATACAATGGAGAATATGTAACTATTTATGACCAAGGTTCGCCAAACCGGTACCGAAGGTTGTACTAACCAGTGACCAGTTCGGCATGGTACAAGTCTATAATGTGTTGTTCTGGGATGTATTGAAATAGGAAGAGTTGGAGAAAGAGGGGGAGAGGGAGAAGGAGAGAGAAAGAGGGGGAGAGGGAGAAGGAGAGAGAAAGAGAGAGATGGCTCGAAAGCCCCTCGTCGTCGTCAGGGAGGAGGGGAGAGAGAGGAAAGAAGGGAGAGGGCTGAGGGAAACCCTAACTCTAAACCTAAAGGGAAGATAGGGCGAGATGGAGGGAGAAGGGGGAACGCTTACCGATGATGCTAGGGGGATGGGAGTCTCTTGAAAGATCGCGAATCGAGCTGGAGGGTTGTGTGTGGAGGGGGCCTTATAGCAAGTCGGAGAGCTTTTCTATAGGGCTAGAGAGGGATTTAATCAAATTGGAACTAGTTTGTCCTATTTACCAAGCCAACAGGATAAACCATCTCGATTCCCCGTGATTCGGGGGGGGGGGGTACGGCCAACCATTTTTAGGAGAGATGTATGCTGGTCAGTGGGCAAATTAGATGACTAGATAAAAAATGTCAGAAATGCTAGGCAAGAGTAATGGTCTAAATTAGATTTTTTTTTTTTCGATTTCAGATTTGTTGGTTCAAAATCATGAAGATTCTTAGAGAATATTTAAACTCCTAAAAATTAGAATTGCAATTCTTGAGAGTCAAGAAATGCTTTCTTTAGAAAAAACAAATATTTTGATTGATCACTGATCGATTTTTGATTGATATGTGTCCAAAAGAGTTTATGTGGTTATTGGTTTGGTTCTATTGTCATTTTGGCCTACTTGAATGAAAGGCTGGACGGAGATCCAAAAATTCCACGAAAAAAATTCATAACGATATATTCAATACATTCATGTAATTTATAAAGATATTCAATATAATATTGTGCTTTCTTGTATGCTTGGGCATATAGCTATTTATGAGCTTTTCAGTGTGCTAATTAAGTGAGGGCCAAATGCATTTTTTTTAAACTGTATTTTTTGAATCTTTCACCTAGTAGTATATCAAAAATGACCCGAATGACATCAAAAATGCAGTTATAGTAAATATAATACCTTCCTACATTTATGTTTTATCTATGCAAGACTTCACAATACTCTAGTCAGCATAAGATTTCAAACAACCCAAATTGCTGACTTTTCTGAGGAATGTTTAACTAAATCTTAAGATCCTAGTTTTGAGGCGCTCAAAAATTACCTAGTATTCTCTAAACACCTTCCTGATCTCTTAAATAAATCCTGGAAGACATAGACAACTGAAGTAAAATAACATAAAATCTACTTTAGATCAGATGGTCAAGTAGGTTAGACATTTTGCTAACGTACAATTTTTTGAGTTGCCATCAGTTTAGTGGAGTAAGCATGTAGGAGAATTGATAACATTCCCAATTAGGTAGATGCAGAATTGGTCAACTTGTAGATGCACCTCTGGTTTGAAGACAAAAGGGCAACTGGAAAAACAGTATAACGAAAATGTTAATCTAGATGGTGGTAAAAGCATGTTGAATTATCAAAGCCTGTAAAATGAGTGTGGTTATCAATTAGTAAGATATGTATAGGAACATAGTTGTAATAACCCCTTATAAAGTTGACATGGAAACTACCCGAGGGAAGTGCTTAAGCCAGCATATAGCAAAAGTTCTGAAAATGTTGTGGACATCAGTGTCTGTTGTGGAAGATCGTCTTGTTTTTACCTTTTTCAAGCTGTTCAGGAAATTGAAATAGTTGATACATACAGGTGTTGCAAAAAGATGGATTTCAGCAACCATTCATGGACCTATCTATGACAAAGGGGGCATGGATCTCCAATCTGGGCCCATCTTCAGAATTTGACCTTATTCGAGGTCCATAGGAGATTTAACATTATATGATGGGTCCTCTGTAAGGTTTCTATGACAGTTGGCCTGAAAAACAATTATAGGCATTTGGAAGAAGGGTCTGAAGGTTTTATTAGGCAACAAGAATATACATGCATACATGTATGTGTGTGTTTATTGGACATGAGACCTCTCCTTTTGAGAGACCCATATTATATCTACTGTAAGACCTACAATATTTTTAACTATTAAAGTGTACACTGCAAGTGCATACAGAATAAACCATAAGAAATATATTATGTAGATATGATTTAGTTAGTGAAAATGGATTGTCAATTGTTCAGCCTTGAGGACCCTGAAGTATTCTCATGTTTTATGGTTTTCAATTCAAAATGCTTTTTCAGAATGACCAGGTTTTCTGGAAAGAATTTGAATTTGAAACAAAAACCTCAAAAAAAAAATATCAGTCTTTATGAATATAATGTGCCTGCATAAATTGTTACTCTAGATTTGCAGACTGTATCGAAATATTTTTATACTTTGAAGAGTGGAGCAAAAATATATTACCTTCTCATGCTTTGGCTTGTATTTGGATGCATAAAGCAGCAATTTCTAGAACAGTTAGACCTCCATGTCAGGGGTCCTTACCTGTTTCTTTGCAAGGTTGCTTTGATGCATGCGTGTTTTGTATAAGCAAAAGTTAGATTCCCTTTTTCTGTTGATTATATGTTATTATGCAAAATATAAATCATCAGTCCATTCTTTTCATTTTCACAAAGTCTTTTCTTGTTACCATCCCCTTGTGCTCGAAGTGCGGCCAAAATTTGGTTGTCTGGATATGTGAAACTGATTCAAGCAGGATTATGTTTTTGTGCTTTCTTCTTGATGGAGATCTCTCGAATTTTTTCCATATTTTATTTATGAATCTGTGGTCTTCTGTCAGGGTTTCCGCAAGATTGATGCTGATCGATGGGAGTTTGCCAATGAAGATTTTGTAAGAGGAAATAAGCCTTTGTTAAAAAATATAAACAGGCGAAGGTCATCGCAAGTTCCGCAAGTAGGTTCTCAAGTAGGCTTTTCAGCTGAAAATGCGAAGCCTGAATTGGAAGGTGAATTCCACATGTTGAGAAAGGAAAAGAGCGCATTGATGCACGAGGTCATTAAACTGCAACAGGATCATCTCATGACAGCCCAACAGATGGATGCACTGAACCAGCGGATGCAATCAGCCGAACAGAGGCAGAAGCTGATGGTATCTTTCTTGGGAAAGGCACTCCAGAACCGAATTTTGTTGGCCCATCTTAAGCAGCTGAAGGAACGAAGGGAGATTCCTACAATAAGAAGAAAGTTCCTCAAGCAACAACAAAGCAGCCAAAGCGATTTAGATAAAGCCATGGATCAGCAGACTGGAAAGAAGAGACTAGAATTTAATGGTGCCACTCCTCCTGGACTGCAAGGCATTGAATGTATTGTAAGCAAGCAACTACCAGATAACCTTTTGCAAGATACGGTTGAAAAACTTGGTCTTGATACGAGCAGTGGAGAACTTCTCAGAGGCTCAGTTGAAACTGGACTAGAGGTGCTGGACACATCGTTTCTGGACCCTGATTCTGTTGCCGTCAAGGTGGAGCTTCCAGAAAGCTCTCAGATAGATATGGGCTTCAGTGGTACTGAGTTCTTGGCATCTTTTCCTGAAGATGTAACCCCAGAGAGGATGTTTTCAGATGCTATGATCCCTGCAACTGAATTTGCAAGGCCAGATCCCAGAACTGTTAGCTTCGAGGGAAAGAATGTCATGGACAAAACAGAAGTTACCTCTGCTGGTAGCATGTGCCTCGCAGAAGATACTTATCGGGAAAAAATGTTTTCAGATGCTATAGCATCTGCCAGCAAAACTAGCAGCAGACAGGAGGAAATATGGAGCATTGGTCTAGAGGCAGGAGAAAGCTCATGGAGTTCTTGCCACAATGTTTGGGATAGCCTTGTTCAAGATGCGATAGAGCTAGAAGTTGCCGCTGAACCTGGTGCTCTAAGGGATATTGATTTGCAGACGCTGGACGAAGATTTGGAGTTTGACAGGTTCTTGGGCAGTGACTTCTCTCACAAGGTACGTGAAAGCGGTCAAGCTGGACCAGCTAACAAAGATCACAAAGAAAAGATGGAACCATAGGATTCATGTGCATCGACCATTAGCACCCTTTTGGGTGCATATAATATTGCCATTTGAAGAAATCGTATAAAGATTTGAATGATCAATACAATATTCAGTGATTTTAGTTGTCATTCCAGTTTATGTTTTGGCAGTAGTAACTAATTATTTCCTCTCAAAATTATCTTCATTGTAAGAAGGAACATGGTGCGATGCTTGAGTGGGTGGCGATGTGTTCGAGATGAGCAAATGATATCAAATGGGAGCCATAGAAAATTTCCTTTTGAATCATCCACTAGTAATTCTTTTACTAAGAAAAATAAAGTGTATCGCATACCTAGCAAGGCATTTTACTTTAGTTTTAAGTTATTTTCTTTTCATATTGCTTTAATGAGTACTGGTTTGCTTGTTCCTGCATAGAGCAAATAATGATTTCGAGAGCATCCTTATATATATATATATTTTTAATGATGGGCATCAGAAATTTTCTTTATCAACGAGAGAGCATCGAACAAATTGTCAAATGGGTGCCTACTGAACTACTTTTGAATTTGTTTATCAGATCTTCTATACGTTGCAAATTAATTATCTTGCTAAATATGATAAGTATCATCTAATTGTAATTCTTAAGCAAAAATTTCACAAAATGTACCATACACCTAGCAAGGGATTATAAAATGTACCATATAGCTAGCGAGGAATTTCGCACTAATTTTGGATTATTTTTTTTCCTTAACCGCATAGCTGAGAAGTGACTTGCTTGTTTTCGGTCAAGTAGGCATGTGTTCCAGTATAGACCTTCCCCATCCAAACTTTCATGCGGACTCGCCCACCTAAATGCACTCGCACAAACTTCCTCTCCTTTTTAAATCTCTCTCTCTCCTCTCCCTCTTCTACAGAACCCACTCCCTCTGTTCTCGCTACAGCACGCGGTTCCTCTCTCCCTCCTCCTCCTCTCTCTCCTCCAATTAGGGCTCTTCTCTGCGCCATTCGAATCCCTTCACCCTCCCCCAATCGCCTCTCTTCGCTTCTCTTCGCTTCTCTTCGTGCCGGTGGAAGCTAGGGTTAGGGTTGTTCGGGGATGGAGAAGGAGAGCTCCCGCCACCCAGCCGTCAGAAAGCCCGCGACCAAGAGGCGACGGGTTCCCGAAGGCGGGGATCAGAAGGGTGGCTCCAAGGGAGCCTCGACCAATCGAGATCGCTCCGTCCCGCCGTTCGGAGCTCCCAGTGGCAGCGGCCAGGCTGTGGCGCCCAAGTCTGGGCCGGGTACGAAGGAGGCGTCCCAGAAAGAAGAATCCAATCAGCAGCAGCAGCAGGAGGAGGAGGTTGAAGAGCTCGTGGCGCAGTACTGGTCGGCCTTCGCGAATTTAACCTCCAAGTCCAGGCCTGTCATCACGAACCTGTCTATAATTGCTGGCGATAATCTGCACGCGGCGAAGTAGATAGCGGAGATCATCTGCGATAACATTCTCGCGGTGACCCGTCTTATCTAACTTTTACCGAGTCTAAATTTAGATGGTAGTAAATGAAAATATTAATTTCCCAATTAAAAAGAAATCAAAAGCTTTTTTTTTTTTTTTTGCGGCCCCCCCCCTCTTTTTTTTTTTTCTCGTAGATTTTAGGCTGGTGATTTCGACCATTGCCAGCATGATTGATTTTTCTACTAGTGCAGTATTTTTCAAATGAAATTTTGTTTTACAGGCTGTGCGGGGAGCAGAACCTAGTTTCTTGTTGTGAATCGTAATGGATGGTAGATTGGTTTTCATGAGTTTTGCTTCTGTCATGCCAGTCGGTAGTCCCACGTAGTTTGAAGCATGAGGTTAAGCGACATATCTGATTGAAATGTCAATGACCGGGAATCTTGAAGTTGGAGTCATAAAATCTTGTTGTGAGAGTTGATAGTCTTGGTTAGATTTAGACAACATAGCGATTGGTTGTTAAAAATGCAGTTCATTGTTATGAATTACAAACAAACATTGTAGTCTAAGGAGCTGTTTGGATGACAAAAGCTGCTATCCACATGATAGTTACCCATGGGTGGTGTTCTCTTCCACAGAAGAATAGGTAGGAACACATTCATTAGAAATCGATCCATCCAGCTTGCTACCACCAGTCGGTCCTGATATGCTCGAATCCAAAATCTGTTTCCAAGGTAATTTTTACCATCCCGAAAGAATCAAGATTCAGGATCGACCTTTTATGCATAGCTTTGCCTTCTCTTCACCTCTCTAGTGGGCGCCTCCCAACTATCATTCATCACGGATGGAGCTTTTGGTATCTAAACATTGCCTAAGGATTTAGACTGATAAGATGTTAGTTCAAAGAAAATACAATAGACTTTGTGTTTAATTTTTTTGCTATACTGAAAATATCAGTAGGAATGGAGGCACATGCGCAAGGCATAAGGTGAAAATTTGATGGATTTTTTCTCTTATATATTATTAAAAAGAATATGAAAAATCATCTTATATTGGTATTATGGCATTGCTGAAGACCAGATCCAGACAACACAGTTTAACATATATAGAGAAGAGAAGTAGCTTACTATGTTTGATAGCATATTCTTTCATGCTCCAGTTTGCACTGCAGGTGATATGATGTGCCAAGTTATATGAAAATGGGTGAGCCCCATCCCTTTACTTCCATTACTTCGAAAAGCAATTAAAAGCTTAATATGTATCTGATGAAGTGCAAAATAGTGCAGAAGGCTTTTGTGAGCGTCTCAATGCTGTGTATGATACACATGATACAATCAAACAGTGAGAGGCAAATGGATGGGGTTGGTTTGGGTGTATATCTGCCTGGTTAAGATCATACCAAACTAGTATTAGGACCCAGCTTTGAAACATTCACTTAATGTGGCGGGTTCAAACCAATTCCATGACTTCTAAGATTTATGGCTGGACCAGACATTTTAGTTGAGCTGGGTCTGATTGTGCTAGATTTATTTCCAACAAACTTGAAGATATAACTCCAGTAGGTGCATATTCTAGACAGAGTATGTGCACATAGGATCTGAATTTACCTGAACTGCTTGCACCTAAGGTTTTGTTATTGCATATTAGTGGACTTGGAAACAAGCAAGTCATGCGACTTATCCTTTTTAAGTCTTTTGGAAGCAGGAGCAATGGATTTGTTACTTTCAGGAAGTGACACAAAATATGTCCTTACTTCTCTCAGGTTGAAAGTGCCTGTGTTTGGACTTTTTCTTTTTTCTTGGTCTAAACCATGATTAAGCATAATTATACATAATGAAAGATGCTTGGCCATGCCTTGCCATTTTTCACTAGAATTGACCATCTCAGTCTAATTGACCATCTCAGTCTAGTCTTCTAAAAGTTTTGCTTTTAACATGCTGAATGCTCAGAACTGAAACTCACCTTCCAGCAACTTATGTCTTCCAGCATATCTCACACTTACATGTAACCAAACTAACCAACCCTAATCTCACCCACAAGCCTCAATAGCTTTTTTGAGAGCTCTGCTGCAAGACATGAGGCGTGGTTTACCTCCAATAAGTCTTTCTTGACGTAGACATAGAATATGAATATCATGATGGCATGCTTTCTTAATATTTTTACAATAGGGTTATATCCATCCTATTGAGAAGGCCTTGATTCAAATTTATTAGTGTGAGCGTTAGTTCTCGATGAAATTCAGAACTCAAAGGAAACACCTAAAATAATATAAAAGGGCGGCCTAGTGCATGAGGCTCCCACCATTTAAGAGTCCGGCGAGGGTCATATGTACACAATCTTACCCCCCATGAAGAGAGATTGTTTCTATGTTTTGAACTCATGACTTCTAGATAACAATGGAACAACTTTATCATTGTGCCAAGTCTCACCCTCAAACACCTAAAATAATATAGGTTGGAATATTAACAGTTCCTCCATTTCGCTCTGTTTTTGGATGAGTAAAAGCTCGGAAAGTTTGCCATTTCTATTTCATCTTTGTTCATATCTTAGGGATCTGTTAGTGTGGCTTGTTTTACATGGGTCAACTTTTTTGAGAGAATTTATGCGGGTCAAACTGTTATGTAGCTTAAGTTGCTTGTGACATTTTTTGACTACATGCATTCATCTGATGTTTCACTTGATTCACAGGTACGCAGTGACCAGTGAGCATAAGTTGCCATCGCTTTACTGCTTGATAGTATCACCAAAAACATTGGTGGTGATTATGTTGATTATTTTGCTGCCAAATTACCTGAGGTTAGACTCTCTTGTCCAACTATGATATTACCATATTGAATCCATTTCATGATTGTTTTGGACATGTTAATTTTTACCTGCTTTTTATAAATTACTAGGATTTTTTTTCCTTTAGCCATGAATTTAAAGGCTCTTTTTTCTCCTCTCATAGCTGGATTTAGTTTTAAAGGGCATGCTGCTTCCTCATTCTTCCCACTTTTTTTTTTTTTTGACTAGCTCTTGATAAGAGTTTATTAACTGGCATTGTTAATCTACAACTACCTAAGTGTGTTTCTCTCATTTTTCTGTTTTGACACACTATAATTTTCGTGATGCCTGGAACTTAGGTATTCTGCAAGGCCTATAAACAGGTAGATTCTTCTATACTTCCTACTATGAGGCATCTTTTTCAGACATGGGAAAAACATTTCCCCCCTGCTCCACTTCGGACAATTGAGAAAGAACTTGGCTTCCCACCCACAGTTAAGGGTTCAAGTAGATCTACAACAGTGAAGCCTGATTCTCAAAGACAAGCTCCCCCGCACGGCACTTATATAAATCCAAAATATTTAGAGGGAACACAGCATATTCAGCAATCAACGAGGGTAAGCAAAGTACTATGTGACTTCGGATGCACCACTTGTTGGTTTTGCTTCATAATTTGGACATCAGTTCCTTGCTGTATAATTTTCTGAGCTAAGTACAGTAGACTATGGAGATAGTTTCATATGACTTTGTTATAGCTGCCATATAAGGTTGCAGTTAAGCTGTATTTACAGGTTGACATTTTTGCGAACTAGTTATCCCTAGATTCCATCACTTACTATTCTGGTTGTCTGATTTTCATGGTTTGCCTTTAAAGATTTTGTTATATTGAGTCAATGGTTAAGGGAGAGGGGGGAAATCTCATAGATCGAATTGTTAGAGTACAAAATGGGTTTAAAACATCCAAATGAAAAAGATTGATGAGTGGTCAAAGGTCATTTTGTTGTGCTAATTTTAGCTGTCCATGCTTCGTCTGTCATCCACAGTTTTTATAGTATCAAGACTTGTCAGGCAAATCTGTCTCTGTCATGCATGCATTTATTTTATGAACTAGTGAAATTAACTGGAAGTCTGGTTTTTAGTCTGTATTATGTTTTAGCATATTAGGAGGATAAGTTTTTTCCTTTCTGCCTTACCCTCTTTCTGTAAATGGTTCTTGCTTATCCAGCTGAAATAATAGTTTAGCATTGTGCGGGAAATTATATTATTTCACACTTTTAAAATTTTAGTTCTTTACCTTTAGTCTTTCATAAATCATAATGGCTTGATTAGTTGACCAAGTAGATTTGAACTCTTTCAGAAGAAAGTCAATCTTCAATCAGTTTTGGCACATTCAGACATAACAAAATGTCCAATGCCTCTGAAATTATATTGCATTTCTTTTAGATATCAATGGTCAACAAGTCTTAAGACAGAAATTAAGGTTGGAATCATGAATAGATAGACATTTGTTCCTATCAAGGCTCCAACCATGGCAGCCCAAACTGCTGTTGCAAACCCTTCCTTATGGTTCAACAATCAAAAATCAATTAAATTAAATACCAGTGCCTTTTTTTTTTTATCTCTATACAATAAAAGCATTCAACTGAGAAATCTGTAACCAACAAACCTTTACCTGATCTTTTTGAATTTGTATCAAGAGCTATGTGTGTTACCAATGCAAGCTTGTTGCTGTAATCAAAAATTCTTCAAATAGACGAAGGATTCATATTGCATGGCCCCTAGTGGGAAGTAGGGACTAATCTTAGGGACTGAAAATGGGAATGAGAATAAAGATGTATGTAACACATGGTCGCGAACTATAATTTATTGTATTGCAAAGTCACAATGGCAAAAAGAAATCGTTGTGTCTAAGAAAAGACAAAGGAATAGACCTAGCCCCAAGAATAGGTGATTTTGCTTGCTGGTTATAATTATGACTATTGTCTGTGTTCTTAGAACAACAAGAAGTGATTGGATGAGATGAGAATTAATTGGGTCAATGTTTATGCTGCAGATGATCTGTTTTTATGAAGCATTCCCCCCTTTTAATGCTGTATTCACAGAATCACAATATGATCATAGTAGATTGCATGACATTTCATATACCTTATTGCTTATCTTTTGGTTCATGTGATGAAGGTCAAGGTCAAGGAAGCAGACAGCGAAGACACTAGGGGTCTCATGACGCCAGTTGGTGATGCAATGAGGCCTGACAGAGTAGCTGCCACTGGAAGGTCAAGGCTGTTGATGGATCTTCCTGTTGAGAAGGCAGTAATAGATTTTCTCCCATTTGCATGAGATATCTACAAAAACTATTAAGTAGAATATTGTTTTTTACCACATTTAAAATACTTTTAACCATACAGGGCATTTGTGTATGCTTATAGTTTTTTAATATTTCATAATCAGTACCCTCTAAGGGGTCAACTAAGTGTGCCTGTTCATGAAAAGAAAGGGTCTGGAGGTTGCAAAATTTCTTCTGACCTTGCACGATGGTCCGAGTTGGAAGTTGGAACATTGAGTGAGAGAGATAAAGAGCAAGGTGGACATGGCAAGCCATGTTATGGTGCAGGTGGCACTGCTGCTGAGTCACCTATTGGCAAAAGTAATGGTTTTAGTTCAAATCATGCTTATGGAGATCATAGAGCTTTAGGATCTGGACAAGTTGATCATCACCTACCTTCAGTCCCCACGAATAATGCAACCAAAATTAGCCAACTGACTTATAATGACTGGAAGAATTCTGAGGAAGAAGAGTATATGTTGGATGATATGAGCTCCAAAATGACAGGTTGCGGAGGAAATATTAGCGCATTGAAAGATAGTGGCAATGCCAAAGATGCAGATAAACCTGCAGGATTGCAAAGAGGGAAGTGGTTACCATCAGAGACCAAGCATCTAGATGCTTCATGGCACCAAGGCAATACTTGTCCTCCAACTGTAAGGATCTCTTTAGGGGAAAACAAAGTTTCATTATTTAAAGCATGATTTTCTTTAATTCTTTTCAGTTTTTTATTGGTTCTAAATAAAAATAATAGCATGTGCTTGCACGTCTTTGTGGTGATAGAATACCTGCTATTCTTGTTCTTTGCATGCATGGCCAACTGGATATCAAAGGTTGTAACATTTTGCATATGGTGCAAGGAAACTTTGTAACTACTACTGATACATATGCACACTTTCATTCCTGACACTCACTTAAGAGATCTTATTTGTCATTAATTAAAACACATGGCATGCATGTAATACTATTTCAAAATGGAATATCAGAAAAGGGGCATTTTTTGTGCTAAATTGTTATGAATCAATGAAAGTTGAAAACATTAGGAAGTAATTTCCTGTTTTCTCATTACAATGATGGCCAATGAGTGCTGTATAGTTCCTTTTCACTTGTTTAAATAGTTTGTGATTTTTTTTTATTTTCATCTACTAGAAATTTGCAGTCTGATGCCCAATATCCATATGCAGGAGTTTGATCAACACTTTGTCCAACGATGTAATCAACAGGATACTGCTTCAAGGCTTAATATTGAGATATCTGTAGGTTCGAAGTCCACTGAACGAACTGCATTGGTGCGACATGCACTGATGGCATGGCCCTCGTGCAAGTCATCACCCTCCATGGTATGTTTGGCCCATATGAGCTCAAGATATTCAGGTCTGTTAGAGGGTAAGCCAACCTATTTTAGTGGCAGTCCATCAACAGCTATGAGTTCATCTTTATCAAGGCCTGGGCTTCTACCTCATGTGGGGCTGCCTGGCACTGCTGTTCCCACAAGCTTAGGCCCTTTAACAAACATACATCCAGGATTTGGGCAGTCAAGGCAGCAGTCTGTTCAACCTCCATCACCATCTGCCCACCTACTTCCTTTTACGCCCCTTCAACTTCAGAAATTGCACATTCCAACTGACCATAGTCAGATGTGACCTCTCTCCTTCCCTCAAACTTGTCAAAAGCCTCCGCACCTTCAAGGGCAGTTGAATCAATCACATAGACCCCTCACCTCAGATTATTCAGTTTTACCTCAGAACAATGCTCAGCGGGCAACCCCAACAAATTCACTTTGCAGAATTCATCACTGTACTCATCACAGCCACCCCAACAAATGCAAAACTCATCAGCCTCTTCGCCTTTTACCCAAGTGAGGCATTGTTACCCTTTACTGCAGCAGTTACATGCTGATCCTTCACTACGGCAGCCACTTTCACAACATCAATTCACCATTCAGACCCAGAAGCAACCACCTTCCACCCTGAGCTTGGGAACTAATCAGGTGGGATTTTCTGGAACTAGCCACCTGAATTCCGCTGTTAACTTGTCTGGGCAGTCTGGCATCGGTAATTTACTAGATGGTATTATGAAGAGTGGAGTCCTCTCTAACAATTCAGCTAGCTTCAAGAACTGCCGTATACCACCACCCTTCCCACGTGGACCTCTGCCTATCCAAGTGCCAACATCATTCACGGTCATGTCCTCTTCTTTAACAGTCCCAACTTCATTTTGCAAAACACCTGCTCTGAAGACAACCCCACCAAGTGTTCTGCTCCCTCCTCTGCCACCTGGTCCTCCTCCCTCATCTCTAGGAGGTACGTTATCACAGATCTCCAGCATGCCTGGTGCCATCCCAAGTGTATCAACTCTTTTTAGCTCATTGGTTGCTCAAGGTTTGATATCATCACCAGTAACTGAAAGTTTAACCCCAGATGAGAGGCCTCGTCGACTTCCACGTCAAAGCAGTGGTTTTGCTAGCAGCTCGGTAATGTTAGTTCCTTCAACCTCAGCTAATTTTTCTGATACATCACTTTTGGTGAAGGAGCATTTGGTCCCTGAATCTTCTGCTGCAGTGAGTGCTACTGTAATACAGTCCACTACTACAAAATTCAAGGACTTTATTTGCATTAATTTTAAGCCAGAAATCATGTGTGAACATCATTCTTTTGCGATTAATAGTTTTTTTGATGAACTAAAGCATCAGTTTAGAACATGTGGACTAAGATTCAAACTTCTAGAGAGGCTTAATTGTCATTTAGATTGGCATGCCTCAAAAAGGTTGGAGCCAAGTAATACTGTCAGATGTTCTCGAAAATGGTATGCAAAATTAAGCTGCTGGCTAGATGGAAATGTGGGACCATCATGTGGGCCAGTGTCTGCCACTTCTGTGGAAGATATGGTTTCGGATGGGGAAGCATGTGAACCAATGGTTCCTGCTGATGAAAATCAGGTCATATGTACTTTATGTGGAGAACCATTTGAAGATTTCTACTCTTGTGAAAGGGGTGAGTGGATGTACAAAAGTGCAGTGCTCTTGAACTTGCCAGATAGAGATGCTGATGACAGAAGCATGGACAGGAGCCTTGAATGGGCTGTTATTGTGCATGCCAAATGTAAGTGAAGAATTTCAACTGAGGGTATAGAGGTTCTGGGCATCAGAAAGCAGTACACCTCTAAACTCTGCTACCTGAGCTAGTTTTGTTTATAAATATCTGAATACCTACATGAATGTTCATTTATTTGTTTCTCCAATCTTTGCTCTGCCCGTATGCACCTTTTTTATAGTAATCTAACCTTGTAAGTAACAATGAACTGACTACTGTAACTGTTGGGATATGTTCCAGCTCTATTGGGCTGGCTTTGGTACCCCCTTCATCAATTAAGGACTACCTCTGGTATCAAACTGTAAACTTTTTAAATTTCTTTGTGCCACATGAGTAATCCTGCAAGGTGAATCTTTGTGCCGAACCCATGGGAAAAATTCAAATTCCACTCTTAACAAATTTGACTTTTAATTTGTAAATGTGAGATGGGGAATTCTGACATTAGAAAGCTGGCTTGGAAGGCAAATCAAATCTGCTTATTATCTGTTAGATAGTAAGTTAGACTTGGCAGCTGGAATTACAGGCGTATGTCGTGGTTATGAAACTGGAAATTAGGACCTGACCGATCAGTCAAGCTGTTATTGAATTGGAACATAACCTTTCGAATTGATTCTGATGTCTACAATTATAGTTAATGCTTGTACGTAGAAAAATGCCTACTTATATATCTAACATGCATTTTTATTTGGATACTTGATCAACTAAAATGTGTGTTCTGATTCTGCCTATGTTTGCCGGATAGGAGTGAAAAATTGGTAGCACACGAACTGAGATTTTACTCTCTGTGCTGCGAGTCCAGACAAGCAGATGCATTTGAGTTGAGGTTTGTTCTTTGCATGTTTCATGTGCATGCCAGTAGGGTATCAGATTTGTCAAGGTTTACTCTTGTTTCAATATTCAATGTTCATGCCATCAGGGGCAATTCTTTGTGCGTGTAAAGGAGAAGCCGGTCTCCCCTTGATAATACATTTAATTTCCTAACCATACATACAGAAAGCAATTGATAAGCAGATAAGTGGCCTGCTGTCCTCTTATATTTTTTGCATGTAATTTGCAAATATCTATTTTTTACCTGCCTTGATGAATTGGGCTGTCCATCCAGCATCAGGTAGCAATAATCCATGAAAGAAGAAGAAAGAAACTTCGTTGAAGGGCAAATTCTCTGTTAGCTTTGCTGCTATGGTTTCATGATGATGCGGATATGGAACTATGAGCAGCTCACTGGACAACTTACGACACATCTGCTTTCAGATCTTTGCGAGTTTTAGCGCATGTATGTTTGAGGGGAGCTCTTCCCTTTGTGAAAGGGTACCTCACTTGTTGAATGTTTGTAGGCGCTGCATCTGGTTACTGGTTTATGTCGAACAATTTGAGACCCAGAATCTTTCTTGGTTCTGGATGCTTATCAAATGTTGAATCCATCTGCTTTTTCTATTTTATGTGGGAATGAGTGATGCAAAGAGCGCATGTGTAGAATTTTGATCGAGCACCGTTCCATCTATGATTCTACAGTTGTAGGTGTCGTGATCTTCTAGTTATGAAGCTACATACATGGTGAGCACATGTTCTCCATCTGCCTTCTCTGTTGTTTTCTCATCGAATCTCATCTTTATAGTTCCAGCTGTCCTCTTCTTTGTAATTGGTCTTTGCAGAATTTACTATGGAACATCGGGATCATATGATTCGAGAGACTGGAGGCGGAGGCCAGATGTATTCCAATAGCTGCGGCTTTTGGTGATGCAGCTAATGCTGGTACTCTATCTCACCTTTTTTTTTTTTTTTTGTCTTAAAAAAAAAAAAAAGGGTAGGGAGAGGAAGGGACAAGCCCACCCCCACGTAGCAGCAGTCTCCACTGGGCTCCCGTCCCGCCAGAAGAATGTTCGATGCGGGCAGAAATGGCCGTGTGTTGGGCACCCCGACCGATTTTACTCATGTCTTCCCCACCTATTTGCCCGGCTCAGCTACCTCTCTGGGCTCTGGCTCGAGTCCCAAGTATGAGTACGTCACACCTAGCACCATCCTGGCTACTAGCGGTCCAAGAGCAATTTTATATCTCATATCCAAGTCGCCGCAGCGACTGGAACTTGGAAGCATTATGTCACCCTTCCGGGTCCATGCTTAGTGGAACGACGATTTGAGGTGATCTGAGCTCTGGACTGGTGGGTCCGGTTAAATGCTAGTTTCCTCCTTTCCCAGTTTAGCTCATTATTAAAGTGGAAAGCCATGACATGGACCCTGTCCGGGGAAGTATGGAAAGCTATGACATTAAAAATATCATAAAAAAAACATCGTATGGAGGGCGCATCAGGAATCCAAAGCTTTAAAAAATCGAGCAATTGTAACATGCTGGGACCACGGTCACATGAAGAGTCGGTGAGTTGCAGCTATAACAAAGTTTCTTGGTCCGGTAATCGAGGTTAATTCATCTTCCCGTCCTAATAATTACGGTTAGTCATCTTTCTCGTTCGGTATTCGTTTTTGACTTTTGAGTAGGAAAAAAAGATAAAAAACTGATGCCTGAAGGCCCTGAACTGACCCAACGAAGACCCTTGAAATGGGTCCGGCTGGTGCACGTGCCCTGTGGCTTGAAATGGGTCCGGCTGGAACTCTGTGCCGAGCCGACCCAACCTAACCAGCCTGAAGGAAACCTATCCTCCTACCCTAACCCTTATGTACCGTATCCTAATAAGTATATGGCCTACCGGAGCCAGTGCTCGGTCGCACTGCTAGCTAGCTGCACCCCATTGACGGATTCTTCTGCTACACACCTCTATGTAGCTAACGCGTACCGCTTTTCTGGGAAAAAGGTCTCTTGGTTCATGGCAGGTCACTTTGTCTAGTGGAATGGAGGAGGAGGGGATGAGCTTTTATCTTCTAAACCTACTCCTTGAAAAGATACCATCAGTTATGTACCCCCTCCCCCCCCAAAACAAAGATACATCAGCTGAGGGTTTTCTATCCCGAGTCCCCTTTCTTTTTTTTCTTTTTTTTAACAATCACGAGCCCCTTCTTTCTGTACGCCTAGCTCTTTCTAAAAGTCCGGAGAAAGAGGCTCGACCAACTATGGTGTATCTTGTTCAACAAAATAAATAATAAAGAAGAAGACTTCTCAAAGATCCTTAACCAATGCTGAGTGCGAGTATTATGACAAGGTTTAGCCGCCTATCCTTACTCTGTCACTGAAAAATGGGCATTGGGCAATCCATCATCTTGAGAGGGTCTTCCTCCTGCGGCCTCTCTCTCTCTCTCTCTATATATATATATATTTTTTTTAAAAAAAAACAGAAAAACTCGATCAAAATGAGACAAGACCGAAGGTAAATAAAATACGCTGCGGCACCCTCATATGATCGTATCACCTGTCTCACTTGCCTCTCTGGCGGTCGGAGACCAGAAATAAATAAAAACTTAAAAATATATATAAAAAAAGCAGTGAATCTGGGCAGCAGGCGGACAGGGAGAAAATATATAGTAGTTGCATACTAAGGTGGCGTCGGTTCACATCACGCCCACTGACATTACTTGGTAAACTGACCACATAAAATACTCCCTAGTAAAACATAATGCTGTTCGAGCCACAGCTTGTCCGGTTATCACATCATAGGGTTAGGTGAGCAATATATCATATACTACTAAATGGTCAGAACGGCCTTGCGAGATCCCGTCATCGGTGGTTTGATCAAGCTAAGACGCTCGCTTTCTCGCTTCCTTCCTCTCCTTCTATGGCCTGTGACGCTGCGTGTAGATGTAGTCCAGATGGGCCTCGGAGATCATCCTCGTCTTCAAGCATTCATCATCTTCTTCCACGCACTTCTCCAGTTCCATCAGCTGAAACGGGAAAGAAATAAGCAAAACAAAAGAGGGGGGGAAGTCCCACATCTGGGTCTGCCAGCCTAAAGAAAGAAATAATTTCTGGTCATTTTATGACTATCCTATATACCACATCAGTAATGAATGAGGAAATTAAGTAGCCACGAAGAATGACGTCATTGAACAAAGGAAGGACGATTTATAACTACATTCACCTCCCGAGAATATCTTTCCTCCGTCTCTGCTGCATCGCCCAGGAGTGTAACATCATCGACCCTCGCATCTTGTCGAGAAGAGAAGACGTCAGAAGCTAGAAGAAGCAAAAGAAAGGAGCTCCATTTCGTCCTACATATCATGAGCAAATGTAGATCGAAGAGGAGGATTTAAGAGTTTATTACCAAGTTTTGGCTGCGAGAGGAGACGAGAAGCTCTTGTTGTACAGACGGAGAGCATGGCGAGGAGGAGGAGGAGGGGAAGAAGCCCATGGGAGCGAGAGCTATGCTTCATGGTTCCTTCCTGTCAAGGTCGCAAACTGTGGCGAGGGGAGATGGGAAGGGTTGGAGGAAGGGGGAGGGGGGCTTAGGGTGGCGGTTGTATTTATGCATAAATTCATCCGCACTTGAGAGTTGAGTGGAGGAGGAGTCACATGAGATGAGAGGAGATGGGATCCAAAGCCCAAAGCCCAAAGCCGGCAGCCGCTTATCAATGCCGCAGCCTGTTTGTGGGACCACTCCGCACTTACTTTCTTTCTAAACACCACCCCTACGGCCGTACTCCACCCACATGCTCGTGTCATATCTATTTCCCTTCGCACCCAAAGCATAGGGCTCTCATGCACCATACGCACAGAGGGAGAGAGGGGAAGAAAAGAGAGAGAGAGAGAGAGAGAGAGAGAGAGAGAGAGAGAGACGGACAACGATACGCACAAGCGGGGAGAGAAGACATACGTAAGAAAATGGTGGGTTTCTATACACGGATGGGGTAATATATATAGGGGATGGTCTTAGATTGCATCGGTATGAGCTATATATGGTCATGCTTGGGTGCCCTCAGCATCGGTCCATTAACTATTAATGACATAAAACGTGTTGATGGTGTGGGAACAGCACCCCTCATCTTTCTGTTGTCGCGGACAAACATGCCAATAAGTCAACGGATGGACTGTAATGTCAGCTGCCTTTTGACAGCTGTCATACTTTTGCGCCCTCGACAGATATACAGTGCGTTGAATAATTTTTTGATAGAAAGGCAAGCGGGCTTCATCGAGGCCCAATTGATTGTTAGTAATTTTTCAACATAAAGCTAAGGCTGTGCATGCACCCGGGCAAAAAGAGACCACCTGTACATATAATTATTGAGACGGAACCTTATCTCGATTAATTTACCATCACATTTGATACCGGGGTCGTTTAAAGAGGAAGGTTTAAGTAGTTCATGACATCGCCTATTTTGAATGTATTCTTCATCCAATACTCCCACGTTGTACCACTAGCACCCTGAATCATCATATTTGAACTTGAATAATATAATGTGTCAGTAAAATAGCTGATTTGTAAGAACCCTATACGAAGTTTTTTACAATAAGGGCTCGTTTGGTTCAAAGAAAGAATTTTCTCTCATCGAAACATTTTTTATGGGAAGCTGATTCATAAGAGTATGATGTCTGAAAAAGTAATTTTGGCATGTTTGATTGATAATAGAAAAGTGGTATATTTCAAACTCGCATATATTTGGTTAAACATTTACTTCCTTAAAAAAATTATGTAAAATATTTATTATACATTTAATGAAGGAAAAAACTTATCCATAGGTTTTGATGAATTAGGAATAGTTTTGAAAAAAAAAACAATTTTCAACTGATGGGAAAGTGGTTTTTCCATGTCCCTCATGGTTTTTTCTTTCAATAAAATATGAAAATTTTATTCTCGTGGGAATGCTACTTTTTGTTTCTCCCATTGACCTCATTTTCCTCTTTTCTTTTTTGGCGAACCAAATGAGTCCTAAGAAAACTGCTCGATGACTGTCAGGTTTTGTTTCTACTTATATGAGTGCATGTGGCTTGGTTGGTTATAACAGTGCAGGTATCTCTATATCAGGATGTTTGTACTAGTTTTGTCATCTATGCAAAGTATTTCGTTTTTCTACCCAAAAAGAACAAAAACATGTAACTCAAAAGTCACTAAGCTTGAGTGCTGTATTTCTATTGCTTCTTTTGAATTGGTATCTTGAGCTATACCATATAATGGAATAACTTGGTATGTGCGGAGGATGGTCGAGTAACTTCCTTGAGTGATTTTTCCGAGTTACGGCAAAATTGTTCTTAAGATAAAAAACAGCAAGCGTTCTAAGCGTGTTATTAACTGCAGTAACTTGCTTGGTTGGGTAGTGATCTACCTCCCGACAGAGATTTCACCGGTGTGCGTGGTAATTAGTATGACAAGGTTCTGCGGGTCTTTGTGTAGATACCTAGTATAATGTCTTCGCAAGCATACATATTGGAAAAGACAAATGCAATATATGGATTTATTGTTATTATTATTAATAATATTTTGGTGTCAGTCAAAACAATAGTTTGACCATGCCAGATACAACCCCCCGGTCACGTTTATGCCTTGTACAAGTCACGAGAACCGAACAAAAATGATACGGGCCGGGAGTGCATGCACCACGAAAAAAAAAAAATACAGACTTACCATTTTGCTATATATTTTTTTTAGTATGCATCTTAAAAAAAAATCAAAAATTATGTATTCCTTCTACTAACATAGCCATTGGTTTTACGATTAAAAAAATCTAAAAAACAAACTATATAACTAAATAATATACATTAAGCAAATTAGTTATTTATCGAGTCACTACATATACGATACATAATATATAGTCAGATGATACATACCTAACAAATTAGTCATTTAGCAACCCAAAACACACCTTAAGCAAATTAATACATAGTTTTCAGAACATCATATTCTCCAATACACACTATATAGTCGGTGATACACGCTTGTCGACTTTCTAATATATGCTGCAAGCTTATCTGATAGATATCTAACAGTGATACAGTACCGTACGCGTTTTCAAGTAAACCGATATACGATTTTTCGAACATACTTTTTTTTAGTACACATTACATGGTCTGATGATATATACCAAGTAATTAATCATCTCGTATTTATTTTTTTTAAAGTTGCGAGATTGACGGACTTCATTGGTTGTAGAAATTTTATTCTTATTTTGATTTTTAATTTTTTTTTTAAATGGACGCCAAATCATAAGATTATCCTATGGTGTCCGCCCATATGCTTCTTTTTTTTTTCTTGATTGTGACAAAGATGTCCATAGTTAGGTGGCAATGCGGCAGATGTTCGACACCTGCCCCCATCCAAAGGCCCAGAGTGACGGAGCTTATAGCAACATAACTCGAATTTGCTCCGGACGGTGATATAATTGGGTGGGAGAAATTGGGTTCCGGACAGTGATGTAATTGGGTTAGCGGTCCCATCACATCAAGCTGACGGGTTTGATGGATGGATGATGGAGATGAGAGTTGGTTGGTAGCTGTGGACAAACAAATGTACCCAACGACTGCCATATATTACTCCTTCCACCTCTTCACCATTAACTAGTTATGACGTCTGCAATTCCCTTTCGAAGACTTCTCGCTGCATCATCAACATGCGTACCACGAATTGGAATTTTTCCAGTATCCTGCATAAGCGTCTGAACCACAACATCCAATTTTAAGTTGAGTTCCTCCACATCTAATTGAAGGTGATCTTTCTGACCCTAACACCACCTATATCTTCCCTTCATGCATGCAATTAAATTCTTCTGAATATTACAATTTAATTTAAGTATTATGTTGAAGATTATAATTTTTTTTTGGTACATTGGCGAGCCACACAAAACAGATGTAAGTGTCGCCCATAAAGCTGGAAAGTAAAAGATACCGCAGAGGGAGATGGGACAGAAGTCTGCTCCATCCAGATAAACTCGTCTAAATAATGAGCCATATAGAATTCTGATTATATATATGTTATATCATCTCGTGATGTTGTATATGTTAGGCTGCGCGGAATGAGCGTGAATTGAAATGAGCCTTTAAGATAATGTATCAAGGCAAATGTTCATCTTGACTTTGAGAAGGATGTGTTTATTTTTGTTATTGGGTTTGATGAAAGAAAAGGATCAGGGATTTACCCAGCTCTCAAAGTGGCCGGTGGATCTGCGCAAAGGTGAATCTTTTGCATGAAAGATGCAGCCCCGAATCGGAAGCAAGGAAGCGTGTCGGGAAGCGGAATTGGCGTTGGCTCATTAAAATCCTAAGAATTAATGTTGAAGATATATAGAGCGGGAGGAATAATAGTAGCAAGAACCTTATGTCCAATATGAACCTACTTAAAGGGGGGTCATTTCTAAAATCAAGTCATAAATTGCCATCCTTGTTTGCAGCACTAGAATTAGCTATGATCAGACATTTGAAGTGATCGCAAAAGATTTAGGCTAATGAGACCGGGCTGACATTTAGGGTTTGACTATTGAGAAGAAATGGGCGAAAACTGAGCGTCTACATAAAGTAACTCATTCGCATGTGTCATAGGATTTTTTTTCATGTGCAAGTGAAGTTCTATGGCATCACATTATCGCAATTCTTCAAGCTAGAGATAGAAAATATATTTGTGGACCTTCGCTGGTGTACCACTTATGGAGCTCTGGTTGCCATAGATGGTGTGATAAAATATATCAAACCCATTCGAACTCTCGTGTCTATGTTTCTCAAAATGGAATTCTCATGACAAGCATCAGCAGACGACGACCAACCATTTCCTGCGAAAGTAATTCAAAATGGCGTAACTTTTCAGCTTTGCAATGAGATCAACATGGTAAATGCTGCTTCCAGGGCTAAAGGCCAAAGTTGCCCTACTAAGTGACGTGATCCCTATGCGATTATTCATGGTTCACGGAGATGTCTTGCAGCTGGAGGATGTAACCTCCGCATGATTTCTCCAACTTTTCTGAGTTATGCCCTAGTTCCGGTACCCTTACCTGTTATGCAGTTACATTGTTATGCTCGACAATCTGAAAGACAAATAAAAAATCAAAAGAGGAGTTAGAAGTCCTGTTCATAAAACAATCAAATAATGTCTCGACCGACAAATTGTCGTATGGTGACCTAATATTAAGCAATGCCTCTCATCAATCTCATGAATGGCAATTGAAAATCGATCTATGCGGTACAATCTAAAAGTTTGGATCTTCTTCTCCGTTCTTGTCTTCTGTATTGAATGGGAAGGATGGTGAAACAACTAATCTGTCCACCTGTTATGGTGCTTTTTTTCTTTGGCTTCTGAGAAGAATGGCCCGCTTTCGAGCGTGAAATGGAAACGTTCATGTTACAAACTGACAGCAGCTTTTCCAACCAGCCGGCATTTTAGACCTTTGGTAGGTTCCTTAAGTTAGAGAAGTACCATAGATACATTTTATCTGCCAGGTGTCCATGCTTCAGGTGATTGATCCTGCTGCTTAGATCATCTTGGCCGTTTTTCTCCATGGGCTACTCATCTCTTGCTGCAGCAGCTGCTGCCTTTTTGTTCTTAGGTGCCTTGCTTGCTGGAAAGTGCAGCCGTGCATAAAGAGGCTTCGGTGCCCTTGTTGTCCGGTCGAATCCCCTCACACAAACAAATCCTACAAAACAGTTGTTCCAAGAAAAAAATTAATTTGGTTAGGTGATGTTGTCTTAGTCAAAAAGGAAAGCTTGCAGTTTTTTGCCTAGACTAATTACAGCTTGAAATGCAGTTGTTATCACTACTAAAAGAGGTAGAATTGTTTTGGTTTACTTGAATAAAATATTGCAGAACGTTTGAAAAAAATCAGGTCTCTGTGCACCTATTTGGACCTCCACCTCTTGACCCTGAAATGCTCAAGCCAGTTTTTTTTTTCTTTTCTAACACAGAGTTCCAAATCCACTATATTTGTACCTAAGCTGTCACTGTTGTCGCCGGTGGGTCTTAAATTGTTTTTCTGCCACGTCATGCTTGTAGTTGTAGATGCCCTAGTTCTTATTACCAGACTAGATCAGCAATGTGTATTTCTGATGTTCTATTTTATTGTAATTACTATGTTTTTCCCGCCCTTTGATTATTGCCTTTGCAGGGGGAGAGGGATATGACTGAGTTTCAATTCTCACCTCTCCTTTTTATGTCCTGGTAATCAGCATGGAATTTGAAACTGGATCCAGAACTCTTAATACATTTCCCAACAAAAATATCTGAATCTAAATAAACAAATCCTGTAATTTACTAAAACTTTAAAACTAAATATAGATAGCCTACAATTTACTCTTATCTCTTTAATTTAATTGTTTTAGTTTCATTATTTTTTATATTCTCTAATCAAATTAATGTTCTCATAACTTTATCTTTTTTTCTTCTTTTGTAGAGTTAACGTGCATTGCATGTGCCCCGTGAGTAGAATTTAATACCTTAGAGATCTTGGCGGATCCTTGTAGGATACGGATCCTTGTAGGATATGAATCTTGAATATGCTGTTGGATCAAAATTTATGTTTATTTAAGGATTCATATTATACGCATATATACGTCAGCTCACATTTCAGTGATGTTGATGGATGTACTTCTAGATGTTTATGTACATGTAGAATAGAAAGTGCAAAATTCGAGGTCTATGGTGATGTCTATGACTGCAAGCTTATAGATGTATACAAGGATGCATTAGAATTGTTGAATTGGAGCTTGATTATTCTGACAAATTTAGATAACCATAACCAAATAGCTTGGTGCTAACATCTAAAGGAACTAATTACTGGATATTATTTTTAATTTCATATAGAAGCATTGAAAAGAAAAACCAGCAATTTTTATTGCATACCTCTCCAAAAGCATTGCTGTATTACTTCAGTAGTTAGACCTACCAAGCATAGAAACAAGGCATCAGCATCTTTTCTTCATCATTCTATATCTGAAAAGAACATAGACTTTAAAATGTGTTTGCCATCATCTTATTACCTTTAAATATAGTTGGCATTGAGGTTCCAAAGTATACTGTTCGTCTAGGAAGGTTCCATATCCATTGCCTAGGAACATCAATTGGGTTACGGCTGGTATCATGATCTGCAAATACCTGCATTAGAGTATTGGTTCTGAGAATTATATGGCCTAATAAAGACAAAGATCTACTCATATTTACAAGAGAAAACTCAATTAATCCTTTAAATCTTTCATCAGAAGAGTATTTACCTCGTTAACTTGAAAATAGGTGCCATTGAGTGGAAAACTTCCTCTCATTGCTGTTCGACATGGTATCTGTTTATGTTGTTTTGATTAATAATGTGGAACTGAAATTAGTTTCAGTGCAGAAGTTAAAAATGATCATTAAGAAAGTAATTGGTGTTTTTGCTCTTCCATTTCTTTCTTTTTTTTTTCTTCTTGTGTGTGTGCCTGTAAAGAATCATATCTGCTTATAGTAAACATCCGCAAATTACCACAGAAAAGCTGTAAGCATTACCAAAATTGTGCCTCTGACCGTTTGAGCTTGTGCTTCTCGTATACTATTGCAAGCAAAGCATATTTTCCTGTCACATAGTTTACCCGTTTCTTGGGAGTCGCAAAATGCCTTTGGTGGCTCAGTTGATTGTGCAGTTTCACCTGTCACATTTCACATAAACAGTCAGGCTGAGTTTAAGCGTAAACCTGCAATTAGAGCAATCACTCAGCAAATATTCTTGCCTGGTGTCCATATGGCCAGAAGATATGAACAAGGATCATCAGGCTCTCTTCTGTCCAACTGTAATACATCAAGGAACGAATGATTAATACTTAAGTATTCTTTAGAAGATGCAAACAGTTACCTGTTTAAAAATAACAACTCACTCCTTCCAAGAGAGGGTGTGAATCTGGAAGTTCATAGCTGCAACAAGGAAAACAAGGAAAATGGTAAATTATCATACATAAACAGCACCTTGCAGTATTTGACACTAGATTAATTTAACCGTGGTAGCCACACTGGAAAGAAACTACAAAGATTTGTTCAGTAGCTGGTGGGCTGTATAGAGGAGGAGCATAAATACATACACTTGATGTTCTGTTCGTAGGCGGCTCACATTCTTAAGTTTGGGCATGGGAATGGAAGCAACTTCAGGGGTTATAGCAACTAAGGCCTTTGACATGTCACCATCTTGAATATCCGTATTGTGTACTTGCATATAATTCTGTAAATTCTGTGTGAATTCTTCAAAATTGAGCTTAATAGTAGGAATTTCATCAGGATCTTCAAAAAAGGCATCTTCAATTGCACTTTCTTCGGTCTCTAGGCATTCAGCTTCCGGCGTGGCTGGTTCTTCAATGATGGGCTCACAATTATTAAAAACAGTTCTTTCTTGTAAGGATGTGGCCACCTCAAGTTGAGGTAGGGGAAAGTTGCAAGAGGGTGAACGGCAGTTCTGAGAAGTAATTGGAATTGTTGAACTCATTAAACTTTTCTCTTCTGGTCCTGGAAGTGCGAGCCTTGCACTGCATCATGTAGGGTGCATTAGTAACTTGCCTTTTTTGCATTATATGAAATAGGAAAAAAACAGCATAAAACCAAATTATAAATGTTTTAATCCAAACAGATTTGCACAGGAAGTATTCTTCCAAGGAGCTTAAGGTGAAATGCACAGCTTGGACTATAATGCAACTAGCCCGAGCCAATATTATTTTCAACTACATAAAAAGGTAAAGTACTTCTCATGTTTGCTCCCAATTTTGTAGAGGCACATTTTGCTCAAGGAAAAAGTTTAAGATTGCATTAAATCCTGTTTCAAGTTGGATTGACACACTGCATGAGCTAAACTGTCAAAATTCTGGAGACATTGGTAAGGGTGCTGATTCATTATTGAGTACTGTCAGTTATGTAATGCATGTATATTTATGAAATTGATATCATGCACTATTTCAGTATGAATTCTACATTACTTCAGTGTTTAGCACATGCACCTGTATGACACCAATTTCATTAATCTTCGTGCGAGGCCAAACCCCATTAAAAAAATCCCGTACATGCAAATATTAGCACTTGTATAATTGTATGGTAATTATATAGCTTCAGTATCAAACCTGGCACAGGAACTTGAAAAGTGTTTGCACTCGTGCAAATATTACCACTTGTATGGTAATTATATAATTTCAGTAACAAGCCTGGCTACCACTTGTATAGTTGTATGGTAATTATATAATTTCAGTAACAAACCTGGCAAAGGCACTTGCAAAGTGCTTGCACTCTCCTCTCATTGGGCACGCATTACAATTTGGCTTGCTTTTGGTACAGAAAACCTGCACAAAAGGTTCATAATTCTCATCTCATGTTAGCATGTAAATTATTCCATCATATTTAAATAGAAAAGTTATTGTATGATCTTTTATTTAGTACATGAGAATTACCTTTCCAAAGGTAATCATTTGATAATGTAGCTCATACCTGTGCAGTTAAGTTTATGGTTAGAATATGAAGGTTTAAAAGTATAAGTTTTACACAATAATAGTTAGAAAAGTTCTAAAGTATTGTCATCCTGAATAATGTCTTGCCAAAAGCAATAATTTTGAATGCATATAAATTCTTTGGAGTAGGTTTATGAAATTTACAATGTCCGCTGGTCAAGCTTACAGAGACGAGGCCAGAGGTACTTCTGAATGGTCTCCAACATAGGATACCTTTGAGAAAAAATGAAAATAGGGTTAGAATTATTCATATTGGACGTCTGCCATTTGCATTCATTATGTGTTTCATGATAAATAAATAAACTAAACTAATAAGTATTAGTGACCAATTAATATAAACATACTTACAGCTCTAAAAGATGTAACTGAAGGGACTCAGGCAGGGGTTGAAGAGGTACCCATCCCAGTCTTACGCATATGCGGCCAACATTTGTGTCAACCTTGCCAGTGATGCAAGGAAAAGAAGTACCACCATAAGATTTAAAATCTGTACACTTTACAAAGGAATTGTTTAAGAGAAAACTTACTGGAAAAGCTAGATGGTGAAGCGTCAAAAGGCGAACGCACTCAACACTTTTGAGTCCCAATCCCCTTATGCTTAGGAGGTAGTCCCTGAAACCAGCAAAACATTTAGATTCCTGTAATTTTCAAGTCAAAAGGTTCCATTTGGTGGGGGTTAGCCAGAAATACCGTATACGATGCTGAAGATGATACCTATAATCGACAAGCCTACTTTGTTATATTTAGAAGGGTTTTTCCAAATTATGCTTCACCATTCTTTTCTACTATAGCCTAGAACCTCCACAAGTGAGATGTTGCTTAAGTCACAAAACTGAAGTTCATCTAGATATACCTGGCATCCTCTCTCTTGAAAAATTCTGGCCCCTCTTTTAATGGGGCAAGGAGATTCTAGTAATTGTTTTCCATACCGACTTGTACTGCCCGATACAAGGCATCCTGTGCCAACCCAATCCATACCTCCAGTAACACAGTAACAATAAGCTCTAGTAATTGTTTTCCATACCAATAAGGTACCAGTATCGGGTTGGTGCTCAGACTGTGATCCTTTGCTCTAATAGTTATAACATTAACCATAATCAATAAGCTCTTTTTGCATTTATTAGGAATTGTTGCTATTGAATCTATAATGAGCTATTTCATCAATCAGACCAAGCCTGCACAAACTCCAGTACATAATATCGAAGCTAAGGAATAAATAGGAGTTGAAATTGACTAGAAAGTATTAAAAAAGCCAATTTGCTAATCTCCATTGCACTTACATCTAAATTCCTAGGTTGATGTATAATAGTGAGAATAGAAAACAAATTTTGTAAAAATATTTTTGCATCTTACTTTGCTTTGTCTGGTTCAACATCTCTTAACCATTCAAGATCGATGCTTCCATGATCTCTAACTAGTCGGTTGAGAAATTCCTGTGAAGAAAACAATCAACAATGAATATAGTACATTCTTGTGTCTTCTAAATGCATGGATAAAGTAGTTGACTTTGAAATACATTTTTTAAGGTTTTTTTTTTAATTTTAATGATTTTCTTTTAGTTTATCATGGATCAAATGATGTCTCTTAATTGATTTGCTTCATTACTTTTACTTTCAAACTTACAGTATTTCTATTATAAGCTTAGTCACAAGTTAGGTCTCATCAAATTTTGAAGAAGTTGAACTAAACTATAAATATGTGTATAATAATTTTTTTCATGGGTCTAATGTATATTAAACTTATGAGCATGGTACGTCGTACCGGCCTGAACCGGATGGTATGGGACATACTGTAATATATCGGTTCAGTACCAGTATCCGATACGGATGGCGTACCGACACTTGATATGCCAAAAAAATTTCATATCGTATCATACCGACACTATACTAGTGTGGCACCTGTACGAAATCCGATATCAAGATGGCGAACCTTGTTTATGAGGGTGCTAACTATTTAAGTTGGTAAAGTCCCTTGTCTTGATACAAGAGACCTGGGTTCCATCCTGCCCTCAGTTCAATATTCAGTTGGAGTCCTGCTCGTCCTGCTTCTCAAATAGATTTATTTGGTATCTTCTGTTAGGTTTCACAATTTGATTTCTCGCAACAATATAAGGTTAGAAATTTTAAGGAAGTCATGCAAATTGGTCTCTTGTTATGTCGATTTAGATAATTTGGTTTGCATATATCATATCTTTTGGTGGGACCCTATGACTTGGAGAACTTGCTTTACCTGTGCAACATAATATATATAATTTGTACACCATGCATGTAAAAATAGGATATTGTGTATTTATGAAAATGGACTAACACTTGCTAACATGCAATCCTTCCGTGCTAGTAAAAACTTAAATATGTATTTTAGCAGTTGGAGAAAGTATCATTATCTGTAATTGATTCAACCTCGAGCATCATTTTAGCACGGATCACAATAATATTAGTTGAAAAAACATTTGAGGATGTGGTTCCAGACCTATAGAATTTTATACTGATCTTGAATCTTGGGGACAAAAGAAGTTACAAGGTGTCACTATGGAGCTATGTCTATGTCATTTTCTTGATATGTATCAATTTTGATGAATTGTCACTTAACTGATAACCCAGCTGTTACATTCCAGAGACTTATCCAAAATTATCTAAAATTGGGTTTCCAGAAGCATACCTTGATCCGCTCTGCCAGCATGTTGTTCATTCCTCGCTCTCTAATAGTTTCAGATATCTCTTTTACGTCTGCACACCTTATTGCTTCCCAGTCAAGTGAATCCATTGTCTCATGGCTTCTCTCTTTGTTGGCACCTTTGCAATACACCTCTTTTCGCAAGCTATCCCAGTGATAAGTGTTCTTTTTTTCACTTTCAACCTTTGTCTTCTTTGCTTTTAGTCCATTGTTTGCTGTTTCAGATGAAACCTTTTGGAAATTATGACTTTCATCTTTAAAATTTGATTCAACTCCCTCCACAGTTTCCAATGCTTTCCTTTGATTGTTCTGTAAGTCTGGATAAATTTGCTGGTTCTGAGAATTCTGCTTCTGACTTGGAACTTTAACTGCATGTTGAGTGTTTTCAACTTGGAAGTTTGCTTCTTTTTCTTTTCGCTGCAATTTCTCAGTACACTCATGTTGCATAAATGAGCATTGGTGGGAAACTGATTTACCTAATGAGGCCCCAGTTCTCTCCCTTGGGTTATTGTTATTAGAGCACTTTCTGACATAATCTTCTGTTTCTGAGCTGGTTAATGGTTGCACATGTTGTTTGCTTATTTGTGCATATGAATCAAATGATGGTACCGCTTCCGAAGTTATTGTCAACTTCTGCTGACCTATATCTTCAATTGCATTGTTTGCTAAGGGACCACATAATATGTCCATGAAGTTGATCTTATTTGTGTTCATACTCCCAGAAGTGGTTGAGGAATGAGGACATCCGCTCTCATCCCTTACGACATTGGCATTGTTCATTCCCACCAGTCCGGAATTTCTGGAATTATTAAAATTATAAGGGACGAAGGGAGCACATGACACCCTCAAAATGTCACACTCTGTGTTATGGAAATAGGAATCAGATGTATGCATTGATGGTAATACACCTTTAAGTTTCTCATATTGATTTGATACTGTGCATCTCTTGTCAACATCCAATTGTGCAAACCTGTCCATTGCACCACAATGATCTGCTGAGGGAATCCTTTCATTACCATGAGTACCAAGTTCTGCTATACGTAGAAGCTCAGTAAACGAAGTTGAACTGTCCATACCATTGCACGCACTCCCAATTATTAATTCTTCTGCTTCAAAGTTGGAAAATGAGCTCGATCCATTCTGATCGGCTGTTTGAACTTGGTATTCTGAAGAGTATTGAGATGAAACAACAGAGTTTTGGGATGAAACTACATCCTCCACTGACCTTTTATCTTTGACTTCTGCTAAACTTGTACTTCCTGTTACGGTGGCTGGAGTGTCTGACCTGCTATCAGGCGATTCATGACCAATTTCTAGCTTTCTTTGATGCGCACCCAAACATTTGTCTTTTGAATAGTCTGCTATGGCACCTCCAGTATTGCTCCCATATGATTCGTGACTATTAGCCCTTTCTTTTTCTCCAATAATCACCACAGAATCTTGGTCATTTAACTCTTTATGTAGCATGCTTTCCTGCCATTTTGTGGCATTTTCAGAGTCTGACATGCACCTGTATTGCTGCTCTCCAGATGTATTTGTTTTTTCGGCACCAGGCCTCCTATCATTATCCCTTGACTTTAAAGGAAATCTTGCAGAAAGGGCCATGAAGGCAGAACTAAGAAAATTAATAAATAAAGCTGTGAATAAGTAGTTGAGGTGAAAGAGCCAATAACCAAACTAGTGCTGTCTAATATTTTTTTGTAATTGCTTTCACCAACCATTCCAGAGCATTGATCTTACCTTGAAAGATGGTCAGAAACATTCTGAGTAAGAAAGACACCAACAACTGAATCTACAACAGATCCTTTCCATTGGGAGAAGCGTCTGTCCCCTGCAAGAGAGAATACATTTTTGCAGGAAGTTAACCAGATATGCTCAGTTGGTTGGTACTATTGATCTATATTAGTGGGTAACATTTCATAAGCACAGAGAACATCTTGATTGTTGCAAATTTATGGAATGGAATGTTTTTTTACTGATCTATCAAATATAAGTACTGGATACTATGATTTAAGAAGTCTGTAGTTTTGTTATCTAACATATTATCATTTCAAGTTCTTATCTCATGGAAATAATATTATATCATTTCCTGTTAATTTTTTTGGCCAGAGATAAAACTTGCCTCCATAGAATGAAATAACATAACAGGGACAGAATTGCTAATACGTTTTATTCAGTCACAACTGAGATAGAAGGAAAAATGCATTTAATCCCTCCACAAATCTGCAATTCCATTGTAACTCATAATTGACACTTTGAGTGTACCAAAATGAATCTCTCCAATCTAATACATAAAGAATCAGCAATTCAGCATGGTTAGATACTATTTCACACAGTTTAGCATCAATTGATTTCTATTTACAGCAGTCCTCAATCCATATGAACTGACAGCCAAGCATTCTCACCAGAATAATCAGCAAACAATTTGGTATGGTGTAATTGAAAAAAGAGAGCAGGTGAAAGACTACTGAGATCCAAACTTTTTACATTCCTTGTAGCCACAGTATCATATTCACTACAAGGTCAATGCGGGGAACAATGATTAAGCTACTTCAAAAATATTGATTCTTCTTCTTTGCAAAAGTTTGGGTTGGGTTAAAAATCGATTCTTCCATTCTCGGAATTTGTGTTTATACAAATTACAGGATAATCAGGAAATTTTAGCAATAAAGTATTACTAATATAGAATATATGGATCTCTATATATTTGCAGAATCCACAAAACAGGAACATAAATATAGATTAAGGTTGCATTTGATTGTGGAGCAAATCAACCCAGATTGGATGGGTTAACTTACTCCTTACCCACTTTACTCCAGAATAAACTACTCCACCATGTAGTGTCGAGTAAATTATTCCAGGCTAAGTGGAAGAAGGAGCTATACTTTTCAAAATACCCACTTTGTTCTCAAAACTAATCGCCTGCTTCTCTAATGTTTGGCAGATCATAAGTGGAATAGGTGAAGGGGCCTTATTCCACTTTAACCCCAAACTAAGTACATCCTTTAAGTCAAACAGCTTAAGGATATGTAGCAGTACCTTGAACAAGATGCATGCGGGCAATGAATGAGTCGACACGTCCACAAAAAACTCGCCTTTCTTCTTCCCACCACTTCTCTTTATCCATATCCATTCCCTCGTGACTGGCCTCCTTTCCCATCAAAAGCTTCCACACCCTATTTGTCTCTGGATCCAAATCAACTTTTGCCCGAGGACGACGTTTCCTAGCAATATCGAGCAGGCTCACATATGGAACCATTACACCACCTCTTCCATCATAGGGAACCAGAGCATTTTGTGCTTGAGTTGGAGCACCATCATGCCACCTGTTTATGTTTAGACATTTCAGCTTCTGAATGATATCATCTAAAGGATCGCCATATGGTACTACTGCTCCTACGGTTCCACTGCCATTAAGTGATCCATTGAAATTGCTGCTACTTTGACAGTCAAGACTGGAACCAATTTGGAGAAGTGACTTTCTCTCTCTTGAATATCCTGAAGCCAGTGCGGTTGCCTGAGGAGCTTTTTGTCCAGGTGAAGATCCAGAATTGAATGCAGCAGCCTCATGTTCTTGCAAACATGTACGATTGGTTTTTAAGGATTCGGGATTGACCAGATGATCTTGTTTCTTCTTTGCACGATTTTTTGGTTTTGTTCTCGCATTGGTGTTTACGACAATGTCTTCCATGCAAGGCTGCGGTTTGCAAATCTCACTTTCCTGACTATCATTGCCTCCAAGTGGCTTTCCTGGAGTAGGTGGCTGGTTGTAATCCACATGATTCTGTCCAGGTTGCTTTACAGGTGTTGTTGTATGGGTGCAGTCTGCATTACTGTATCCAGATTTTTTTACAGGTGTTGACCTATAGTTGCAGTCCATTGTAGCACTTACAATGGTTGAATTATGAGCCTGAACTGGAAATGTTGGTCTAATGTTGCTTTCTGCTTGGTCAAATGACAGCATGCACTCTGAAGGTCGCTGTTTTTCAGGGACCATAAACCTTTGTGCATCAGCAAAAGTGAAGACTTCAGAATTATTCGGCACCACCTGATTTGTTCTCAAATTATTCAGAGGTTTGTATGTCATGGAAGCAGCACTGGATGTGAGTCCATTCTGTTCATTCTCTATTCTTCTTTTTTTACAATTCTTAGAAAAGTACGGGTCATTGCTGCCTGTATTATGACATTCACTAACCCCGTCTATCCCATTGCTGGCATGTGTGACATTTATACTTGCTGAAAAGTGAGCATCTTCAACAAGCTTATGATCTCTTTTTGTAGTTTTCAGCATCACATCAGAGATTTTATGTAAGTCAGGTCTGCTCTGACCAGTTTCTAGAGACCTCTCAGGGTTGGCAGAAATCTTCGGGTACTCGTTCTTCTGAGCCAATTCATTCAGATTTTTCCTTATCAATTCTCTTTTAGAAGGCCGAGAAGATATGATCCTGTTTTCCGGCATTCTTCTGTAACCATCCAACATTTGACTTGTCCCCATCATTTCTCTTCGACAAGGTCGAAGAGGTGGGGCTGGGTTTTCTGCCAGGTTTACAAACTCATTCAGCATTTGGTTCATTGAATTGTTGAGATCTAATGTGATTACTGTTGGAGAGCTCCCCACCACTACTTCTGGTCCTTGACAATGATGTAGAGTTGAATTTGTGCTTGATCTTGTACTAGGGCCTGCAATGCATTTCTTTTGAGCTTGAGATTCTGCATTGCATGTTAATGTTGATGCTGATACTAGGCAGCCATTTCTTGCTTGCAAATTTTCTGAATCAAAGTTCAAACACCGTCTGACAGATTTAGTCCCACTTGCATTGTTCGGATTAACAATTTCCCTTAAAGCATCTGTGGGATTATCTGGAGAGTTTTGGACTTTCTTCTTTCGCACATATTTCCTCTTACCCGATGGGTTTTCTTCTTTATTCTTGGCTCGCTTGGGGGTCACAGGCTTGGGAGTTTTTGGCTTTGGTGTTCTGGCTGGCTTGTCTTCTCTAATGACCTTGGGCCTGTGCTTCTTCCTTTTAGGCTTCTGCTGCGGTGTCTTGTTCAAGTCTATCCTCTGATTTTCACTCTGTTTCTCAGCATCAAGTTCTTGTCCAGGGACTTCCCCAGATGATATAATTGCACTGACTTCACTTAGCTTTTGTTGGGATGAAGCTACCTCAGGTGATATAATCGCATTGACTTCACTTTGCTTTTGTTGGGATGAAGCTACCTGAGATGGCACTCTGGGTTCTAAAGAAGATGAACCTACAGAATTTGAAAAACAAAGCTCCACCTGGTTCTGTGCTATATGCTGACATTTCTGAACCTCCTTCTCCCGCATATCTCCCTTCTCGGCCATTTGTTTTAGGGAGGAAATTGTTTGCGATGTCATTACATGCTCACAAGGAGATTGTACTGTAGGTTCGAAAGAAAAAGCAATCTCCGATGGCACTGCAGACAGAAAAGCTGAAGATTTTGCTGTAGGCTTTAAGAAACATAGATCCATCTGCTTTTGTAATGTAGATTGCCAGGTCCCAATTTCCTCTTGCACAATGGCCCTGTCGACCATTTGTTGTTGGAAAGACACTATCTGTGATGGAACTAAATGCTCTGAAGAATATGACACTGTAGGCTTCAAGATGTTTGGTTCTGCCTGGTTATATACAAGAGGTTGCCATTTCCGTTTTTCCTGTTTATCCTCCTTACCGAGGCTTTCATCTACCAAATCAATGACTTCCCTAGGCAGGCGATCTTGAACAAACCTTTTCTTCTCCACAATCATAGGGGTGGATGGCAAAGGCATTGCCTTACTCGCATCCATGCCTACTGTTTTCTCTGGCAAAGAATTAAGATTCGGAAGAACGGAAATTGGATATCCATCTGTCAAGATACAAGCAAGCGAAAACAAAAATAAGAAGTAAATGGGAAATGGATGATGGTTTTCTCATCTTTCCTTCCAAAAGGCAAGGAAAAAATCATATGAACCTAAGATGCTAGCTAACCAGAAACTGACTTAGATTACAAATTTACCCCTAGAAAGGGGAAAAGTCAAGAAGGATAAAAACAGACACTCACACTGCGGTTTTGGTGCTAGGCCGTTGCTGCCATTGCAAAGGACTGGATTCAGTGACAACTTTCCGCTTAGCGGGAATTGATTTGGGGGAACAGTTAATTCCTGTCCGTCGCTAAATTGTGCGAACATAAGCGGAGTGAAAGATGTTACCTTGCTTGCTACCACTGTATCAGATGGCAAAGGCATCGCCTTACTCACACCCATGCTTATTGTTTTCTCTGGCAAGCAATTAAGACTTGGGAGAAGAGAAACAGGATATCCATCTGTCAAGATACAGGAAAGAGTAATTAATTACAAAGGGAATTGGGAAATGGATGGCAGGCCTTCTCATTTTACATCCAAAAAGCAAAGTAAAAAAATCTAATAAACCTAAAGAAACTAGATAACCGGCTACTGATTTAGATTACAAATTATCATTGCAAACAAAGAAGAAAAAAAAATAGTTGAGGGGGTTGAAAACAAAGACTTACAATGAGGTTTCAGTGCTGGGTAGCTGCCATCATTGTAAAGGCCCAGGTCCAATGGCACCTTCCCATTCAACAGCAACTGATTTGGGGGAACAGGTAATTCCTGGTTGTTACTAATCTGTGCAAACCTGAGTGGAGTGAAAGATGCTACCTTGCTCTTGACTGATGCATCAGATGGCGAAGGGATCGCCTTATTCATATCCATGCTTAGTGCTTTCTGTAGCAGGGAATCAAGATTTGGGAGAACAGAAACAGGATATCCATCTGTCAAGATGCAAACAAGAGAAATGATCTATAAGAATATGAGAAATGGGTAATGGGATTGTTTATCTTTAAATCTGAAAGCAAAGAAAAAATTACATGAATCTAAAGACACTAGCTAACTGCCAGCTGATTTAGATTATAAATTATCATTAGAAAAGGGAAGTTAAGGGGGTAAACAGAGACTTAACGGAGGTTTTGGTGATGAGAAGTTGCTAGCATTATGGACTAGGTTTGGTGAACCACCCCATTTTGTAGCAATTGACTAGCAGTAGCATGCAATACCTGGCTGCCACTAATCTGTGCGAATATGAGTGGAGTGATAGATGCTACCTTGCCTGCATGCGTTGCATTGATATAAGTCAGGAGGCTCCCATAAGGGCATTTCCATCCATACTTTGGTGGGATTATGAAAGGCCAATGCTCGTGATCTGACATTGTGATTGTAAACTTGACCACCACGAGCTTGGCACACAGAGCCACGCCACTGTTATTGAGGTCTTGCAACTGATCAGCAGAACTCCAAGATCTGGAAGAACCTCCATGGCATGCAATTTCTTCGGAGGACCTGCCATCATGGAGTCTGTTGGAGGAATCCGTAGATTCTAGCCACTTCTACACAGATGGGGGGTTTTTCTGGGCGTTGCTGGAGATCAAGGACTTTTCTTCAAGATAGATATTAAAGGTGTAATAGGAACCTTGGAATTCTAGATCTCAAAATCCTTCTTTTGTTGGAGGGGAGCGTCTCATCTCAAGTCCACCCAGAGCTGAAAACCTAAGCAAAAAATTGACCTTTCTACCTCAAACCCATTCTATCTCTTATGCTACAAGCCACCCCTGATCTTTCCTACAAGAATACTCGCACCTAATTTCCATCTTCATCAAAGGTCCATCTACCCTTGCTTCAAGAGTCATTCTCTAGATTGAGCCTGTAAAAAAAAATCCCGCATGTCGACCTTCCCACGTACAAGCCAAGAAACACTGTATCTCCCAAAGATAGGAAAGGAAAGACCTTTTTCCTCTTCTTTAAATACATCAATTTTTCAACACACCAAATAAAGAAATATGACCTGAAGGAAGATTTGTTGCCTAAAGAAAGATTGCATTCCAAAGCTCGGCATTATCCCCCATGGGTACACCTTCACCCTTAGTATATCTAACCCTAAAACCACTGGTCAACACCTAGTAAGAGAAATCCAGAAATAGACAAATTCGATTAACTTAGATAAAATATGAGATCTTTAAATTTAGTGAATCTACGCAAACAAAGCAGTGAGGAAAAAGAAAAATAATAATATTTTTTGTGTTCTAGAGAAAGGAATAGAGTAAGAGGGATGAATCTGGCATCAAATAGACCAAAATTTTGGCCAAATCTAGTGCCCATGCCATAGTCCTACCACCAAAAGCAGCAAACTAAATGGCAAAAAAGATAGTAACTGAAGAAGAAAAATGAACTTGATTCGCTGTTTCTGGTGGAGGCATTATGGCATGGGCAACCATTGGATTTGATCAAGATTTTAGTCTATTTTGATGCCACATCTAGCCTCCCTTTCTGTGATAACCCTATACCATATTGTTTATTATATTCTTTTTACTCACTGCTTTGTTTACTCAGATTCTTTGAATTTAAAGCTCACTTTTTTTCCAAATAATCAAAATTTCCCATTTGGCTATTTATGGATTTCCCAGGCTCAATGCCAGCTAGAGATTTCGGGCTAGTTATATTCCAGGTGTAGAGATCTAAGATTTTAACAATGAGATAATGTCCAACTTTGAAGTGTAATCTTTCTAAGGGAAATAGATCTCCTCATCATTTTCCTCTTTTTTTTGATGTGTGGAAGAATATAAGTGCTGAGAGGAGGAGAAAAAGGTCCTTCCCTTCCTATCTTTGGTTTACATACAAAGCATTTGTTGGTTGTAGATGGGAAGGCCAACATGGTGGAATATTTCTTACTGGCTGTGCGCGGCCGGGGCCCTCCTTCTAGCGCCATCTGTTGCGGGGTTTCACCCCGGCAACAGCCCGCACACTGGCCGAGCAGGGAAAGCGACTGCGTCGCTCTCGAGGTATTGTCCGCTCTGGGATTGCCGACGGCACGCCAGGGGGGCCGCAGAGGTACTGCTCCTGGACCGTACGGCGCGGGGGTCCGCGGAGGTACTGCCCCTACCCTCACGGTTTTGCCCTTCAAAAAGCGCCTCGCGAGGAAAGGTTTTAGGTCTCCTCATTATAAGGCATAGACCTTTCCGCTGATTAGCCGATGTGGGACTAAAGTTCGGAACCCCATCCCACAACAGGGTTTGAAGCAAGAGCAGATGGCGCTTTGAAAAAGTTGAAAAATCAGGTGCCAATGTTCTTGTTGGCAAGTTCCAGCAGTAGTTTGCAATACAAAAGATAGAAGAAGAGATCTAAGATAGAAAGATTGAATCTTTTTCTGAGTTTTCAGCTTAGGATGGTCTTTGGATGAGGCATCCCCTTCAGCAAATAGAAGGATTTTGGGATCCAAAATTCTTGGGTTCCTATTACCTCTTCAAATCCCATCCTGACGAAGAAGCACCTGATTCCCAGCAATGGCCAGAAGAACCACTCATTTGGACTAAACTAGCTGGAACCCGTGGATGCTTCTATCAAACTCCATGTTGGTGAGTTTTCCCAAGAAAATGCGTGCCATGGAGAAGGTTCCTCCCATCCTTGAAGTTTTGTTGATCAGCTACGAGATCTCAGCAGCAAAGGAGCGGTGGCATTGTTATTCTTGAAATTTCAAAGGAACCTCTTGGCTTAAACCGATGCAACATTCATGGGCAAGGTAGTATCTTTTACTCCGCTCGTGTTTGCACAGACTAACAGCAAACAGGAAGTTTTGTCCCCCCAAATCATGTATTATGGAATGGAAAGTTGTCATTAAACCTAGTCCTTCGCAGTGGAAGCAACCACCCAGCACCGAAAAATCAGTGTGTCTCTGTTTCTTCCATTTTTTAATTTTAATTTATAATCTAAATCAATAGCTGCTTAGCTGGTACCTTTAGGTTCATGTGAATTAGGTATTATAAATTCATTTAGTTAATCAAGATCTGAAATAAGAAAACACATGATAAAAGCACAATCCATGCCCCCAAGTAATCAATCCATGTGCCAAATTAATATTTCAAACTGATCAAAGTCAACCATAGAAACATAGTTCATATAAACAAGTTTGATGCAAAATCCAAATGCCTTAGCCATAGTAAAACAAATTTGAGACTACTTCTTGGACAATTATAAGAAGGAATTGCATTCAAAATCGCATACCTCTATAGAAGAGCTAATAGTGCCTTTGGAGAAACAAATTAAATAGTATTTCAGCTGAAGGTGCAGAAATTTGGCCAAGATGCTGGAAAAGGAAAAGCGAAAGTTAAATGCATCTCATCCTGATAACTTTATTGAGCATATTAAAAATTTGTTCAGTAAGCAACTGAATGCATTTGAAGATAGCTACCAACCATTATATTTGATAAGCAAGTTCATTTTACCCACATAAAGTGACATTATTGCAGATAATGGAAGATCATTCAAAGAACCTAAATTAATTTTACAGGGCCAAAAGAAAAGGACCGATGCCTACACCTGTAGGTATTCAAATCAAATTAAGCAAAGTGAGAAGTTCCCTTTCTTTCTTTTTCTTTCTTTTCTGCAATAGCAAAAGATCATAGAGTCATAAAACACAACTCATTACATCCCTCCAATAAGATCCTTTAAAGACTGAGGAAACATCTAGAGACTCTACTGCTAGCCAACTAATAATCCAGCATTTAGTAGCAGAAGTCCTCCATTTAAAGAGGAACATCCACTTCAATATCTCCTCATGAATTCGTTCCTGTTTCTGATTCCTAAGCATTTCTCATTATTATTAATTGTTTTTTTATGAGAGCCACTTCCGCATGCCCACATTTCTATTCCCACACTCCCTTCTAGTAACCAAGGCCCAGCAAACCAATCGACAAGAACAAGTCTGTGATCAGCATAGATCACCTACACATCTTATTATGCATCATTTTGTAAATAAACCTAAATGTAGGGCACCATTGTGTTCTGCATTCAACTAACCTGTCCTGATGCTTCTCACCTACGAAAAAGCCATAAGCTGATAGCAACCTGTTATTATTCAAAAGCAAATAATCTCACATATGAATACATATAATCATAGTAATCCTCTGCTAGGTAACCTAGATAACCTATGATACTTACTGACAGCTTAAATGTGCCATGGCAGTGGAGGATCGACTCGAAAGACTTGGACTTCTAGCTCTTCTAATGAAAATTCAGTTGAGCAACTCCTTTCCAAAAGCCAATTCTATGCTAACACAAAGTTTGTCTTTAAGCTTGTATTTCCTATATTGCTGACAATGAATTTCCATTTCTACTAGCAAGACTTTACTGTGTTTCATATTAAGAAGCATCAATTATTAAAGGGACACTATTGTCAAAACATTTCCAACTAAATATGGATCTAAAGCAAATTGAAAAAATAAGTGGACTCCAGATCAAGAACAAAATGCATCATAAAAATAGGATTGTGATGAATATATTACGGTTCCAACAATAGGCTGAAATTTTGGATGAAAAAATTGCCACAGAAATGAGCGATCCCATACCATGGCTGGCAGCCTATTGTCTAGGCCCATAAATGGATGAAATAGTAAACTTTGTTAGGAAATTTTTTGGAGGAATTATTGACTGTTGCATCATTTCCACTTTTTCTATCATAACAACCAAACCAATATTTTCAAGGAACAATTGGGCTTAATATCACCCTAGTGAGACCTATTATCAGTGACAAACCACCATAAAGAAAAGATTCATGTCAGTTGACAACTATGATATCTGTCAAGGTGAAAAATGGCAACCATGAGTTGGGTAATGACAGGAAGGAAGGTGATTAATTAGATGTTTCTTTTCTCGCATCTATTGCTATCTTAAAATTCAATAAGAGAATATCCGAAGTGATCAGGGAAAGACTCTCTTATTTTAAAACAAGGATAATGACATGACATTTTAGTTTACTGAGCCAGCTTTAGAAAGAAAAGCGCTAGATAGAAAATGCCATAAAAATCACAATGCAAGCAAGAGATAACACGAGCATTCCAGACAATAAATGCAGTAAGAAGGGTAGGAAGCACAGAGCCAACCGCAGAAATGTAAATTTGAGGTAGGAAAGGCACAGACGTAAGGGAGGTGGAACTCTGAAGCACAAACCCAAAGAAATAATAAGAAGAAGCCAATGCATTGTAGAAAGCCAACAAGTTATGTCACAGACCATATGCAATTCACAGCATATTATTGAACGCCCAAGAAAAGATTATGTAATTCAATTCATATTACAGCACCATAGGATAAAAAAAAAAAAAAGGAACTGAGGGTTTTTGCAGGTTTAATAGATTGGTGATCATGTCTAATCAATGCATAATGAAATGTTGCTGTTCAGCTTGAAAACGACCACGCCAATTTAAATTGGCCATGAAACTTGAGCACAAACAAAACTGCTGTTTTCCTGTTTGATCATATTGGCTAACTAGCCATCTACAAAGAACTGAGCGTACAGAAAAGAAGGGGTTTATGGCTACCTCTGTGAGCATGCTCAGATGGCACCATAGAAACCACATATGAATGTTCCGATGAAACCTAGATAATTATGAAATGGAAGACAAAGTGTTCATGATGAACCAAAAGATATGAACGCTTAAATTTCCCAAGAATTCTTGTCGCATCCTATAATAGAAACAACCCGCATGAAATAAAATAAAATCTGTATTGATTCTCTCTCTATCAAGCAGCAGAAGGAACCGCGATCCCAAGGGTTCATGAAATTACTTTGGAATTCTGGTCTGTGCTGCAGAGATGAGAAAGGTAATTGCAAAGGAAACGCTAAAAAATTCTAGGGTTTCGAGCAGAGTGGACGGGGAGAAAGGGCTTGGAGGAGATGGGCTGCCGGAGGTGGTTTTGGCGGTCGATGGCTGGCAGAAGGGGGGAGAGGGAGAGAGTGAGGGGAAAAGAGAGAAGAAGAGAGGGAGGCATACCGATGGAGGTCTACAGCGGCGGAGAGCGGGGGTAACCTTGAATCCAAGAGGCGAAGTTCGACAGCAGCGAAGACGGAGCGATCCAATCGGACTCGGAGGGGCAGGGAGCCTTGGATCTAAAAATCGGTCGAAGGCGGAGATCAAAGCGGAATGGAGCCGCGGGCAGCTTCGCTTCTCCCCGGCATGGAATTGCAATCCCAAGTGCAATGGCATTAAACCTTGGAAGGTGTAGGTGGTCGCGGTGGTGGTGGTTGGCTGGCTACTTCATTCGATGCCAACGATCTGATGACTCAGGGGGGTGTTAAATTCAGGGAAAGAAAGGAAGGCGTGAATGGGCATGAGTTTGATAGGGTAAATAAATAGGAGAAATTTGGCATCCGCTCAAGGAAAGGAGCCTTCTTTCTCATCAATGCCGGGATCAGACATGGAGATTCTTTCTCTCTTTTCCTTGGCGTCTTGAAAGAGGAAGGAGAGGAAGGAGGAGGCTTAGAAAGAGGAGTGAAGTCTTCTTCCTTCTTGGACTCGGTTTTTTTTTTTTTTTTTTCGGGAATTATATTAACGGTGAATTGAAAAAGAAACAGGATTGTTACTTTAACTGGGTGGTGGAAAAAATAATTGGTAGGCAGGAGGTGTGAGAAGGAGACAGGGTATTCTTCCTCCATTTACATGTAATATTGTTTGCGTTTTACTTTTTGTTCGTAGAAAAGGAATATTACAGTTGGTTGGTTGGTTCCATTGTTTGGAGGACACGCGAGAAATTGGAACGGAATCGCTATATATATATATATATATATATCTCTACATATTAATTCGAGATATAAAGCGAGCGAGAGACACGAGAAGTACGTCAATGCCTCAGTCAGCGACCACGTGATCAAACGACAGAGTAGCGGGACGGCCGTTACTTACTCTACTTTTTTTTTTTTCCGACGACCTTTTGACACTTGGATGAGGGGGACGCCCTTTTGACACTTGGATTAGGGGGCCCACAGATCTAACCGTCCGTTTTGGTTTTCTTTTTCTTTTCCAGCAATAGCCGGTAGGCGCCCCAAATCCCAACCCCGGAGCATTTGCAGACCCAGAGTGGGCTTGTTTCGGCTCTCGCCCTTGGGCTTCGGGGATTTGATAGGGGAACGAATATAATATAAATGGTTTCCCCATGGCACGGTGTTCGCGGGGCACGCAACGACTTGCGGGCCGGCGGGTGGCGTGCCACCAGACCCTTCAACTTGCAACCCTCGCCACCAACTCCGCAGCTCCCTTGCCTTTCTTTTGTATTTTCTTTCATCTCATCGTCTAAACGTATAGTCCGGCCCATGACTTAGACGGTGACTGTAGGCAATACATGTATCTAATTGCATCGTCGTAGGTCTCCTCCAGAAAGGTTCTGTCGCTGTGGTTGGGTGGTCCAGAAGGGTTCTCCATCGCTCCTCTCTTACTTCACTTTGCCGATACTCCTCGTGCCACAAGGACCACGAGTTTTTCCAGCATCGAATAAATGTTCTCTCTTTTTTGTTTTATTCTTCTTTCTTTGCTAATTAGATAAACACCGTTAAGGTTGAAGCATTTTTCTATCCCCTACAAATTTATTATCAAGTGCGGTGTGGTTCCATATAATTGTCCATCTACATGGATCCTAGACAAGTTACCTCGAAAACTCTACCCTGTACTCATCAACAATTAATCTTGTGTGGTGTCATTTATGAAAAAAAAAAATTCAGGAAAAAGGATGTGAATTAGGCCGCCTACATCATAAATCAAGTTATAGACCAACAAACAACGCGCAGCAAAACTTAGGATTCATGTCGTACGCAAGATGCAACGAAGATTGTCGATTGATGCATCCATATGAAAATCTTAAAATATATTATATGCTCACTCCTCTGCATCAAGCTTGGAATTTCCATTGCCTAAAATAACAAAGACATAATCTAGCAGAAATTTACATCAGCACAAGGGATTTTGCCTATTTCACTAGTGGATTTGTCACGGACAACTTTTCTTTGATTTCTCAAAATTTGTCCTTGGAAGCTTTTATCATAAATATGGTACTCTAGACCATAACACTTCTTTTACCTATCATGCATTAAAGAGTTTTTCCCCTGATACAAATGAGTGGTTACTTCTTCCTTTTTATTTATAACATAAAGGAAGTTGTCTCTTAACCGAGGCATTCATCTCTCATTTACTTTGAGTTTGCAACACTATGTGTGACATATTGGTAGAATGATGCTTGAAATTGACACGTCATTGGTAGGATTTATAATGCAGCCCATGTTTGAAAATTTGGAGATGTAAATAACCATCGTGCTATATATCGTATCCCGCAATATGGAATGCATTTACAATAAGTATGCAGCATACCATTTTACCACTACATGATTTAATATGTCCTACTAATCGATTACGTAGCTTGCTTTTGCACATCTAACACCTTACCCAACTAAATTGTATGGCAATCTTCGCATCGTTACCAATGATCATCTGAACTAAAAAAAAATGTTTGACTATTTATTTAAAGAACATGCTATAAATTGAATCCATCTATCTCTTTTTAAAATATATACGTAAGTTTTATGAACTATTATCTAAGAGAGTGCATGTTATATTTAGGACTTGTACCAACTAATGGATGTTATATTTTAACACTTATAATAACTATACCAAATTAAAGTAACGTGAGATGCAATTACGATTTCCCGACACTATCCAAGTCCAAATTAAGTCAATTTTGAAGGGGTTCGATTTTCTACTTTCAAACTGCGAAAATGGAAGCGAATGAAGGCTTGTCGCAGCAATCAATCCTTTTTGCTTACCAACCAAATGTTCTAAGTTTGATTTGAAAATAGTGCAACAATGCAAAATAGAAATATAAATCTAGGTAAGTATAGTATAAGTATATAACCCTCTCTCTTGTGGAAAAATGAAAAAAAGAAGCTAGAGCTGCAACTTGTGACCTAATTGAATCTTGCAAAACTTTATTTCCAACAACTAAGTAAATTGGTCAACTCTAGATGAAAGACTATTGGTTTAATTGATTACATCGCTTGGGGTTGGTATCAGCAATATGGAATGGGCTCCAACTTCACTACGGTTCATAATCTTATGAAATTTTAATAAATTTTATCTATTCTTTTTCTCCGGAAAAAGGGGGATCAAATCTAATAGGATGAGCTAAACTAGACTTAACTATGACTATTTCGGCCGTACAAATGAGTATTTATCTTTAGAATTGACATGTTTACATTCGATTGACTCATCATGAAGCTTTTAGAATAGTATAGTTATATCAAATCGGGACACGAGGTGAGCATGCTATGCTTGACGTGTCCTATATCTATCGATCGATATTAGATAGTTAAATTCATCGGATCTGTATCCTGTCTTGCGAGAGCCAGACAGACGAGTCAGTTTTTGTGTGAATTTTATTGAAATATATAAAACTGCAATATCTTTCGAGGTCAATCTCCATCCTTTTTGGAAGTTTGCCTCCGGGCCTAAAAGTTAAGGTACCATGTTATCCGGAGAAAGAAAGGAGGAAGAAGAAAAAAAAAAGAAAGAGGGGGGCATACTATGTGGTGAGAATATTTTACACTACAGTTTCTATCCAATGAAATGAGATGATGATATGGCATTTAATTATTGGCCTCAACTCATGACTTGCACCGATTCCCTGGTGCCACACAGCATCCGGTGCAGCACCACCCTAAGCGGGACGCCGTAGCTGGAATGGAGGGTCAAGATCTAGTCTATCCAGCGAACCGGCGGGAGCAGCAAACAAGTGGCCCAAACTCCAAGAGAAACGGTATCTATCCGCATCTCGCCCACCAGGACTGACCCCTTCCAACGCACATGTTTTTGTCTGCCAGAAGGATTCTTGTCACGCTTTTCCTCCCTTTTCGCTCTCACTCTCATTTTCTTTATTGCGGAAAGCCAAAGTGGTTTTAAAAAAAAGAAAAGAAAAATTGAACTCCACCACTCCAACTCACGAGTCAGGTTCATGTATATATCATACTCTACTGGCTGATACGAAAAATAGCGCGATATCCGCTTGGCGCGGAACACTCGAGAGAGGAGTCAGGATAAATCTTGAGAAGAAAGTGTTCGTATATTTTTACAAGAAAAACCGCGAACCAGTCGCCGACGTGTCGGTGGGAACAAATGAAAGGCCGAGGCCCTCGCGGTCACGGCGTCCCATGCAGCCATCCCATCAACGTCACGACCGTCTGATGCACATATAATCTTCGGGCTTTGTTCGATCATTTACGATCCCAAACCGAATCACAACCGCTCTTGCGCATGGACACAGCTAAGCAATGAACCCTCCAAAAAAGCGTACGTGTATGGGTTTGGGTGCGAGGGTGGTCGCATGATCAAATGGAAACAAGCAAGAGACGGGACGGTGCAGGCAACTTATATGCGGTGAAGGTTGTATGGGGAGGCCTGCACGAAAGAAGGCTTCGAATAATAAGAAATGAGGAATATTATAGCTTGTCAATTCACATCCCACCCTTTCCTTGCGACCTGATCTGTTTGGATAAGAATATTCTTCTCTGAGACCAAGTTCAAATTACTCGGATTGGCCACGGCAATGCAAGATCCAAATCTTTTTGGAATGCAACTAAAATAGTGATTTTCTACCATCCAGAAATGCTGAGACAATAGATTCGTCAACTTTGATGTTTCCTCGACTTCATTCCTTTCCGTTGTCTCTCTATGCCTTTCCCCACTAAATCAACAGCGTCGCATGGATAAGTTGGTTAATTGTCCGCTTAGTGATTATGTTACAAAATCTTAGAAGAAGACTGGATGTCATTTAACTTATAAGGATCTAAGTTTGCAAGCAGTGATGATGCACGCCAGATGCCCTTTTGGATATGTTCTACAACTCGCACGCATATATAAATGACGACCAAATTAAAATCGCTTTCGAACGGACGAGCAAGACTTTAGCTTCTTGGACATGATCTTCAATACTAAACTTTAGTTCCTTACTTCCTCATTTCATTTGTCTAGACATAAGCACGAAGATAAGATTATTTATAACTAATCCTACATCATCAGCATGTTGATATGTTCATCTCATATTTGATACTCGAGTTTATTTTGTGGATTACATCAAGAAAAATATCTAACATAAGCCTTTTCTTTAAACTCTACCACCATGCCTTTCATTCATGAGAACAAGTCGGACGCGATCGCGGTTTCAACCCCAACCATTCACATGTTTGATGTGTCTGATAATTCATAAAATGGAGTTGGAGGTCAACTTGATTATAATTCCTATAAAAACAAATGGGTGTGTTTCATATGGATCGATAATATGATGCTACTGTCTTGGCTGCGCCTAAATCATATTTTTTGTTAATAATACTTGGTCTTGAACCATGTGACCTTGATATATCAACAAGAAACCGGGCTATTTGGAGAGCTAGATACCATGAAACCATGAATCCAAGCCATTGTTTTTATGTTGACTATGGTGACCTGTTTTTTTTTTAGATACATCGGCTGCTCGCACTAATTTCGCGTGAGCACTGCCATTGGAGTCAAGAGAAAAGATGCAACCAGAGGTGGGGGAACAGATACAAAGCGGGTCCGAAGAAAATCTCAAGAATAGTAGGCGGCAAAGGAGGCAACTCAATCTGCAGCTCTGTTCGCCTCTCCGTAGACATACACAGTCTAGAAGGCGCCACACTCTCTCGGTAGCCTTCTGATGTCCTCTAGAAGCGGCTGGTCTGCCTCCCTCGGCCCCTCTTGTAGAATCCACTCAATTACCTCCACTGAGTCCCTCTCAAGGATGATACTGTCGGCCTGTAGTGCTCGCCTCGCATAAAAGATTTCCTCTCATGCTGCCCTGAGTTCCGCTCTGAGAACTGATGCCTCAAATATGCGTCGTCCTTCCGCAGTAATCAGTCTGGAGTCATGGTCCCTGATCACAAATGCAACTCCGGCAAACCCGTCGCCGGCTAACAGACTACCATTAAAGTTCATTTTTAGTTGGCCGGAGAGTGAGGGCTCCCAAGAAGCAAGGACAAACCCAGGTGCTAATATAGTAGAGGGAGAAACCCAGATGTCCCTTGCCAACTCAGATGAAGCAGCCATAGTAGCCTCAATGACTTCAATGGCCTGACAAATAGCTCTATCCACCATGGCCCTTCAGAGAACCCGCCTATCCTCGAAGACCCTTTCATTCCTATCTAGTCAGATATGGTAAGCTAGATAAGTACCGACAGCACCCCAACAAGTAATGCTCAGCGACCCCATAGCAGACCTCATGTGCCGAATCAAGTCCTCCACAATCACAGTTGATCTCGGTAGGGGAAACGAAGACAACCTCTAGATCTGTGCTTCCCACGGGCACTGTAACAAAGCATGACTGACTGTCTTCGGCACCTCTAGGCAGTCCACACATGATGATGGAATCCCAACCTCCCTCCTCGCCAACATACTCCTTGTCGGTAGGCAGCCCTAGGCTACCTTCTAAATGAACAGTGTAACCCGAGGATAAACCCGCATCCTCTATATCCATCGACCGTCAAATTGTCTGGAATCCACACCACCCATCACCGCTTGCAGGTCAGCTAAGCGAACCTTGGCCCTCTTGGAGGCCGCCCAAACCAGCTTGTCTATTATGGCCTCATGAGGTAACGGTATATCAAGGATCTGCTCGACTAGCTGCACCTTGAGGGCCTCTCTGATCAGCGCCTCGTCCTACCTGCCCTCACCAGCTCTGACTATATCGCTAACCAAGAGGTCCGCCAACCTCGCCAAGTCAACCACCGTTGGAAGCCAGCTCAGTGGCCGCTCGTCTACCCATCTGTCCTCCAGCACATTAATGGACTGCCCATCACCAACGGTCCACCTGATCTGCGTCAACACAGTCGAAGCATGTGAACAGATCTTCCTCCAAATGAAGGAGCAACTCCTCTCTGGATGGAAATCAGCCAACATTATGTGCACTCTATACTTGGCCCTCAGTAAAGCGCCCCACAGGTTATCCAGCTTCAAGATATACCTCGCAATGCGTCTTGTAGCAAGTACCTCTCGCCTCGCCACCAGAGAGTGAATCTCCAAGCCATCCTGTCTAACTGACTGGCAGACTACCTTCCACGCAACTAGATGGATGTCACCCCTACCATCCCGTCTGCTCTAGATGAAGTTTCTGAACAACTGCCCCAAAGACCTCAAAAAAGATAGCGGCATAGTAGTGGTGGCCAACATGTATACCGATATCGAGCTGAGCACTGACCGCACCAAGGTGACCCTGGCCATCATAGATAACGCATCCATCTGCCAACCCTCCAACCCGTGCCTAATACCCTGCTCAACATCAGAGCAATCCTTGTGCCACAATCGACGCCTTGTGATCGGCACCCCCAAATATCTCAATGTGTCCTCCAGCTCTCCCACCCGCAGAAGGTCTTTGATGGCTGCCTTTATTTGTGGCTTGGTTCTTAGGCTGAAGCAGATTGCAGATTTATTCCTATTCATCCGCTGACCAGAAACAGATCAATAATCCTCCAAAATATCCCGAACCACCCTCGCCACCCTCCTTGTAGCTTGAACTAGAAACAAATAATCATTGGCAAAAAGAAGGTGCGAAATTTGAACCGACTCCGACACCGGTCACCAAGTCTCCAAGGCCCAGGTCTCTGTTGTACACCGAAGGGCCTAAAAAGTGCATCCGAGTAGAGGATAAAGAGAAGGGGAGACAAGGAGCATCCCTAACGCCAACAGCGGAGTCAATAAACCGTGTGGGGGATCCATTCACCATGATGGCGAAGGATGACATACTCACACAGCCCATAACTTAGGCAATCCACACCTGGTGAAAACCAAAGCTCTTCATGGATCTCCATAGAAACTCCCAGTTCATCCTATCGTACGCCCTTTCCATATCCAGCTTGATCCCCATTAGGCTCCTCCTCGGAGCCTTCTAAAAGTCAGACATAAACTCTTGGGCAATGAGACGTTATCTGAGATGTTATGCCCCCCAACAAAAGCCCTCTGCTCTGGGCTAATAAGTTTTGGTAGGATGCTCTACAATCTAGCGATCAAGAACCTCGCTGTGGTTTTATATAATATGGTGCACAGACTGATCGGCCGAAAAGTAGTAGCATGGCTCGGATCCGTTCTATTGTTTCTGGATCAGAGTGGTTTAAAAAAAACGTAATTCCAATGATTCAGAGAAAATGAGCTAAAAAGTGATATGATGGTGTCCACCCTACGCTACTCGTCATATCAAAAGAGAAATGATTGAAAAAACATACCCTCCTTGTCAAGTTATATGCTCTTATCATTTTTCTCAATAAAAAAAAAAGATAAAACAAAAAACCACATCTTTTATTCATGTAAACAAAAACCTGTTTAAAGAATAAACATTATTCAGTCATATTATGAATTGAAAATGTTTAAAGCATCCAACATGTTTAGGTATTAAAATAAAAAAATCAATCATGTCCATATGACGGGTTTTAGTACTAACTTCCTTGGAGAATAATTTATGCAGTCAATTACCGCTCGCACCTTCCTGTCCCATCTCGATCCATAGGTTTGCTAACTCTTATATTTTACTTGTCACATCATATTACTTTTTAATACTTTTCAATCAACAATGATACAAAAAGCAATTTTTATTTTCTCTTTTTCAGCTTTTACGGCAGCTATCTCGCTGTGCAACAGGACAGCACTCATCCCAACTAATAGTTATAAAAAATTATTATCTGCACTGCATACACTACGTGAATATGGTCATGCATGCAGCCGCTGATTCTAATGATTTCATTCATATCTCAATATATTATTTTAAAAATCAGTAACTATAATTGATATAGAGTATAAGTAATAATTTTTTTAATTATAAAAACCGGCAAGAGTCAACCATGCAATTAATTTAGAGAGTAGCATGCACATCTTGTATGAAAAAATTTGCTAATAAAAAATATCAATCATTATATAATTATATTTATAAATGCTAGTGAGAATAAAAAGAAAAAATAATAGAATCGAAAGATAAGTAGATTTGGCATATTCTTTTTTCCTCCTTAAAAAGATGTCAATTTACAATTCTATGTGACATTACGATAGAGATGGCAATGCTTAACTATTTAACCCCTTTAGCTTACTTCAACCCATTGTAAATCGAGCTAGATTATCTCTTTAATAAAATGAACAAGTTTGGGTTTGAATTTTTGATTTGTTTAATAAATAGATGATGTTCGGATTGATATATTTTTGATCTATTATGTATCGATCCGGCCTATATCTTATCCGACCTAACCAGATTGCCACTTCTACGTTGTGACGATAAAAAGATCGGTCGTGCATCAACTATATTTGAAATTTATCTCATATTTAATTTCATAAAAATAATTAGAGCCAAATGAAAATTAGAAAAAGACTTGGAGATTTGTTTTAGTTGTGACACCCCAGTAGATTGAGCCTATATTCAAACTTGGCTCTGTATTTTTCAATAAGAGAATCATCTTTTCTGAAGTTCTTTTCTAGATGTCTAATGTTGGCTTAACAAAACATTACATGTAAAATTTTAACTTTTTTATGATATTTCTATATTATTTAAGACTACCTTGTTAATTTTTCTTAACAGCGCTCAAGAAAATTAGGAGACAATGGATTTAAACTTTTCTTGGTTAAAGCTAGATAATCCTTGTAGCTGTGGACTTCTATTTGGGTCTATCAGAAACCCCATCTTGATGTAGATGAGTTGAGAGAGCGAAAGAGATTACGTGTGAAAGTAACCGAAGTCAAGATGATTATGAACGACTATAGCCTAATTGTGGGCACTACGATAGCATGAGTGAACGCACTAGTAAAGCATTTCAGGACTAGCATATTCATTATAGCTTTAGTGTTGATCATCATAAAATATAACAATAATTGTTTCATGTCCACATATCTTACAAGCATAAAATGTTGATTAGGTTTTATAGGTATAATAATGATGTTGTTCTCCTTATCGAGTACCACGACTACTATGTGTCATAAAGATCAACCATGATAGGGATGAAGAACAACTGCATTTCTCAGGAAATAGCTGGACTACAATGTGACATAGCGACATAATTGAACATGCTGCACACAAATCAAAATTTCAGATCAGAAGCCGACTTATTTATTAATCAGATAGCCCGACTTGACCCACATGACCTATTTATTAAATAGGCTAAGTCAGGTTAAACAGACTAGATAGACTTTTGATGGGTTAAATGGATTTAAAAAGATTAAACATGTTAAGCAAATCAGATTAAATAGGTCAGAAACAGGCTAAGCATGTTTCAAACAGATTAAACAGATTCTAAAATGGTTCGACGAGTCGGATCATAACCCAATTAGTAAACGGGTCAAAGGGTTATAAACCTAAATCTAACCAATTTAATGGACAAATGTAGACAGATTGACTCATTTATAACCCAAACTCATTTATGTCAAATCCAAATCTGCTTAAAGCAGGTCGTTCGTAGGTTGAATTGATGGGTATGATCATAAATTGCCACCTCTACTGATATATGTCATGACAATATTGAGAGATGATGGCAACTTTATTCTCTTGGTTGAAGACAGAAGAAATTGTTTTTATGTTTTTTGAGTGTAGATAAAATAATATGCGCCATAACAATGATTAGACATACTAATATGATGATGATTGTATTATCTTATCCGAACACCAATAGACAAATTTAAATAAAAGAAATAATAGATTTAGATGGGTAGACAAGCATGGCTACCATACTGGTGGATCAGTTCTACCCCATGCAATTGCAAAATCCTATAAATGACTATCTTTGATGCTATGCAATATTTTATTTTGCCAATTGTACATCATTAACTATATATAGATTTTTTTTGGCATATCTAATATTGATGAAACTCTAGCAAGGTCTTAGCAGAGGTATTTCCCACTTTTCTTGTTTTGTGCCTCAAACCTTATTTGTAGGATGAGAACTTCCAATGAATTTGAACAAGAAAATGGTTTGCATCTATTTGAATAATATGAGTTGTATCTACTTGGATCCAGCTTGAGATAGGCGCCACCATAGCTAGACAACTCAAATATGGAGATAGAGTCAGACTGGATCATTATTAATTTTAGTTTGTAAAGTTATCATAATTCACACAATTAATAGTTGATTGGCATGATTAAAAACCAGCTAAATTAAATGGCTCTTGGAACATAAGCGTATATAGTTTTGCTCCTAGTTATCTCGCACTGAACTCAATTTGGTAAAAAATGGCTTGATCATCTCTCTTTGGTCGGTGACCATTTGCACCAGATCCGGCACAACCCGCATCTAAAAGCCTATATGGTGCATGCCATTTTTTTCTACTAGCTCTTAACATAACATTAGTTGATTTGGATGTGCACGAGATGATGGAGAGAAAATATGAGATGGTCAAAAATATCTCGAATAAAAAGCCGAGCAAAAGAGCTAGGAAGTATCGGATCTTGTAGTAGCAAAATCACGTGATAGTGGGGTGTGGTTGGGTTGGGTTGTTTGGTTTAGTCATTAGTGTTGATAATAATAAATTAATAATCTTAACCTCCTTGGCCCATGGACAACTTTGGAAGGTACAGGTGGGTGGGGGCAAAACCGAAGTTGGCATCTTTCCTTCATGGTCTACTTTTTTCGCTCCATTAAATGCTTACAAAAGTTTGTGCCTATCCATTTATTGCTGCTAATGCTCGGTTTATAACTAAGATAGATTCGCCCACCTTGCTATATTTGATTAATTTGCGAATGAAATGGTATCAAATTGATATATTTTTCTCTTTTAGGGGAATTTAAGAGGGTGTCTGGTTGAAAATTATCCATTAATGGGGAGGGAATTTTAGTGAGATCGAGACATTCAAGGATCATTAAGGATTGAATTTCTAACGATAGCCAAAGGCATTAAATGACCCCAAACTAACTTGGAAGGTTTGGTGGTGCTTAGGCTTCTTCGAGGCAAATGGGCGTGAAGATGGTAGCTATGGGAAGATTTGTTTTTGGAAAGTACCTTAACTTGGATTAAAAAAAAAGACAAGAGAGGAAAGAAATGATGGGGACCGTAGAGCACAGGAGTACTAGTTTTGAGAGATAAAAAGTACATCCACTTGGTGCTTGGTGGTGGCTTTGCTTTTGACGCCTTCTCTTTTCCTCGCTCTGACCTAATGTAGATACTCTACGTGACCTTCGCAGAATACATACAAATGCTGGAGGACTCAAGCATAAGGTGTGTGGGTATTCAAAAATCGAAGCAATAGGTTTTTTTGTTTACTCGCGAGCTGCAGAATGGCTGGTTTTGAATGTTGCACGAGCTCCTTTCGTAGGGGAGCAAAATTGCCAGATCATTTTAATTGCATTGTGGGGTTAGCGAGAGCCACAGCAGGGCATGGTTAAAACCAAATGATCGTTCTAAAGATCTTGTGAATAATTATCGCTTGAAAGAATAGCTAATCATTAGTGGGACAAATCAATAAGAAGAATGGAGAATTTTGGAAGGCTAAACATCCTTGCTCTAGATTGGTCACATAGCTGAGGATGACATATTGCATCCAATGATTTGGGTCAAAGCCTGCCAAGTTAATATTAGGGTTTGTACCGGCAAGCAATCAATTCAATACGTTATAAGTTTGTACCATACCGTTCTAGAATTTACCGAAACAAGGAGAGCCAGGAAATGAGAGAGGAAGAGAGAGAGAGTGTGGGGGAAGGAGAGGGAGAGGGAGAAAAAGGAGGGAGAATGAGGGAAAGATAGAGAGACCGAGAGAGAGAGAGGGGGGGATAGGTTTGAGCAGTTGCGAGGAGCTCGAAGAGCTATGGATCCATTAATAAGAATTTAGAGAGAGGGGAGAGAGAGATAGAGAGGTTTGAGCTATCGTCGAAGAGTTTCCAGAGCTTTGGATCTAGTGCAGGATCGAAAGAGAGAGAGAGACTTACCTCGCAAGAGACCTTGTCATCGTCGCCGTTATCGACCCGGTGCGGATTGAGGACTTCAGAATTAGGGTTTGGAAATTCAACCAAGGCGGGAAGGTTCGAACTAAGGAGAGGTGAAGCGTTTATATTTCAAACGGACAGCTTGAATTGTGCTGGTAACTAACATATCCAATTCGATATGTTCCAAATCAGCCGGTTCGGCATGCTTCGGCCAACCTTGATTCAAACAAATCAACATACGTACTAATTCAGGTCAAATGCAATTGAGCTTAACTGTTTTCTTAGTCGACAAAAGGATCAGTCATAAACCCTACTTTTTGAGGCAAAAGTTCATAGCCAATGATGAGTGTCATACATAACGACCTTGCACGGGTCTTGGGAAAGACCACCTTAACCGTTGACGCGTTTTTAGGATGATTGCTCGACGAATAACACTTTGTTGTGCGATGTCTTAGCATCTCTTGTAATCTTGAAGTGCAACAATGGTATAAATTGATGCAAGTTGTCCTATATGAGCTGAAGAATTTTGACTATCCTTAGTGGTTGTTTGCTTTATGTGGTGCTTGTTCCCTCGCGGGACCCAACGATTGGCCAAGCAAGTTCAAATTTGAAAAGCAATCTGCAATGAGGGGGTTGCTTTGACCCTAGTAAAAATTCTAATATATGGCGCGCCACAGGATCGTTCTTGGGAATCTCAAAGCATCTCCTAGCAGGAGGGGGCTGAGACCAGCGGACCCCTCACTCTCCCATCATCTCCTCCTCTCCTCTCCGCGTTCTTGAGATCCGCTCCTGCCCCTATGATTGCTTTATGATTCGTGCAGCAGTTTACGTCTCGTGAAGGGCTCCGTGGAGCGCCCTCGATAGAATCAGAAATTAATGCTAGTAGATCGTCAAGTATTAATTTAACGAAACGTCGATGAGCCCCCCGTGAGAAGGTTTTTTTTTTTTTTTTCCCTCCCTCGCGTCGCTTTTGAGAAGAACAAGTATATGTTACTGCGCTCATAAAATAATGTGGTTATTGGAAATTGAAGAAAAATACGGACGGTGCAGAGTTATCTACTGTGGCGGCGGGCACCGATGACTGATCTCCTGGAACGTCTTCTCTGTCACCGTTATGACCGTTATTTTAGTTCATAACTCTGTCAAAAACCGAGATCCGGATAATAATATGACACGCGGCGAACGTCCGGCCCGGCTTCCGAGCCCGCCAAGGCGCCGTAAATTGGGCAAAACAAACCTGCTATGACGGCGTTCATGGCACCGTCTCATCGGACGAATCCCGGCTCCCGGGACGTTTTCATCCCGGACGTACGTTCTGCGGGAGCATGATTGTCAATCATAGCCGTTTATTTTTTTAGGCTTCATTTATCAAAGCTTCGCCTCACCAGCAGCGGCCGCACACGGTATAGAATATAATCTCTCTAAAATCCAACGGTCCTTGTGAATCCCATGGGCGAGTCTTATCCGTGCCCATATGTGCACCCTGATGCAGTAAAATCGAGACCGATACTAAATTGTTATGCTTCAATCGACGTACGGACTCTTGAGAAGCTCCTGCAGCGATTGCTGTCACGCTCCGTCCCTTCCGACCAGGCTGCATGGGTGGCTTAAGGAGACCGCATCGAAAACTTCTGAGTCATGCATGAGGATGCGGTTTAGGCTCGCCATCTGCTAAATTTCCATTTCAAATCCTTCTCCCGTGGTCGATAAATTTTGAGATTCATTCGAAGGGTAAAAAATTCACGGATGATCGTGCTCGATCCCTGTATTTGTGTTTGTAGATTAGATCTGGATGCCGTGAAGTCTGATATTGTGGATGCGGCTTGGTGGCGGGCCCAATCGGTCCAATCGACGAGCCCACATCAACCTTTATAGCTGGGGGACCGCCGCGCATTCGTTGGTGCGAAAAGGCTGATAAGGGAATGGTAATAACAGTCGTTCTCTTTCCAGGTGGCAGATCTCTCGTCTCTTTCTTTCTCTCTCTCTTGTAGCAAGGCAAGTAGCATGGTAGTTGAAATCACCGCAAGTTTCTTATATGCTCCTATTCCCATCTTCTACGAAGTCAGCACACGTAAGAAACTTGCATTAACAGAGGCAGTTGCAAGAGAGGGAGACTGCGGCACGTAAACTGATCTGATGCATCAACAATCTCAACAATTAGGCAAACCAACCCGCGGACGTCTAGTGAAGTATCACTCAAAAAGTCAGTTGGCTGTTGTGTTGCATTCACGTTGCTCACTTTGTATGGGTATTGTGAGACGTGCCGCATAATCAAGTAACGCGAATGCTGCAAGGCAGCTGAGCTATGATTTTTCTACGTCATCGATCGTACCACTGCTCAAGGTGAAAATATGACATAGCATAACTCAAAAATTTATGGTAAAAATTCGAGGGCTAGAATTTCAGCACATTTGCCACATAAAAGTTATGTATTTTTTAGTTTTTCTCTCTCAAAGCATTACAAAATAACATACGATAAATTCATAGGTAAAGTTGTAAGTTTTTTGTTAAATAGAATCTTCTTTTCCTGAAAACTTGGGTCAGGACACGTAGAAACTTCCGCTAACCAAGAATGAGACGAGCCCAGCATTTTCGTTTTCACCAAAATGACCTGTATTCCGCGAGGCTGCCGAAACCAAGATCTGCGGCAGCCACTTCCAAGAGGGAACAAATGCACAATACTCCGTCACCAGGGCCAGGGAGAGAGGAGTACGGCGGGGGCCCGGTTGTTTGCTTTTCGAAGCTCTCGGATGAAATTCCTACGTGCTTGTGGGAAGAGGTACTGCAGGCCTCATTTTCACATATAGCTCGGAAAACTGCTGCCGCTTCAGATTAATCATGCCTCCAATAACTCATGCCCCAAAATCGTGGAACACGCTCCCATGTAACCTTTACTCCCCGCGGTAGAAACATGGTAGTAACCTGCAACATTGTCCACAAAATCACATCATTCCAACTCCAATCATCGCATTCCCAACATCACGAGAGAATATATGATTTGGATGCAAGAAAAACTTTTCCTCGTTGCGAATTTTTGATATCTCCGGGTGATTTTCCCTAAACGTCAAAACAGAATACATATCTAAACTTTCGACCGCCAAGAGTTCAACAGAATATTTAACAATAAAAACATACACATGCTGATTGAATCCATGCCATCATCATTTGTCGCACTAACATGCAAAAACACCTGACACTCAAAACACTCAATCACAAGCAGCAGAGATAAAAGCTGCAACATTATTTGCCTGATATAACTACTATTATCTGTTCCAAAATTTCTGTAACCAGTAAAGGATTGCAAATGGTGAGGGTTAGCAAGCAATTCCTCCTAGTGCACATACAACAGGATCCCACATGGAATGAACTTTTCACAGTATTCTGCTTGCATTTTTTTTGTACTTCTGCAAGCATTTTTGCTTCATCTCCTGTCCTTTCATATAAGAAACGAATGTCTCTAGCTCTTTTCATCCCCGCATGATCGATCACATCGCCAACGAAAAGAAGAAAAGATAATAATCAAGTACTACCATGGTGTGAAATCATCGGTAATTGGAACATGCAGGGATAATATATTGAAACTATGAGCACCAGCGGATCTTTCCTTGGCCTGTCTCTTTTTTGGACTCTCTTGAACTTGATGAGCTGAAAGAATCCGAGCTAAAGAGTACATCTGAGAATAGCCACTATTCTTCTTGTAACGACCCGGCCGTAGTTGTGCCATTCTCAGATTTGTTCTTTGAAAAATGGTACCATAAAATTTTACCGAGCTAAGCTTTTCCTGATTATCCATGATTTTCTCATCATTTAAATGAGCAAAACCCTTGGACCAAAAAGGCAATGTTCCTTTCTTCCACGATGGAGAGGATCCATGCAGCTTGGATGGAACCTGTAAAGAAAATGCATGAAATAGCCGAATTAAAGGTTGTAAACAACAGGTTCTCAAAGAAAACTGGTTATATAAACAAGAAATAAGGATAAATGGTCGCATTTTAATGCTTGGAAATTCAGCCAAGTATATTAATCAAATATCAACTTAATTTGTAGGGCCTAGTCTATCGATAAGCTGATAGTGAAAAACATGCATGTACCATTAAAAAAATATCTTGTGCTCGCAAAGAGCTTTTACTGAAAACCAAGAGCTACTAGACCAACTTTTTGGCAGTGGCAAGATATCTTCCAGAAATGGTCATAAGTAGGTCTACATTACCGCCTCATATGATGATGGAAAAATCAAAGAACTTACAAGTGAAGCCAGGCTGCATGAGGTGAATGACAAGGAGAGAGAAGAAAAAGGAGACTTTCCCAGTTTGCTTTCGTCAGTAGAACTTGCTATTGTTTCATTATCAGCTTCCCCTTGCACTGTACCAAAACTTGTTGGTGCCCCTTCATCTTCATCATCATCCTCGCCATCCTCTGTGTCAGTGTCATCCAGATCAGCAGAAGCAGAAAAGTCATCACTGTCCTTCCCCATTGCAGCTCTTTTCTCTTCTTCTTTTTGCTTCATCTTTAACACCGTTTCCAAGTCTTCTATTGCCTCTTCCAAGCATATCTCAGATTCAATGAACTCCAGCTCCTTTTCTATAAGCTTCTGCTTCATGTCACTAGCTTTGTTCCTCTCCTCAGTCCACTTCTCCAATTTATCCAACAGTGGCTTCAATGCATTCTCAACTACAGTGATCAAGCGCATTAATCCACTTTCCTTCTTTGCATCCTTCGTTCTTCGCCCAAAGAACTCATCAAATCCAAGAGGTAAAAATTCAATTTTCTCAGGATCCACATCCTCCCCATCTTCTACACGTGGTTGCCAGAATAAGCGAACACCATATTGTTCGTCATCCACATAATTTATCAGCCGTCCAGTAGGAGTGTGAAGAATGAGAGGATCTTCTGTATACATGAGCTTCGATGGGTCTGCAGGGTCTGGTTCAGGTTCCTTGTTAACGAGAACAAATTCAGTATCATCATCACCTGTTGAGTTAAAATTAAGCTAAAATTAACCAATAAATATTGAAGGGATACACTTATCTGAAATGAGATTACAAAATACGGTTAGAAATACCAGCAGGCCAGTGAGATGAGAAATAACCATAAAATGGTTATTAAACCACCATTTTCTTGATACCTTTCACAAAGATGTTTGTGTATGAAGTACTGCAGAATTATGACTACATCCAACACCCAATTAAGTTCAGACAGCTTAACAAAGATGATGGCAAAACAATTAAATCAGTTCGCTCATGTGCGTCAATTACTACAGAGGGCTCTGGTAAGGAGGCCGATATCTTAGCAGAAGTGAAGAATAAAGTCAGGTGGGAGTGATCTACAAAGAAAAGGGAAAAGATTTGAAGATGCATAAGGACAATGATGGTGAATAGTATTAATCGGCATAACACAGCTCATAAAGAAATCCATCTGGGAGAACAATTACATAACAAACTCACAAACAAATCCATAAGGGGGACATTTATTAAGTAATAGATAACCCTAAACAAACTATAATGGACATGTTCTCATATCTAACAAGTTTAGAGTCAAAACTGAATACAAAAAAAATATAAGAAGTCCATCAGCATCTCATAAATATGCTGTTGCTAAGTAAACTTATAAACCGATAGAGATGGTCAAAAAAGTTCACATGAACAAACAAGTTGTATACTAAGATGTCATCACCACTGCCATCACCTGCTCAATAGTCAGGCATCTCAGCAGCTCTTATATAATTGTTGCAAAAATCAGCATCGATGTGATGCTTTTAGCCATCAAATGATTAGTGAACTTCAGATGAAGTAATTACAATCCCTAACTGTCCATGAAATTGCCATTTTATTGGCCTGCCTTAAATGGGGTTGGAATCCTACTATCCTAGTTCACATAAATTAAGCTGAAGGTATAGCATTCTGATATCAAACAATGCCCAGGCCCTTGGCTAAAAAATCTTGCTAGCCAACCCACACCAGAGGATCTCTGGGATAATGAGTAGTTAAACAATCATGAGGACTCTGATTCATTCCATTTAATACTCAATTTAACTTCTTCATGTAAATCCAGCAAAATGAGTTGCTAATGTTTTATCATAAAGGGCATGTATTTTAAATTTATTCAAGACAATAGATTTGTTTAGAAGCATCAATTTTCTGATTTGAAAGCTCAAAACATGCTTAAGTCTCACCACAATGTAATCAAAAGTAACATAAAAAAGGGTACCTTTGATGTATTTTTTGAAATGTTATGCATCTTTTCATGCTGATGTGCACCTGTGCTTGGAATCATAAAACACTATGCTGCACCATGCAATCTTTCATAAGCATAGTTACCATGCAAATCTTTCATAGAACTCATCAAAAATCAAACTAAAATCCTTCCTACACAGGTAACCTTAAGGAAGATAGACCTTTTTTCTTGCTTTATGATAAAGTACCCAATCTTTTTGGCAAAGCATGCTTGCAATCCAGAGGTAAGACTTTAAAACCCTGCATCCTTCTCACTCATTACCAACAGAATTCTAAAAGCAGTTTACTGAGATAGTCATGCCGATTACACATGCAGGCAAATGACACGTCTACAGCGACCCTTTTATCCAGATTATGTGCACTTACTTTTGATTTGTATCATCAACTTATCAATTTAACAAGAAGAGCTGCTCAAAATTATTAAATTTAATCCATACAAAAGAAAAGAATTTTTATAGATTAGCGAAACAAGAAATGGTATTAAAAAAAACAGTACTACAGTCACCAATTGAAACAATGTGCCACCCACCGAAAAGTCCTCAAACACCACATCTACAATTTGATCAAGAATTGTACTTACAAATATCAGCAACAAAATAAATTAAGTACCTTTAGACCACCAATATTCGAGCTCTGCAGGCATAGGAATCCTAAGTGGTGCTTTGTAGAATGAGTTTAACCACATCTCCCTTTCCTGATCAACCTCTTCCACATATGTCTTCCAGTAATCAGGAACCTATGCCAAACAGTTCATTACCATCATAGAAAATGACAGTCTTCTGTTTTACAAGTAGAAAAGCAGACTGTGAGCACACCTCGTAAAATTGGTTGATAAATCCAGGAGCCATCCATACATCTTCTTCCTCATAGAAGTATGGATGTTGAGGATCACCATAGGGACCTCGCTCTTCTCTAACCACTTTGAGGAAAAACAAGGACAAAGAGAATAGTAAGAGATTGGATGCCTGGAATAGACCGAAGAAACTAAAGTATGCAACAATTTATGCTAAAAAAGTTTTGTGAGTTAACTTGATAATAAATGGACAATGGAAATGGTATTTAAGTTTGAAGAAATAAGAAAAATGAAGACACGGTAATGCACCATGGCTACATTTGTGGGAAGGGAGGGGAGGGATGGGCTGGAGGTTTCCACCACCAACTGAAAATGCAGAAAATTTATTCAAGATGGCCGCCAGAAATTAGGCATGCAAGTTAGTCCAAATTTTTCTACAGTTGAGGCATTATTCAAGATACATATCAAGTCAACCACAGTCCAGACTAATGGAAAGCATGCAAGTTAGGCCAAGTATTTCTACATTTGAGACATTATTCAATATATACATATCAACTCAGCCACAGTCCAGGCTAATTGAAGATTTAGAAATATCCCAGGACTTATCAGCCCAATTTGCATCTTGAAAGATGTAGGATACAGAGAGTGAGAAAATCAGAATGGAATATACATGCAATGGAAATATCCACAATGATCAGGCATAAGCCACGAACGTGGATGGAAAAAGGAGTAGACCACATGGTTGGCTTTTATTGTTTTAGACTACAGCCATTCTGAATTGTATTGTTTATTTCAAGAATAGATGGCTAGCGAGTTTTCTTTCCGGCAAGGTAAATTTGTAAACACAGTAAGCAAATCCCTTCACATTTACTTTGAGGCAAGATTAAGCAACATGCCCCAACCATGAGTCAATATACTTAATCAAACAAGCGTCTTCAAATCCTTTTTCCCACTTGCCATTAGCAATGTAGTGGATCTTTAAAACAACATGACAGTGGCATGTTTTATGTACAAGCCCAAAGAGGCTGACACAACTGTCTTAAACTATTGTTTTTTAATCACCTCCAAGACAGTTAAAAGTGAACCTAATATCTAAAAATCACCTGGGTGTTAGTTTTATGAAGTTCAATTTTCATGATATTCACAGGGAGACAACAAATAACAGCTGAAGTGAGACACCTATGACATCAATAACTGCCTTAATAACTGGAAATTGTGGGATTTAATAGAAAATTCTGAGGAGGTTTGGATTCAGTAAAGTGGAAATTACTTCAAGAAATGGACTAAATTAGTGTGACAAGAAAGAGCTTTTTGGCATAATTTGCAGGAGCATGCAAAATTCAATGTTGCCATCGTCCACTCAAGACTTGAATAGTGTGACGTTCGAATGGACTAGCAACAAGTCTCTAAGAAATGGGAGAATGGTACTCATCTTCAAAGTGCTGATTGCAAGAGGAAACAAACTACATTACAGTGATGAGAAAAAGCTTTTTGGCATGATTGACAAGGACATGCAAAATAAGATGTTGCCAAAGACCTCTGAAGACTCGCATAGTCTGACATTTAAGATGGACTAGCAACAAGTCTCTAGGAAACAGGAGAACGCTACTCATCTTTTGAAGAATTAATTTCTAGAAAGCCTTATGGTCAATCTCATGGATTCTTTAGCCAAAACTTGGGCCTTTGATTGCTAAAACTGCAGTCTTCTTTGCTTTAGATAGTTTTATCCATAACAATTGAATATCACATTTTAAAAGGAAAAGGTAAGGTAGATTAGAAATGTACTTCCATCTGGCTTGTTGATAAACATCCGTGCCTTTGCAGCAGCTACTTCAGCGATACCTGCATGCAACTGAAACAGCCGATGCATTAATAAAATTTCCAGAAAATGCACTGGCATACAAGGAATGTAAATCAAATGATACCGCTGACACATCAGAATCACAACCCGTAGAATCTTCTAGAAGTTCCCCAAAATAGAACCTGCCCTGCATTCAGGATATGCGATTGTTACTCAGATTTACTGTGCAAACAAACATGAACTACTACGGAAATATTGATGTTCTCCAAATTTCTCCTGAACAACTAATAATCTTTAAATGCTCAAGATGTTACTCAGTGCTCCAGGATCAGACAGGATTCAAAAGCATAAACCATGTAATATTCACTTAATTTTGAAAAGGGTACTAAACTAATCAGTTTGCAATGGACCTACATAAATAATGCGTTCATTAACTTCATATACACCACAGCCATGCATTCTCCCATGCTTCCACTGTCCAGCAAATCTATATCGACCCTTCTCTCTGTCAGACAAAATGATCATCACTAAACAAGATTATAGACAGCAATTTCTCTTAGCTGAAAGTTTTAAAAAAAGTGCCAAAACATGTTCATGATGACAAATACTGCAGTTTGACGCTAAGAATCAACAAACTGTACAAGAATTAATTTAAACTTCAGAAGTGTGTATCTCTATGCTAAGTGACTTGTTACACAAAGTTTGATTTCCACTGATGGATCACAAACATAATTCCTAATAACAATGCAACGATTCATGAGTCATCATGTTTCAATAGCAACAGGTTAAGCATCCACATGAGACAATCAAATGCATATATTTCAGGAGCCTGATGCATCCTCACCTTCCAAAATCTAAAATTATGGTAATGGCAACCATGAGAACAATGATATGAAGGTGTTGTTAATTAATTGGACTATGGTAGTGGTAGAGAAGAGATGGATGGATGCATGTGAAGTAGGAAAAAAATGAGTAGCTAAGTGAAGCGATAGTTACTTACGGTTTCTGCCCAAACACCTTTACCCATTCTTCCCTTTCATAAAATGGAATTTCTCTTAGATTACCAGAAAGGCGGTAGCTATCTTCTACATCCATCTCCAGCCATCTTCTATCTTCTGGGGTCATAAAATCCATGGATACGATCCTACCTTCAGCACGCATTTTAGCTTCAAGCCTGGTAATTAAAGTACATAGTCAGAAAAGTACACGATATAATAAAGGTTTTCCAAAGTTACATGAAATTGTTGGTAAAGAAATCGATTCTGACATACTTTGAACCTGGTACAGGCTCTACATCTGGAATGTCTACTTCAACAACTCCATGACCTTCCATTTGATTCTGAAGCCATTCACCTTCATACCTACAAGGAAAATGGATTTCTTAGAAAATAGTAATCTGCCTTGTGAGCAAAAGAAGATGATAGAAGGAATTGACAATCTGTAGAAAAGCAACCTCAACGGGTGTGGGCTAGATCATTTCAATGAGCTCGATTGTACTTAAGTTCATTCCATGAAAGAATAGGCAAACGGGAAGTGTAATTTGCAAAAATTAATTGCTCTTACATTTTACCTACGTTTAGTGGACAGATATCAATACAGATGGGCCAGTATTCAGATACACTTTAGATGGAATAAAGCTTGATGGTTATGATGGTACTGTGATACACCATAAGACCATTGCATACAATAAACATCATAGTATCACACGCAGGTAGGTAAAGTTGCGAGCATTGTGAAAATGAAGCCAAGCTAAGTAGAAAGACGAAGAGTAATGAAATGATAAGAAGTCTGCATTCTGTGTGGTGGATGATAAAGAATCTGACCTGACAAGTCCCTCTTCGGCAACATAAACTCCTTTCCCATGAGCCAAATCATCCCAGACGGTTCCTTCATACCTTTGCCAACAAAAATAGACAGAGGATCAGTAAGATAGTCTACTATGCCACTCTAAGCAAGATAAGTGTATTGCCCTGTACATAAGTCTATAGCACAGCAACCTTGCTGAGATTACCAGCTGTATGGCAATAAACAATCAATTGTAACTCAAAACGGTTTCCTCGATATTAACATTGAGGAAATATAACAAATTGGTCGTTTACTTGATATTCTTGTCAAGAAGATGATTCAAAAATTCCAATTTGGCTCGTTGTAAAGCTTATAAAAAGGGGGAAAAGAATGATGGGGAAAACTGAAAAGCCAGGAAGAGAGAAAAAGCAAGGCAACACTGACGTGCTTCCGTCCGGGAATACATAGCTGACCCATTTGAGGAACTCCTCGATGCGGTCGAGCTCCTCAATGACGGACTTGGGATTGGAGATGTCGTAGTGGTTGTCGGGGATGGCCGGGTAGCACTTGCGGTAGGGGACGTAGAAGGGGGCGATGGGCGGGTCGCGGCCGGCCTCCATCTCCTGGCGGACGACCTCCCACTCCTCCTCGTCGGCCCACACGGGGTCCCACCCGGGCTCCGTCATCTCCACGGGGGCGTCCGCCCACAGCTCTTGGAGGTCCTCCTCCCGCCACTTCTCCGGGTCCCGGGGGAAGTCGAACAGGTCCTCGTGGTACACGTAGTCCCGCTCCTCCTCCTCCTCCCGCTTCTTGTTCGCGCGGCTCTCTAGAGCCTCCGTGAACCGCCGGATGTTCGCCTCCGGAGAGTTCTCGTCCTCGGACTCGCCGGGTTCCTCGCCTCCGCCGCCTCCACCGTCACCATAGTCGTCGGACGAGTAATCCGAATAGTAGTCGGATTCCTCGTCTTCCGACAAGGAGGAGGAGGAGGAGAAGGCATCCTCTTCCGCCGCCTTCTCTTCCCCCTTGGCCGCATCTTCTTCTCCTTCTCCTCCTCCGCCACCGCCGTCCGACGCCGGCTGGTTTAGATCGTCCTCCGCCATTCGCCGCTGGAAGAAGATGGAAGGGGAAATGGCGGCAGCAGCGAGGGGGGGGAAGGGATAAGGTATTAAGGTGCGACTGCGATGGGGTTGGGCCGGCCCGTGCCTGTTTCCGCGGTCTAGCTGATGGAATTAATCTGGACCGTCCAACTGATGGCGTCGTGGGGTAGATTAGTTTATTGCCATCTGATTGGAGAACTCGGCGCTAAAGCTGAAAGCGGTTACCACAACTCCTGTACCTATATTTATTTTGAATATAGATAAATAGAGATATTAGTCGGATATAAAATTTATATTTATATTTATTTTAGATAAAAACCCGATTCAAATTGAATATTAAAAATATGAATATAAAAAATAAATATATATCGAATAATTAAACTTTATGACCCAATATACCATTAAACAAAAAGTAAATCAATCTAATAGCATGTTAGGGTTGTTTAGTATGGGGTGATTATTCCAAAATTAAAGACGATATAGATGAAATGATGAGATCATCATATTTGGTTGTACTATGATAATTTGGTGTGATAGTGATCCCAAAATATCTCCTATCTCTCAAGTTCCAGCCTGGGAAGGGAATGCCCATGGCCGAGGTCGGAAATTCAAGATTATCCGAGAGTAATGATCTTGAGCTAAAAATTGAGGATAAAATTATCCTTAGTTCAGAAAAAAAAAACAATAGTATGTTAATATATTATATCAATATTATACCTATAATATTATATTATACATATATTATATAATATATTCCTTCCAAGCCCTTCCTCCTCCCTTATTCTACGGGAGGCACGAGCCTATTCTGTTTATCTACAACTAATCTTCTCCCTAACCTTGTCAAGATAACCCGGACCTAAAATCCCCACGCAGAGTAACTTCCTAACCTCGATTCTAATTGCAACCAACCTCCACCACCAAACAATAGCCTTGCAGCCATGCCATGGCGTAGAGACATGGTCAATATTGATTAACGTGGTTCTTTTTGATTGCTGTACCTCTTGATGTCGCCTATATTATTCTTTTTACTCGGATAATGTTACGGGGTGCTCCACAGTCTGCACATCGAACGTAAAGCATCATATATACGATTAGAGCACGACTCTATATACCATCACGTTATCGAATTCCTCATAAACCATCTTTAGGACTGCCGTTTTGTGAGTATGATCATCATTTCAAACCAAGGATCAGGGTTGTAGCTAACTGTCCCATTTATGGCACGTTGTTCGTTGACAAAGCATGGACCTTCGAAGATAATAATTACTACAATTGTTAGTCAAAATGGTGCATATATGACTATCTATGTATCCCGACTCAGAGATTTGCAACTAGTTGCCTTTGCTTGTGTACACAAATTTCCTTCAGCAAAATCGTGGGAAGAGCCTCCCAAACATTGCATTAGTAATGAAATGAATGAACAAGTTGGGAATAAGATGGAAAATAAGGAAAAGGAAAAAAGGGAGGAGTTAGGGGCAAAAGGTGAAGGAAGAGCCAGGGGAGTCAAGAGCAGGGCCTGGGACAAGAAAACCCAAATCACAAAATTAAGCCTAACGAGCATACAAGCAAGCCCAACCCAATCCACCCGATTCCCGACTGCATGTAAAAACGCTTGAAAGAGGCGGAGGCCCGAATTCTGTCAATCTACGGGGCCCACTTGGCCTATAAGGTTTACAGTTCAAATATAAATAAAGCTGGATTCATCCGGTTGTCCTTGGCCTAGGTGCATGCAGAGCTGAAAATAGAGTAAATCTATATTTATATATATATTTCAATAAATATAAATATTAAATAGGTGTGGATACAAATCAAATATTAAGCATATTTATAATTGTTATAAATAGATACGGATGTAAATCTGATACTTTTCGGATATTAATCAAATTTTGAACAAAATTCAATAATAAAAACTAGCAATAAAGACACGATCGTAACGAAAAGATTCAAGTAATAAAATAAATTTTTAACAAGCATTCATCAATAATAAAAATTAACAATAATGATATAATCATAAAGAATATATCAATAAAAAATTACAATTTTGGCAAGCATTTATCAAAAGCAAGAAGTGAAATTTTAATAAAAGTAAAAACCATAATGATATATTCATAAAGGATAGATTTAATTAAAAATTACAATTTCAGTAAATATTTATTACATGCATGGAAGATAATTATAATTCAAAGCTCTATTTAAAACAAGAAGTGGACCATAGAACTCTAAGATATTCAGAAAAAGAGATAAAAAGTATTTTATATTGAGAATCCAAATGATCACCAACACTCTTCCTAGTTAACATGAGTGTATGATCATTCATACTCATAACAGAAGTACCTAAATACAAATATGAGAAAATGAAAAATTCTATTAAGACGTATGAATATTGAATATTTCTAAACAAAAATTATTCAAAAAATAAATAAATACTTATTTTCTCACTAGAGCTCCTATAAATGATAAATGATTCACATAAGTAGCATAATGCCCATAAGATAAATGATATAAGATCAAAAATGTAAATGTATAAGTAGTATAAAAAACACAACCATCATCCACCATAGTTAATCTCATTTAAAGATAAACTTCAAATACATCCTAACACAAATATCTTTAGTAAAATTTTATAAACTAATAAAAGTGGAATAGTTCAATGTAATGGAATGACATCACGTGATAATTTTCAGTGCTCCAATCGCCCGACAATAAAAATGATGATATTAGCATAATTGTTTTAACATATATAAACAAAAACGATAAACTATTTTTTAAAACTACGTATCATATTCATTTACGTTATTATAGTATATAAATTGATGTTTATTTGTTTGAATTTTCAACGAAGATAGAATAGCTATCCGACATAGCAAAAGAATCAAGATCATGAATAATAGATGCAATAATACCTAAAACAAAATAAAAAAATAACTAGTGAAGTACTATAAATAAGTTAAATTTTACAAAAATATTATATAAAATACAAAAAATATCTTTTTTCTCATACCTTAGCTAATCCTAAAAACAAATCACAGCTTCAACAGTATCAAGATCTAATAAACTTCGGAATGCATCTATCACTCATTGTTAAATGTTGATTCGGATGCTACCATAGATACTGGAATTACTAAAATATCTTTTCTAATCCAAGCCAAGATAGGATACTTTCGGCCATTAAATTTTTACTAGCCTAAAATATCGAAGGCATTACCTTCAACCAATGGTCATATAGGTTCTTCCATATATATATATATATATATATATCCAAATCTGTTTTAACTTATTGCCGTTGTGCATTCTCCTTCATAAATTGTGCAAACCTTCTTTTTCTTCATTCCATCTCATCAAAGTCATCAGAAATAAATCCGCTATCTCTTGATGAACCAATATCATGCATAAATGGAATGTAATGGAAAGAAATTTTTCTTTCATACTCACTATAAAGCCTTTGAATGATATTAGGAACATAGATGGCCTCTTTTTCTCCATTCAAAAGATAGATCCATAGATAATTCATTTTATAGCAACAATAATGATAGGCAAAAAAAAAGTGTGTACATACAAAACAAGTGTTTGATGAGAATATATATATAAATATCAATTTTAAAAAGATATTCATGCAAATTCTAATATTTAGAAGGATATATATACATTTTTTTTTTGTAATACAATCTTTTACTTTAAACTCTTTGATCTTTTTTATGGGTTTGTTTGAATGGATATGATTAGAAGATATATGCATGGCAACTTATACTCAGCAACAATTTCTTGTGCCCTTATATGTTTCTTGATTGTGATAGACTAGTTTGTACCCCTTTTTGCAATGGAATTGTTAGCCACAAACATACATAACCATCTATGTATAGGCCCTATTCCAGTTATAATCCCTCTAGATGGTAACGGTTCTTTATAAAGGTTACGACCCACAAGCTTCAGCAACATATAATTCCATTAGAAGAATAAATGAGGCTTGCACATAATAAGCAGCAATAGCGACATCCAAGCAGATAAAAAACATTTATCACTAAGTTAGTAAAGTGCCTTGTTATGAAATTTATTTTTAAGGATTATATAAGCAAATAACATCAAACTCATAAGCTATGGATCAATTAATATATAGATAAAAAAAGTGTGTTCTTAAATTATAGGAATTTCGTGTTTGAAAATATTGATTTATGTACTCTCTCTCTCTCTCTCTCTCTCTCTCTCTCTCTCTCTCTCACACACACACACACACACACACACACACACACACAC
>JAOXJJ010000263.1:3006744-3031435 GCA_025769935.1 Phoenix roebelenii
AGCATTCAATGCGCATGGCCCTATAAGACCTCCGGCTCACTCCGCCATTAATGCATACTTCCGGCCTACTCAATCATCATCACACATTGCTCCCGAAGACCCCCACCCACTCCACAATTAATGCACATCTCCGGCTTACTCAACCATTAATGCGCATGTTACTAACTGTCCACGGAACTTCAGTTCTCCATGCCTGGTTTCTCCATTCCTCCACGGCAATCCAGCTCGACCACACTCAATCGGCTAAGACAGCTCTCTGCCTTCGACCTCGGATCATTAAATCGCCTGATCGTGTGACATGTTCAGTGGTACTACAGCTTCGCCTTGTTACATCACAGGTAACCTAGCACCCCTCTATAAAAGGGGGACTCCTTCATTTTAGAGGGGGTTGGTGGACAAAAACTCTTGAGCTCACTGTTCCCTCTCCTCATCCACATTTGCCCCCTTTGACTTAGGTATCGGAGGGCTGGCGCCGGAAAACCCAGCCACCGGCTTCCTTGCAGGTCCAGCGGAGGACACCGCCCGTCGACGGATCGTCGCCCGCCAGTTTTCGCCGGAACTTCCTCTCCTCAGCCGACGATCGCCCCCGGATCCAAATTCCAGCAACAATATCCATCTTATATACCTTTCTAGTTGATTACCAAACAATAGCTTGAACTAATCTCATTTGACCACCGCCTGCACAGTCACAGGCGGGGATGGCGTTCAGCCGGTGATACCGCGCGGCTGATCGAAGCGGCGGTGGGCGGCAGCGGTCGCGTATCTCCCTCGTCTTCTCGTGCCCGCCAATAACCTATTGGACCTTTCTTCCTGATGAGACGCAATCCATAAGCCCAGATCCTCTTGCGCGTGTTTCGCACCGGAGTGAGTCGTTCACGGTTGGGTGGCCGACACGTGTCTCGGAAATGGGCAGTAATCATCCATGATGTTACTGCCGTATTTGGTGTATGATGATGAACTAGGTTCGTCCATTTCGAAGATGGACGACGTGTCGCCGATCCACCGTGCGCGGCCCCAAAACACCCACCGCCGGTTTCCAGAGATCACAGTTTGTAACATGTCAGCCATCATCAGCCGACGGTGTGCCGGACGAAGGCCCAGGATAATGCGCGAGAAAGGACGAAAAGTCGGCGGTCGGTGGGCCCTCGCTCTCCCCTCTTCTGTCTCCTTTCTCCCCCTGGTTTCCCTCTCATCGACCTTTCCATCGGGAACGAATAAGAAGGGGGCGAGGGCCTGGGCTGGAGCTGCCCTTCCATCCTCGCCCCATCGGTGCCGTTGCCGCGCTTTCTCGTCCTCTGTCCCTCTCTTCGCCCCCCTGGTTGGTTGGTTATGCTTGGTGACAGAGGAGGGGAGCCAGAGCGCCGGCGCTCCTCCTTCCCGGCTGGCTTCCCCCGCCCCCGATTTTTTCGATACCGCAGGATGAGGCTCCCGTCTTCTTACCTTCAGACCACCCTTCCCTCTTCCTAGGATCCTAGCTTAAGCACGCACGCATAAGGAGGGGCGGGCCGAAGACAGAGATCGAGCACCGCCACCACGCATGGCTCCGCTTCCACCGTCGACCACCACCACCACCACCACGTATTACTCCCACCCGAGGTGCCTCCGCCGGAAGCAGGACGAGCGGGCTGGAGGAGCGAGGAAGTCGCCTCCTCCACCGCATAGGTCTTCGTCGTTCCATGGGCGGACGGCGGCGTCCCCGGTGGAGCACCGCCAGATGCGGCGGCCTAAAACCCAACCGGACCTGCTCGCTGGGGCGGAAAGGGGGATGGCGGCATCGCCGGAGGAGAAGAGGCTGGGCAAGGGTGGCGACAAGAGCTTCGAAGCGGAGAGGAGGATGCCGGCGAAGGTGCTGGTAAACGTGACAGTGCAGAGGAGCCTGGGGCCGGTGCAGGTGATGGCGTCGACGGAGTGGACCGTCAGGGAGCTCGTGGCAGCAGCGTTGAGGCAGTACGTCAAGGAAGGGAGGCGACCCCCGCTGCCCTCGGCGGAGCCCGCTGCCTTCGGTCTCCACTACTCTCAGTTCAGCCTCGAACGTAAGAAACAATTTCGCTTTATACATAACTTTGTTTTATACGATATATGACAGATTCTAAGATCGAATCCAGGCCTTCCTTTTTTTTTTTTTTTTAATGTGAAATCTGCTAGTAGTAGTCATCTAAATATGGATATTCAGTGTTCCTTTGGTGGTGATTGATGCAGCTTTGGATCTCAAGGAGAAGCTCATTCGTTTGGGATCCAGGAACTTTTTTCTCTGTTCTAAGACCGCCCCGGCTACTTCAGACGCAGCGACGGCCTCCTCCTCCTCCTCCTCTTCTTCTTCTTCTTCTTGTGCCAAAGAAGCTCAGAAGGCGTCCAAGATATCCATCACTTGGCTTAGGTTCATGGATTTCTTGCTGTAGCTTGATTAATATTTTTCTCTTTTTTTCCTTCAACTTCGATTTCTGCTATTCTTGGACGGAATCTCTTCTCAGACAGATGATTCTGGCTGCCCATGTTGCAAGTCGCAACCCTTCTGTTTGGGGTGGGGTGAATCTTTAGCGTTAGCTGTTGGTTGGTGTTGCTATAAGATCCGGTGGGATTGCAGTGTTGTGGACGTGTATATTCACCAAGTTTATATGAAACCAAATCTATATTTCGTTGCATGCATTTAAATACAGCAGCTCTGCAATTCCCCTGTGCAGACCATTCTTGATGTCCGAATCTTACGGGGTTCCCCGGTGTAAATGAATAAATCTGCCTATTTATTAACCTCTAAACAATCAATGAGAGTTTTCTTGGTCCTATTTATTACGAGTATGAGTCGCCATTATACGCAAAAAAAAAAAAAAAAAAAATTAACACAATCGAGTGGCTCCGACCCAACTGGCTGATGTTGCGTTTGTCATTCCTTCAATTATTGAACATAGTATTCTGATAAGGCGGCTAGCACTGGATATTGATTTTTTTTTTTTTTTGGTAAATCGGCTACTCACACGGTGCCCAGGATGTTATTGCCGTCGTTGCTCTTGTTAAAGTCATTTTCATGAAATAGTGCGCGAATTTGTTCCGCTGATAATTTTAATCAAGCATGAGGTGCCGTGCGATGCTGCCACGCAACTGCTACCGTAGCAATTAATGAAAATTATTATAATGAGATAATACTTAATCTAAATTTATTTGTGCCGCTTCTTACTCCATTTTTTTTTATGTTTCGGAAGAATTTAGGGCCACGGTCACAACAATCCATTATTGTTTCTAAAAAGAAGACCGGCATCAGTCAGCTAATTGGGTCTCGTGCATCCATAAGTCTGGGCATGAATACCCTAGATCAATTGGACTGAACGTAGCCTATTGAGCCAACAATGCAGTATGCACCGGTCCATGCGGACAAATGTCGGTTGAGTTGGTCGTTCCTTCAATTTAGCTCAGCAGACAAGAGGCCAGCCAGAGTTCTTGCATCGGCAGCTTTGAGAGTCGAGCACTGATCGATTTAATGTATCCGTTTGTCCATCTGATGCGATTGACCCAAGTTCGGCCCAAGTTCCGAGAATTTAGATGGAAGAAGGTTGGATATGACGCTAACGAAATGGAGTCGGAGCTAGATTGTGCTTGAATCTGACGCATGGGGCTCCATCCGAGGGTAGCACTGTTCTTTTGAAAGATGGTCTGGGATCGTCTTCCGATGAGAACAGTATTCGAACAAGGGTTGAGAATTTCTTTGGAGTGCGGAGAGTGGTGGGAATGAGATGGTGGACCATGCGATGTTTCTGTGCACATGAGCGAGTGTGACTTAGCGGTTGGCAGAAATCCCGCAGGAGGTTTGGGCCAGAGGATCAATTCCTATAGACCATACGTCGAAGGCCAGTGTCTCCACTGTTTCGCCAGGAGGTGGTTTAGAGCAACTTGCACGGCCTACTAGATCTGGCTGGCAACAAACATCCAAACTTTTGGCGAACACAGCATATCGCTGAGGCTCGTGGTGGAGAGTGCCCGAGCATAGGCGACGTAAATCAATCATATCACACTCGTTAGAGGATCTTGACAGTTCGAGACATCTAGAGTTCTCAATCTGCTATGATTTTCACCTAGGGCCCTTCACTTGGAGGCCCTCTCTTTGTCGGCTCTTTCAGCTCCTCTTTCTCCCCAAACCCTGCCAAAACCCGTCCGCTTCTGTCCTTCCTCTCTCGCTCCTCAGTTTTTTTGATGTCAATCATTTGCTCGACGAAAATCCGCTTCGATGAACCTTCTTTAGGCGTGGCTATGAATCGGGAAATGTTATTCCTAATTCCTTCCAAAAGCTCATATGCAACTAGGTTACACCCTCCACTCCTCTTGACTTTTCCTTGACGATTCTTCTCTAATTTATCTGCTGCAATTTTCAGGGGAAAGCGCCAAGTGGGTTCTCAAGTAGTTGCATCTGACTGACTTCAGGTTGCTAGTGCTGCTGCTGCTGCTGCTGCGATGCGTTTGCATTGAAGAATCCTTCAACTCAGGTGCTTCTTGATTCTGTCTAGGCATCGCTTGGGGAATCTAAGAAGGACAAAGGAGCTGAAATGTGCCGATCTTTGTGAAGTCCGATGATCAGAAGCTAGTGCTTGGGAATCTTTCATACCCTTCTAAGTGTCCTTTTATTTGCATTTCCTTTGTTTGGGGAGCACTGTGTTCGATCAGTTGATCAGTTGTAGCTCAAAATATCATTATCTTGATTTCTTTGACCTCATCTTCTTGTTCCATGGATCGCTTCTGATTATGAATTTTCAGGTAATCTCCCCTAGCTGTGCCACCTTCGCTTCCTCTGCTTGCAATAAATGTAATAACCTGCTTACTCGACCTAATGAATTTTCCTTTCCAATAATATTTGCAGATAGCGAATCTGATTCTGAAGATGACCTGCAAATTGGCCTGAAAAAACAAATGGTATGATTTTTGGATATTAAATGCGATTATGGTCTGTTTATGCTTTGAAACCCCATGTGATAAGAAGTAATTTCGGCAGGGCCTATACGAAATGATATGTTCACCTTTTTGGGTGTAATTTGTGACTATATGATCATATAGGGCTTCTTGAATTGCTTGGTCTGCATTCATATCATTGTTTGTACGTGCCGTAGTCATGTATTAACCTGACAATAATATCAGTTTGTTAGCATCTGCTTGTGAACCATTGTCTCTTTAGATGGTTAATGTTGTTGGAGTTGTCAGAACACTTACTTTAAGTAAGCATAATTAATCTGATAGGACTGATAATCTGATAGGACTGATGTGGAGCATCTGGTTGATGGATAAACTGACTCTTAGGAAGGTCCATGTGAAAAAACCATTTTTCCAATCCAAACAACAGCTGAGAGCACAGCTTTTTAGTCATATGGGTAGGGTTTTGAGTATGCATTGGCGAAAGCTCATTTTGTTATATAGTTATTGCTGTCCTGATCATCACGGAAACTGCCTTAGGGAAAATTAGTTTGATAGGATCAGTGTGGAATACTGGTTGAGACTGCAAACAAGATTGGTTTGAAACACATTTTAAGATAGAACATGAGAGACCGACCATGATATGTTGATCAATTGTTGCCCAGTAATTTCTTAGTCTTTTATTTGTGGTTTTGCAATACTGATCAAGTGTCTACCCCACAGTGTTTTGGTAGACCTGCACTTGTTAAATTGTTATGAAGTGTTTTAAAACGTAGTACATGCCACTGCATATGTGAATGTAGTCCTTTGACTGCATCATATTGCCTATATGGGGGCATTTGGTGACCCAAATAGGATCGCCACAGTGATCTAAGATCACCGGTAATGCTCATCCTCATTATAGAGTAATATGATCCCCAGTGATCTAAGATCATCGCATTTGGTATGCCATATTCTAATGATTAAATATCTCCGGAATCCACAAGTAATCTATTTGGTGTGCCATGAGAATCTAAGCCCACCGAACATATAATACCAAAAATACCCTTGACATGCTAGGGAGATTTTTTTTATGTATTCTCAATCTTCATGAATTAAGAATGTAAGCAAATATGCTGATTCTTATAGTGGTCCTATCATGTTGTCACAGACTCTACTTTTTAGTGGCCCCTTCCTCTTCCTTTGAGTTTCTTCTCTTTTGTGGAGAGGATGGAGTTCCTTCTCTTACGTGGAGAGGAAAATCCAAAAACCCTAACCCACCTTTCCTTCGTTCATGTGGAGACTTCGTTGCAAGGTTGGCGGAACCGTCGAAACCGGGCGATTTCGACCGTTCTGAGCCATACCGATGACTCACCGGTACGGTTCCTGCAGTGAAAACGAGACTCGTTGCCGGAGCCGGAGAAGGAGAAAGAAAGAGAGAGCGAGCAGGGAGGGAGGGAGAGGGAGAGGTCGGGACGCTGGCGTCCGCTACCCTCTACCAGCCTTCCTCCTTCTCTCCCCCTTCTCTCTCTCTCTTTTTCTCTCTCCCACGGTACTGTGCTCTTTGTCGGTACCGGCCCGGCATGGCCCGTACCGACTCGTGCTGCCGAAGAACCGGTACGGTGCCCAGTACTGGTTCCTTCAACCTTGCTCTATTGCATGTATTCTCTTGTGAAAGATGCATGGTGATTACGAAGCACATTTTGATTGTCATATTTCGGTCCAAGATCACTATGCTGGGTGATTTTGGATACCTGCCCTCAAGGATGGGTTTACAATCACCAGGTTGGGTGGTGATCTGAGGAATGCGGGTAATCCGAGAATATCACTATCATGTAAAATCACTAGTGTGCGGCTAAACGCCGTGATCTTGTCATCTCCACCCAAATCACCCTTGATCCTAGGGTGATCTCCCCATACCAAACGCCCCCTATATGGTTATCATGCAATCATATTGCATATGTGCCCAAAGAGATGGTTCACTAACATTTTTTGGCCGCATATACAGCTCTCCTGGCATTATGTAGTTGCTTATATAGCTCGTCTAGCATTATAAGCCACATTTGCAATCTACTTTTATATCAGCCCATGCGGATGAAGCAAGTTCGAGTTTATGGTTAGGTTTAATATGGGTTTCAGGTGTGCTTGATACAAGTATTAGTCACTTTAGTGTGTCATGACTCTTGCTATTAGGGATAAAGCATATTAGGCATGAAGTACCAAGAAGCAAGTACTAATTTTTAGTCGCTATTATATTAATATTGCTATTAGTTATCCAAAAAATATTACTATCATAGTTGCTGTTTTTAATATTAAATATATTGGATTATTTGTAATAGTTAAAAGTAGTAGCTGCATATGTAGCCAGCACACCATATATGCACCTGCATATTGTACATGCACCATACAATCTCCTGACTGCATACCTCGACCACCTTTTTAAACATTGTTGATGTCATCTGTTAACATAATTTAACAGCATGCCTGTCCCTTTTTCCTGTGAAGGTCATCTGTTTTTATGTTTTTGTTTTTTTATGAATTAGCGAAATATCACATGAAGATCGGCGTTGATGATAATATTTGCATGAAACTTCTTCTGGTCCTTGTTTTTAAATCACTCTTTTTGAAAGCAATAAATCTTTGCCACCAAGAGTTTTAAGGATTTTACAAACAATTAAAAAAAACACAACAAGAGAGTTTAATCATACATGTTGTTCAATCTTATTCATTTTTCTTTTTGGGTTTTTTAAAACAAAAGCAGAAAACAGAAGCAATACCAAATGTTCCCTCAATTTATCATGTGCCTGGTTCTATGAGCTCTCCTGCTTCAAATGCATCAGATGGTCCAGCTAGTATAGAAGTATTTGAAACTTTTATTCTTTTAAGTGGCCCCTAGCCAACCACAAAATTTGATATACGGTTCAATATTTCACATTCAGGAGCATTCTGGGAGCTTTGTGGTCCAGCTGATTTACTCTCTGAATTCGGCAACACCTTCATGGCTTATTTTGGAGTATCATTAACTGAACTCCAGTAATGTTACTCTTGTAGAGACACTTCTCGTGATACGTATACTGGTACAGCCTGGCTGCAGGTATGTGATGGGTATGGCTATGTCAGTCTCCTACTTGAAGAGAAGCACTAAATTGGCAGGATTTTTATGTGCAGTTGCATGCCTGGAGCCCGGGAAACATTTCCTTTTTTGTTAAGCTATTTGCTCCTCTTGATTTCTTAATGACCTTACTGAAAATGAAACAGACTTCCTTTGAACTTTATTGTAGTCGTAATAAATAAGTTTTATATTGATGTCCATGCCTTATTAGCAACCTTAGTTGTTGGAATTATTGCACTGCTCTCCACTTCTTTTACTTGGTATACGATTTTAGCTTCTGCATTTTTACCTTCTTGCTTCTCAGTCCTTTGGTTTATAGTATTTACATGCATTACAATTGTTATGATCAGGCAAGCTCGATGTGAAGGATGAGCAGGGCAAGCCTGCGGCAGGAAAGGCTAATGCTGGCAACAAGGGTGCTGCTTCAGATGCTGACCCCAAGATTAAGAGGGAAGAATCAATAGAGGCTGATAAACCGAAGGCAGACGAGGATGATGGAGACGACGAGGATGATGATGAGGAAGATGATTCTGAAGTAGTATCTGATGAAGACGAGGTTGTAAGAAGTTTTACATTCTCCTTTCTGATCAATCAACATCTGTCTTTGTCCAATTGATGTTCCTGATTCCTTTATTATGCTTGTGGGCCATCATTTTAGTAATATAATCAATGTCGAATGCATTCCCTTGGTTCTTTAGAACATCAAGGAAGAGTTGGAAAATAAAGCACTCAAGCTTATATTTTGAGTTGATGAAACCAAAAAAATCGGTCCTTGATTATTATGTTACTCCTAGATGGACTCTCTACAAAATCATTTCTTTACTGATGACAGCTTACTGGCATGTATGTTTTTCGTTTAGGACATGTCTGAAGCTCTGGGTGCAAGTGATGATGAAGATGATGATGAGGATTCAGAAGAGGAAGATGAAGCTGCACCCAAGAAGGTAATTAGACTTGAGCCTTTGTTTTTGTGTTTTTTACAACAGTACTAGTTTGGTAATGTTGCTGTGGATATTACTCATTCTGCAATTTACTATGTAGGCTTAAACTGGCAAGAAGAGACCAGCTAAACAGGTTGGGAAAGCACCTGCAGATGGTGACAAGTCGAAGCAGCAGAGACCTGTATCCTCTGGATCAGTGAGTTGCAAGTCATGTTCCCAGTACATACCATTACATTTGTATTTTTTTAGGTTCACCTTCTCTGTTTTCCTAGATATAATAGTGCCTAAATAGGTCTTTCTTTCTTCTTCTTCTTCTTCTTCTTCTTTTTCTTTTGCCTAATTTCGTTTCTCTCCACAACTTTTGGTTCTGAAGATGCCCTTCAAGGTCACACCAAAGCCAAGCACAGTGGTGGCAAGTAAGGGAAGTACGACACCCTCAGTTTTGTAGCAGTCTAGGTAGGCGGTGATGGAAGAGGCAGTGGACCAGTGGTAGGCATGAAGGGTTTGGTAACTTGGTTATTTTGAGTTTTACTGGCTGGGAGTCAACGACCTGGGACCGGTAATTCCATTTCTGAGTCTCAGGTATTACCGTATTACTGATAAACCCGGTTTTGTCATGCAGGGCAATGCTTTTTGAGTATGATATTGTAAAGGATGCTGACACGCTGGCTTTTTTATTGAGGTTAACTGATGTCATAGGTCCGGGCAATTTGATTATCTCCTTTTGGAACTTCTGCGCTAGTTTTCTGCTCTTGGAGATGAAAAGTTCGAACCACGTTATTGTTGCTGAAAGTTTGATTGGAAGACCTGATTGCTAAAAGGTGTTTTTTTGGTTAGGCTAAGTTGGTTTTGCAGCCTGTGGTTGTGAAGAAGCATCGCCTTTGAGGTCTGCGGGCTGGCGAGACCTGAGAAATTCTTGTTAGCCTTCTGCTCTTTTTCCAGCAGAGGAGGGAGGCAGGGAGGGAGTTCGTGACAGGTTTCTGATGCTTGTGGTGGTCAGGGAAGGAGGCGATGAAAGAGAATGGGGGGTGGTGTGTTATTTTCGAGATATATTAGAAGATAAATTATATACTATTATTACTGGCACTCTGACCTCCGGTTGGGTCCTGGGCAAAAACAGGCCCATCTCAAATATAGTTGGATTTGAGAAGACTGGATGGCCCAAAATCTACGTCTTCGTATCGCCACCCAAACGTCGACGGGTGTTTGGAGAGTTCCGGTGACTGAGCTAGAACGTGCTGAAGGCGGAGTTGAGGTAGAATGTGTTCGGCACACATGGAAGGGAGAGGAATGCCTTTAAAAATTCCATGTCATCTAGTGGTATTATCAAAGCTGCGTGCTTTCTATCCTTTATTTGCGCTAACATGGTTGCTCAGGCAATTTGTCCCGTGAATTGCAGTAATCTGCGATGCTTTAGATATTAAAGTCATGTCTGTATATATTCCCCTCTCCCAACCCACCACCAACCAAAAAAAAAAAAAATTACAGCCACGACGGTACAGGAAATCAGCTCTTCCCTTTCCTGCTGGAAGGATGTAGTGCTCCATCTTCCTGATTCCGCAACCGAGCAAATCCACTGAACGTTTATCCAACTAGATTATAAAACAACTGCCCTGATTCTCGTTAAACTTTCTATTTTTTTTGGTGGAAGTGGTGCTCCCCCTTTTTAGGTGAGGTCAGACGAGAACGGGCAGATAAATAATAGAACGGCATATGCTTCCAAAATCTTTTATGAAATGAAGTAGACACTGCCACAATCATGGAAACCCAAGGGTTCACGTTTCTACTTCCGAATTCTCGACCAGATCATAATCCTTGCAACTCTCGAGTTCGTTTGGCATGTTTTTTTACAACAAGAAATGATACAACACGAAGGGTCTGAACGTTAGTGAAATATTCCAGGCTCCCGGCCGGACATACATCACGATCCCATAAAATCCAAGGAAATTCCTCTCTAAAAAATCCACTGATCTCAGAACCCTCCAGTTCGCTGCCCTCTTACGAGTTCACATCCAACTTGTTCAAGCAATCACAAGAACGTACACCTTCCTGACAGCCTGAAAAACCAAGGTTGGCCCTCTAATGCTAAACTCTCCTTTCCTACGCCAGCTAAACACAGATGAGACCTTACAGGAAAGCTTGCCGGTTTTTAATGCACGCTTGGAGCGCAGGCGCACCGCTAGGCGCATGTCGAGGTCTGGAGGAATATGACGGCTCGTTGTTAAAAGTTCTAAGCACATGAAATTGACAACTAGCATATGCCCATAAGGAGTCCCGGCCTATTATTTAGTAAATTAGAGATCACTCACTATTTCAAGGGAATTATTTTAAAATTTTATTAACTTTGTACAACGGAAAACAATTGAAAATTCTCATCAGATCTGTGTTGAGTATTCATTCAACTAACATCATCTTCTGCTATATTGGTTTATACTGGCTGAGATAGCAAGGACTGAAATTTTGCAGAGCCGAGCAAGCGCAATACCCGAACAACTCAAATATCTTGGGCCCCAATCGAGCCAATCGATCCTTACCAACTATTCGTCCACTTTTAACCCCTTATACTTTGAAACTAGATAGATATTATTCCAGTTCTCACAGGCAGATTCCATACTCTCTCCTCACACTGAGACTAAGTAGCAGCATACACATCCGTTGCACCACTCAGAAAAGGATCACAAAGGAGGGAATTGCATTTAGGAGAAAAGTCATAGCCAGAGAAAAAAAAACAGCTCATGGCAAACAATTAACAATGGCAGAGCTGCATCTAAAAGCCACACACTTCAAAGCAAAACAACCAGATATATCCAGAGTCAATTAAACATAAGAAGGTTCTCAAAAAACAGAGAGATCATTGTTCAGGAATGTATGAGCACATATGCCCAAGAGCCCTAAAAACTGTCAAATATAACCAATTCTGCTCGCCAGTCGCCACGAAAGCAGAATCTGCAACTAGGTGTCCTGATGAAAAGATGGCCTTACCTGCAAAGTCTGTTTTTGGCTGATAAGAAGGCTTTTGAATTGGCTACAAGCCCTGTAAGTTCATTTAGGCAAGCGCGCAATGGACCTGCAAAAATTTCATGTAAGCTGCATGAAAATGAGGCTGACACAGACACAGGGATACCTGGACCTGCAAAACTCATAGAAAAATGTTAAGCATATGCTTTAGGCATGACAGGGAAAAACAACCCGAGGTAAAAGGAAAAGGTTCGCCATCTACCCTTGTATTTTGAGTGAAACTTAAGCACCCTGTAAAAGAAAGCAAGCATACAAACACACACAAAGCAACCAAAGATGCAAATGTGGATCCTGAGCGGCAGTCTCCACTATATCCACAAAACTCATTGCAAATTGCAGTCATTAGAAATTCAGATTCTGTAAAATAACGTAGGCTTTCTGCAAAAACTGGTTCGAAGCCAAGAAATATATTTAAGTTCTAACCCACAATAATTGCAAGTAGTCCACCATTTTCCTGAAGCCCTTTTTTCTTTTTTTTTTAAATAAAAAAATGAATTTGGTAATATTTTTCCTACCATGCAGTTGGGAAGGAAAAAGATCAAAATGCCAACAAGAAGAAAAAAAGAAGAGACAGATGAAACATGTGCAAGTGATAGGAGCAAACTTGAAGAACAACATGGTTCTGGGTGCTTGACCACATGTGGGCATCAAGGATTGATCGTGAGGCAAACAATTCATGCACACTCAAAAGTCAGGCAGCAGATACCAAAAACAGAAGAAAGCATATTTAGGTTTAAAAAAACATCCCACAGCACAGGACATTGAACCTGCACACCACCTGCACAGTGGAAAATGGGCTGTAAGCTATTTAGTAAAATCGGGTGGTTTTTCAAAATGACCAATGACTTCTCCCCACTCCCCAACTTCCACATATGACACAACAAAATGAAGTCTTTGGAAAGAACAAGGAACAAACCAGCAAACCTTATGCATAAGTTATTGTATCATTGATTCTGATGTGGCTGGTCAGGATACGGACCGCCATTCTGAGCTAATCTATTGCCATCATGACTATTACTTTGGTTGTTCTTGTTAGCAGATTCTGCCTGCTCCCTTTCCCTATTCCATTGCTCAATTTTGGCTCTCCTTTCAGCACTACCTTCCCTAACAGGGCTCCTATTCCTTCTCCCACCAGGGCTCCTACTACGACCCCTCCTGTATCCTGGGCTTCGGCTCCTGGGCCTCCTACCTCGCTCACCATGGTACCGATCCCTGTCATCCTGATGCCTTCCAAAGCCACGGCCACCATGAGGGTGATCTTCATGGCCCCTGTGCCTATAGGGGCTGCGGCTCCTGCTGTGCCTTCGACGGTACCTCCCAAATAACTGCCTCCTCAACTCTCTGGTTATGCAAAAAATAGCAACTCCATTAGGAAGGATGTGAGTCCATTTTTTTTTATTTAGTATGAACATTACAATCCGGTCTTGTTATACCTGCTGATCTTTTTTAAGTGCATGAAATTGCAGTAACCACCTCGGTTGCAAGTGTTCTCTTCGTATTGTCTACATGTGGCCTCACGAAAATCAGTAACTGGAGAGAAATCAACGATAATTGGGCGTCCTGTAACACAATCCAGTTGAACAAACATCATCACTATATATAAATATATGAACATATAGCATGACATGTAATGAATTCCAAATAACATGAGAGAAGAAATAAGACCAGCACAACGTCAAAGAGAGAGAAGAGAGAAGAGAGAGAGGACCTGCATAGAATCTTCCAGTCAGATTGTGGAGGGCACTAGCAGCATGCTCTTCCTCTCTGAACTGAACATAAACATTACCAACCTAAAAGTACATAAAATTTGCATCAATAAGATGAAGACAATGTGTTTGAAAATATTATCACAATTCATATTTGTTAATTCAAAATTTTATAAAGTAATTGCACGCCACTATATGACTTAGTTAGTATTTCTTTAACTTTTGAGAGATGATTGTGAAACCCAAAGTCACAATCTTCTTGCTTTCAAACTAGCACAAACCTTGGAACAAAGTAGTAGTTTCCAATAATCACTTTTTCAAATATTTGGATCAATTGAAATACTAATATTTGAGCTGGCTTTCAAACAGTTGCCTTTTCACTACAGGTAGGTCTATTTGGACTTGGTCTGAATGAAAACATCATCCCACTACATGCCTTTCAATAGACAGGCACCATATATGCCTCCAATAGATGGACTGCACAATGTATAATACATTATCACACCATGCGAATTATCTTGTGTCTTTGTATCAGATTTTGCTTCTCTCTTTAATAAAGTATTTGGACATCAACAGGCTGCCATTGCAAAGTTCACCATTCTATGCTCGTGCATGCTAGATCAGCTGGAGCACAAGAAATTTGTGCACCACAAGAGGCTCAAAGCACTCAGAACAGCAACTTTACATACATGCCTCCATATTCCAGGTCACTTCTAAACTCACCTGATATATGTACTCCTATACTTGTTTATTTGTTTGTTATTTGCCGATTTAATATTTATTGCATATTCATACATTTAATTTCTGGCTTTATGTCTAACACTCTGAATAGTCTGATGGTAGGATTTATATTGTTTTTTTTATAAGAACTGTATCATTTCGATACTTCTTTCTATCAATTTGTTTCTTGAAGTCCCAAAATCTAAAAACTCCATCTGCTGATAAATCTCCCATACTTATGATACTGATATCAACAAGACTACAGAACATTTAGAGTGAATGCCTGACACAGATTGAGCAGTTCTTTTTGTCTTATTCAACACTTGAAAACATGTTTTTGCACGATCATGTAGAACTTAATAATGTGAAAAAATTAGAACCATTATTATTAGACTTAATTAATATAAAGAAATATTTATAGGAGTAATGATAATATTACAAGCAACATGTTTATTTGCAACCCTAGGCCAGTAGGACTGGCATTAGTGAGACACAATATGCTTCTTAACATAATATATAAATTAAATGGATGTGAAAGCTTGACATAAAATTCTTATTATATGTGAGCAATCCTCCTGAATCACTGGATGATGTTTTTGCTGATTTTCTTCAATAATGATAATTCTTAATGTTCTAATATCTAGCAAAATACTTATGATTTTCTTAATCCATATTGTGGTATACTAATTGAGAGAAAGCTGTATATCTTGAGATATATTAATAGTATCTAGGTACATGAATGTTTGAGAAAAAGATAATATGAAATTTTAAATTAAATCATATACAAATTTAAAAATTTAAAAACAAATTGACTTTATTTGATTGCAGACATATTTGTATTTTTTTATATTCATTTATTCTCGCAAATATTGTAACTAAATATTTCTTTATAATCTACAGCCAGTATTTCTTTTTTTAGATCTGTTTACTCTCATAATTTTTTTTTATTGTGGTATTTTCTCTTTTTGTTTGCAAACAATTCTAGATTTTACTTTTTATTTATCTATTCCCACAAAGTGAGAGATAACAAAGAAAGAATTCTTTAGTATGATCTCACCTTAAGATTTTTTTTTTTTAACCTTACCGCATGTGGTGGGACCAAGGTGCATGGGGAAAAGAGAAAAAAGAGAGCAAACAACATTTGTTTCTCATTTGAGTGGGATTCCATATTGGTTGATTTGAATACACGAGTTCCATGTTTCTTAAAACACGCATTAGACTTGTTAATTCATTCAGTTTCCTGGAAAACCCCTACTCGAGAACATAGGATAAGGGGCCAAGAGAATTGGGCAATGGGCCTAAAAAATCAATTGAATCACATTGATAAGACCGGGAGCTAGATCTTGGATGAAACATACAGTTCAATTTTTTGCACACATAAATTCTTTATATAATTTTTTCAAGCCCATGCTTTCATGCAAAAATGTGAACTGTGGAATGGTTTAACTTGCAATTGATGCTAAGCACAACTCGAAATGAACCGGCATGACCCTTTTTATGGATCTTTGATCATCCCCATCTGCAAGACAACAATTATGATCTCAATGGATCTCTCACAATCCCTATCTATGGGATGTCGCACACACTACTAGTGGTGAAGCTGATATTTTCGTAAACTATACAGCATCCATTTTGAATTGAGCGACGGATCGAGAGAAAAGAGCATGACCATTAAATCGGAAGAAAAGAACATCGTAGATGAGATGTAGGAGATGGATGCGAAGGGAAAGAATATGAATGAAGCAATTTACCATGTGATCGGCGAGATTGTCGCAGACGTTGAGGCTCTCGATGTCGCCGTACTTGGAGAGCTCTTGGAAGAGATCCTCGTAGAACTCCTCGAAGTGGTGCTGGATCTTGCGGGGATCCATGGGGGGCTGCTGGGCCTGGGGGCCGGGAGGGGCGAGCATGTCGGGGCGCTGGTACATGTTGGAGAGGAGGAGGGTGGGGCTGATGCTGGGCCGGGTGTGCAGCCGGGAACAACGATCCCCGTGCCGGCACGCCCCGATCTTGAAGTAGAACGGGCAGTTCACCCGGTCCTTCTCCGTCCCGAAGATCGACGCCAGGTGCTCCGCCATCCTTCGATTTCTTTCCCTTTCTTTTCTTTTATGCTGCTTCTTCCCTTCCCTTCCCTTCCTAACAAACAACGTGAAACCCTAACCCCAACCCTAGATCGGAACTGGATGATTCGAGACAGAGGGAGGCGAGGGAGTGTGGTCGGGGGTTTGATCCGGGATTCAACAGATTTGGGCGGAGAAGGAGAGGAAAACCAAAAATAAAGATCGAAGGAAGGAAGGAAGGATCGGGAGCCCTCTTACCACAACGTGGGGCTTGAAGAAAGAAAGCGCACGCGGTCAAGAAAATTATTCGGCCTTCAAACCCTAGGGCAATTGTACCCCCAAGGAAAAGACACTAGAGGACCTTTTATAGATATATATACAATATCCCGCACCCCGGTTTAACGTAGCTGGTTTGCCCGAGAGGTTAAGGGGGAAGACTTAAGATCTTCTGCACACAAGTGCGCATGGGTTCGAACCCTATAGCCAGCATTACATTATCTTCTGCAAAAAAAATTCCTTTTTTCTTCCTGCAGAAGAATAAAAATGATGGTTATTGATTAAAAATGCTTGCATGAGAAGCCGGAAATTAAACGGAGGTTCTCATTTACGGTGTCCACTTGGAAGATTGAAATATATGATACCGAATTGGAGACAAGAGAACACATGTTAAATGAAGAAGTTCAATGATCTGCTAAACGATGCCTTGATACTTCTGCACTCGATTATTTACTCGTTGAATTTCTTTTTTGCCTAAGATGTCTCTGAATATATGTAAAATATAACAAATGGAGAAAAATTAGTAGAGCTGGCTTTTGACCGCACTAGCTAGTCATATGCATCTTAGAAAATTGTTAAAATAATTTTAGAGATGGGTGGCGACTTAGTTAAGCAATGTCCTCCGAAGCAATTCCATCGCATTATCTGGTATGCAGCAGTACTTGTATGCAGTGCACTCAAGCAGAAACTGTAGTCTAATTTAATTTCTGGTATCCTAATGTACATATAATTCATCCTCGGGGCATCCATTTACCATCTAATTAGGACCATGAGCATCATGGGCTGCAACTCTTTTGGGCCATTGACATCGAGGAGGGCATGACTCATAATAGAGTATTTGACAGTCTGCAAAGAGGCGCTCTTGCGTGACTGTTGAATTTTGGAGGAGAGAGAATTTTAATAGCAAAGATGCCACACTGAAAAGAGTGCTTCTGTCCCTCCGTCGCTTATTCGCTTCCCTGTTCTTCCCCCTCATCATACACAGTCCTCTTAAGTCTAAACAACAATTCTAGAGGGCTGGTCTCAGGTTGCCCGACCATATATTATGCGGAGGGCTAATATCTTGCCGTGAGCCCTGTTGTAGTTCTCAGATCTGGATGAATCGTACAGACTCGATCGGGATGCTGAGTGGGCATAGAAAGATAACGATGATAGGTTTGGGTAAAGATTTGCATGACACGTACACATCCGTCCTTTATGTTCATTTGTTCGAACGCACGTTGACCTCAGAAGACCTCCTAAGCAAATATGCCTTGGTTCCATAACAGCTCCTTAAGCGCGCGTTTAAGATGGCAGATGTCTTTCAGGTGTTTATGAATATCATCGCCTTCATATAACACATAAGCTGAACGAACGTGCATCATCTCTGATAACCTTAGGACATTTCTTCTTTGTTTTTGATTTTTTTCTTTTTTCTTTTCCGAGTCCACTCGTGCCGCAGTAACCGATCGATTGCTGCTATGTTCCTGACGAGGGAATGGGCTAGGATTGCAGGGGGGCGGGACGAGTATCTTGCACATGCAGGTATATATGCAGGTATATATTGCTGCTGCTGCTATCCGCTTGCAAGTAGTGGAGGAGATGTGCTTGTAGTTGTGGTAGATATGCAGCAGCCTCTCGCAGTCACGGATGCATCAAGCCCACCGGACCAAGAAGACATCCAGGTCAAAACATATATAACACCGGCAAAGTCCAGCCCAGCGACTGTTCGGCATGCAGGCTCGAAGGGATGCTGGGCTCGTTTGGACAACCCCGTCAGGCGTCAGCATATATATATGCTGAGTGGCTTCTAGCTACCGCCGTTCACAGATCTTTCCTTGGCTCGGTTGTGCGAATTCAAGATGACACGGAGGCAAACACCTCATCACGTGGAATATTCCCTACTCTACGCTCGGTGCATGAGAAAAGACCGTCTTCAGTTTGGTCGGTAGAGGGAAATAGATTCATGACCATGTGCATCCTAGGTCCCAAGTCATCAAGGTGGATAGCTGCACCGGTGGCGCTTCATTGATGGAGGGCCACGTGTCTAGCTAGCAGTAGGAGCTATGACGAGCAGAAGTTCAGCGCTCGTGGACCCCTTTTTTTTTATTATTATTATTCTTGGCGGCGAGTCGAGCCAAGAAATAGGAACCACCCGTCATGCATGGCATCATTAACGGGGTAAAGGAGGACGGATATGTACCGTTCCCTAGCTTCTCATGCATGGACCACGAACCCTGGCCTCAAACTGGTTAACTCATAGCGATCTCCTCTTCCATTTATCTACCATGCATTGTTGGCGTGTTACCGAAAAAACAAGGTGCTTTAGTAACTCAAAAAAATCACTTTGTCGGTGCGTTCTTCACTTTGTTGGATCGTGCGGCGTTCGTTGCGGAACGCGCTCATCATGCAAGAAACGCATTTCCGTCGTAGGGAGACTTTGTTTCGGTGCCTAACATGCGAATTATTCTCGACTCTCTTCTCTATCCGTTTCCTATTTCAGCCCTTGCCGATCAAATTATGCCGCACCTCGTCGTTGAGTCCACGGCATCGATCGTACGTGCGATATGCTTTGCACACGAGTGCCCCCGCCGAGCTATGAGCCCGCTGGAAGCCGCAATATTAGTCCTAGGCATGCACGACCATTTAAACATATATAGGATTTAACCCCACACACAAAAAAAAAACATATATAGGAAATCTTTAGGTGCTTTTTCCTCACTTTCGGAAAAGGGTAAAATGAACTTCGAACAAGCAAACAAGCAGATCAAACTTCGAACAGGGAAAGGAAAAAGGGAAAGAAAAGAAAGGGAGACACAACCTTCTCATTATCATTGTGTTTTGTTGGATGAGGAAAGCGTCAGAAGCAGTTAGCCGATCATCTCGGATGCAGATACGAGCCCTTCATGGAGCCCACCGGCCGACAATCTCGCAGCTACCCATCTACCTCCTCCTCCTCTACACGGCGCCTATGCTTACAGGAAGCAGAGTCGTCGGCGGCGAAAACCATAGTTTAGGCATCATACTGTGCGATGAAAACTATACTCGAACCACACATAGGAGACAAATTTGACATCTTGTATTTGGTTCCGAAGGAGCAGCAGTTTTTTTTTTTTTTATTTGCACGCGGTGAGTATGTGCCTTTTTTTTTTTTCTTTTCTTTTCTTTCTTTCTTTTTGATACATTCAGCCTTATTATCACGTCATGCGCGAAATTACAAACCACGGATTCCGTGGACGCACTCTGCGTCCTGCAAGCATAGGCGCGCATAAAGCAGAGGAGGTAGGTGCCCCCCAAGCTCCTTCGATCAATTTCAGAAAATCATCCGGATAAGAGTCTGGATCCTTTGCGATACGTGTCTTTCCTATTGTAGAACGATTATAATTTTGAAGTCACTTTTTTTCTTATGTTTCCAGAAGTTGTACATAGACGTGTACAATGTACGACCAACATACCAACGAAGTCCTCCCGAATTCTCCACAATCTCACCACCCCTCCGTGTTTTGTTAACGAACAAGCGGCAATTAAGTGCAGTATCTCATCATCAAAACTTGTCGAGAGAAAAAAAACAACAGCAGAAACGGCCAAATTAAGGCCCCATTTAATTAGACGATAACCTAACCAGTTTTTGTTCCCTATTCCCAAGAGATTGACGTCGGGTGGAGGAGTCGATACGATACATCTACGCGGAGAAGCAACATTCAACTCTTCTGCATATTTATTTGTAGTTATATATATTGCCTTCCCGATCGTCCTTATTTATATTTTTATTTTTCATTTGGTGAGCTTTCCAATCGTGTCGGACAAGAGCACTGTTACCTCCTAAGCAGACACGCAGTATGTCTAGATTGAAGCTTTAGGTCTGCATCATCTGCTGATGGGGTGAGGGGATCGGTGTCGGATAAGCAAGCTGAAAAATATGGCTAGCAAGGTCGTAATCGGATCTTGACATATCTCTGAGACCTGCTAGCTGTCGGCATTGGATGGATTCCCCTTCGCCGCTTCAATTATTGGATGGGCGAAGGCGGCATAGAGTAAACCAACCGCACTACTTTTTCCCACTCTAATAATACATAGCTAATATACTTTCTCCGGGATGCAGCACCTCCTTGCTAAATTGGCACGATCGAGTATATATGCCATGACATGTGTTGCTGGAAATTGGACCCGGAGGTGATCACTCGGCCGAGGAGGGATGCTCGGTGGCTTCCTACTCGGAGAGGCGCTCGGTGGCTGCTTTTCCCCCAACAGCAGGCACAACAAAAGAGGTGCACGCTACCTAACAGAAGCCTGGCTACTAACTCTGAAGTCTCGCGCCAAAATGTCAGTTAAACTGTGTTGCGCTTTTAATCCTACAAGACTTAAATTTTTAAAATAAAATTAACCTTATCTTTTAAATTTTAGCTGTTTTAAATGTTTGAAAACGGGTCTTCTTGTTTAAATAGAAGTCTCATCCTACAAAACAAAGTTGTGTTTTGAGGGAAGTAGGTTGCCGGACCATGCATATGCTCGTCTATAAAGGCTCAAAAATATTCATAGGCTTCCTCATAACGGAGTCTATAAAGGCTCTAACTTTGCTTATCCACTCCAGTCTTGTCGCTGACCTTGTTTTCATAGCGTACTGCTTTCACTTTCTACTTTTTTCTTCTTCTTTTTTGGGCAATTGAAAGAATCATTTGGACAAACCCTCTCAGCAATCGTGCTGGTTAAAAGAGGAATGAACTGAATTGGGTTATTGTAACTTGGCAACGCGATCACCGCAGACCACCGTATATATAGAGCTAATAACGCTCTCAGCATAGTGTTCTCGTAGGCTTTAATTTAGGCAAGCTTACTATTAATCTAATTTTCAAAAGTTTTCTAGCTATAGATTTAGATTGATTTCACCATTCTCATTATGGCATAGCAATTTCTAGGCTAATACCGCCAACAGTCTAAGATGGGTCGGTCCTCACCTCAGTTCCGATCAATTTATTGACCAACTCCATACTCCCAGTGAAGCCACTGAGGACCCTTGAGCAGATCTTTAAGAACTTTATTTGGGGGAGGTGCGATGGCAGAAGAGGTATTCATCTGATAGCCTAGGAGGCATTATGTCAGCTAACCAGGACGGGCGGAATGGGGGTGCCATCCTTGGTGGCTATGCGGGAGGCCCTTGCGGCGAGACTTGCAGCTAAGTTTTTGTTGAAGTCTGAGAGTAACTGGTCCTCACTGCTGAGGGACAAATATGGGGCCATCCTAGTAAGGGTGAGCATCCAGACGCGTCGATTGGATTCGGGGTGTAAATCGACATGAGGACGGCCACCCACTTATTCGAGAGACTCGCAAACTGATCAGAACTATGTGTTCCTTCCATGCAGCACATATGTATCGGGAGGCAAACATAACTGCAGACTGGGTTGCCTCCTATACTGCTCGACACTCCGGAGCAATTATTTGGACTAGTGCTGCTGATATTCCATTTTTTTGTATCATCTTATTTTTTCTGACTTGGCAGACTGTACCCGCGAAGAGCTATATGAATGCCGTTTTTACCCCAAAAAAAGAATTTGATCTTGATAAAACAAGAAATTGCTATTAATTGCTTATTAAATTTGCCATCATTCCAACTCTATCCATCCTTCTTATCATGTCTCCAACCAAACAGAAAATATAAAATATATAAATAAATCTACCTCATTCTATAAGTTTAAGTTTTTGGGATAAGTAGTGATTTTAACATGGTAGTAGAACAAAGGTCCTGAGTTTAAACTCCCCATTATTAAATATTTTGCATGTTGAGCTCATCCATTAAAGAAAAGTCCGGCCCACATGTAAGAGGGAGTGTAAGAAAATATAAAATATATAAATAAATCTATCTCATTCTAGAAGCTTAAGCTTTTGCGACAAGTGGTGATTTTAACGGGTAGCGAGGACATTATTCTTTATATTTTTTAAAATTTAAATCTTTTGCAGAGGATTGCTGGGGTTGTAATTTAAAAATATTTAAATTTTAAAAATAAAACCAACAGTATTTCCTAAATTTTGTTTGGCTCAAAAATTTTAAAATACAATTTCTGTTTTAATCCTACATACGAAAACAAGTCTTCTTGCTGCTTATCGATTTTCAGAAATTTTTCATCGTTTTCATTGTAACGTAGCAATTCCTGAGCCAATGCCGCGAACAAAATGGAACTGTTGTTCCCTAATCCTCCAACCAGCAGCTTATGTGGTGCCTTTGTTTTGTGGGAAAAGAAAGTTACACGTCGTAACTCGCTCGTGTGCTTGTGAGACATTGCCATGCAAGCTTTTGGCAGCAGCAAACTGATTAATATCATGACTTTTCCCACAAATTACCCGTACATTATAAAAATATAGAACGCTCGGTCAAGTAAAAGTGCACCATAATTAGTGGGGAAAAAGCTCTTGCCCTGTTTAATAAAATGATCATCCCATCAAACAACTTTATACCAAAACAGGCTAATTAGGTACTCTTTAAATCGTCTCAACCCCACTTTGTGCCCTTATTTTCAACGTGTTCACGTTCTCTTCTGGTGCTTTGATTAAAAAAATGGAATATGTAAAATGCATCTCTTTGCAAATTTATTCCTTCAGCAAGAGGGGAAAAAAAATAATATAAAGAAGCTACTCATTCATTTGTCGCCCATGAATAGATGCCATCTTTTAAAAGGGTTATGGTGGTCTACCACGAAGCATCTTAACCTTCTTATGTATGAAGCTACCAACAGGCCCCAGAAGAATTTTGCCCACCACTTGGCTCTGAAAGAAAGAAAGTAGAAGTTATGTACGAACGAGTTTTGTGATGCCGAAGGAAGAAATGATTAGAAAAATCTAAAACTAAGGTTTCGTGATTGCGTGATAAAATTGTTACCATTCTTTCGTACTTCTCTCTTTTCCCAATGTTACATGCACTTGGGTATAATATACTTAAAATGTCCAGTTGACTATGACACTATTGCATTCATAATATATGAAATTATTATTAGATTTCTCTTTTTCTTACAAATTAAAAATAATATTTATCTTTACTTTTATTGGCACCTACAGCATTGTTGTCGTTGTTTTTTGATTCAAAGGAGTTGCTGAGCAGGACAAATTATCAATGCACCAAAAAATTTGGTTACCTATCGAGAGCCCTCCGCTTCGGCAGGTGGTTCTTTCCAAACATTACATGTGTATATAACTTTGATTCTTCAAAGTGATCCATCACCAGCCACTCATCGTGGGACCAGAGGCATGTGATGCTCCCTTCCTGCACTAGGCGCGTCTTGCGGGTTTGCCGGCGAAATTGTTTGTCGTTTCCCTTGCTTTTGTGGTATCCTTGCAGGGAAGAAGGCCAGGGTTCATTCACAAATGCTGCAGTTGTTGGCGAGCGGCGGCAGCGCCCTCTCTCATGAGTCATGAGGCTCACGTGGGCGACCCGTGCGAGGGGCGTTATGGCCACCACCGGCATCCTCTTGTATCCCCAAGAAAAATCCAAGCGCATGTTACGTATTATATTATTATATCTTCATTTGACGGCCCCGGTGTGACGCCACAGAATACTGCTCATTTATCACAGTCTTTAGATGGACTGCGGCAGTTCATCTCGATCGATTCTTCATTCTTGATTTCGGAAAGCAGCGCAAGAGAAAGAAAACGAGTAAAAAAATCAAAACATCAGAGAAACAACAGAGAAGCTGGGAGACGGGAGGATATATATATATAAGGTTCTGGGCGCGGTGGACGACGGCCTGGATTTGCGCCGTGAGCGGGCTTTCAGTTCTCTCTGACCCCGGATTCCGTTGGTCCGGCTTTTGTCTTTGTCGCTTGGTATGCTAGCTGTTGAACTGGGGCTGTTTATTTGAAGGCCGTGTTGTCATAACCTTACAGTCGGGACTCTGGGGTTCTGGCTTTCTCTCCCTTCCTTTCTCTCTCCGTATACCTCTCTGCCTCCCTTCACTCCTGGGGCTCGCAGTAGGATTAGCCGTAGAGGGGCAAGGAAACAAGGAAAATATAATATAAGATCGG
>JAOXJJ010000263.1:3046596-3077522 GCA_025769935.1 Phoenix roebelenii
ACCACTATTATTAAGCACCGGTGGTACGGTGTCCAAATACCACTATTCTGATCATCGGTGGTACGGTGTCGAAATCGTTTCCTCACAGATTACAAGTCGACAGGGCCAACGTATAATCCCCATTGGCGGGGCCAGAACAGAACAGAACAGAACAGGTCATAGCCATGCTGAGAATGCATATATACAAAAATATATTTCATAAATTATCTAATCATATTTTACGGATTTCAGAGCATATAACGAAATATTCAAATGAAATTTAAACATGCCAGACCCATTTTACTCAATACAAATCATATTTCTAAACTTATTCAATTTATCAAATAATTTCGAAATCACACTTGAAGTATTAAGTTACTTACCTTTTCTCGCTTAATCCCTACTTCAGATAGGCGAATCAGGTTCACCTGTTTAAATTTAATTAATTTCTTGTTAATTTTAGAACCAAGCAAAGTTCAAAAATAATTCTATTGGACACGGCCCAATAGGGCCCAGAGTTGGCCCATTATGGGCATGGCCCGATAGGGCCCATATCAGACACGACCCAATGGGCCCGCATAGACTCAACTAAATAGGGCCAAAGGTTGGCTTCTAATTGGTTTGTTTGTACAATAAAAATTATTGCAGGGACTAATACTTAATTGTAGGGTACTATTCTATAAAGCTTGAGTGGGCTAAATAAATATAGTTGGAGACCTTTATGTAATAAATCTTTTTTATAGGGATCAAATACAAATTACAGGAGGTCCTTTTTTTTGAAATAATATCCTGCCAAGGGCTGAACTGAAAAATTTCATTTATTGGCCAAATGGGTTCGGATTCTGGGTTCCGGGTTCGGGTTCGGGTTCGAGTTCGGGTTCGGGTTCGAGTTTAGGTTCGAGTTCGGGTTCGGGTTCGAGTTTAGGTTCGAGTTCGGGTTCGGGTTCGGGTACTCGGGTCTGAACTAGGTTTCATCTCTTTTTTTTTGTTTGTTTTTCAGGTTCCAACTGGGCCCAAGCTAGGCCCACAGTGAACTGGGCCAAGCTTGGCCTAGTTCGGTCCACATCGGCCTTCTTCTTCCCCAACCGCCCCCCACGGCAGGGAAAACTGAGAGGGAGAGCGGAAGAGGAAGAGGGCGGCGGGGTGGCCGGAGGCCATCCCTCGGTCGATGGCCAGCCGACCGCCATGCCGGCGGCCATTGCGGTGGCTGACAGGGAGGAAGAGGTCGAGGGTGGTCTCGGTTTGGGGCCGAAACAGAAGAAAAAAAAACGTGGAATAAAGGCTGAGATCAAGGAGCGGAGGAAGCTTACCGGCAGTGGCAGAGGCGGTGGGAGGAAGATCTTGGCCGCGGGTGCTCGATCCGGTGGTCAAGCGGTGGCGGCGGTGGTGCTTTTCGAAGAGGAGTTAGATCCAGAAACAGGGGAAGCCGCGAGAAGAATTCGGACAGCGCTAGGTCGGAAAGACACGCCGATCAATTCGGGAGGTAAGAACCGAGGGAGAAGAGAGGGAGGAGAGGAAGCTTGGAGGTGCCCTAGGGAGGAGGGTTTGGGGGGTTTTATCACCCCCCTCGTGATGGCTCTCTGCCGCGAAGATCGCGGCAGCCGAGCGAAATCCGCGGCCGCGGTTTGGCCGCGGATTAGCTGGAGGGGGTGCTGCGGGACTAGCGGCATCCCTGCCCCGACCGTCCCCGGAAAAGTCGGAGAGGATCGCAATCATGATCCTCTGTTCCGGTCTTCCTAAAAGAGGGAACGGGATTGAAGTCGGCAGGGGCTGCAGCCCGTGTCTCACATTACCCTTGGCTTTGTGAATATATGGGTCTGTCGGGGAGAGTCGGTGAAATATGGACTAAGCTGGTCTTCGTAAGCAAGCATTCAGCCACTGCTTGGTACTCGCAGTACCCTGCAGAATACACAGATCACCTGGTTTGATGTAAAGATAAACTCGCGTTGCTGGTTATGGTTCGCTACTCTTGCGACGCCACAATGGCTGAAAGCTGAAGCGTAAATCAGATAAGAGACTGCAATTAACAGTTTCATAGCTCCAATGTCTTAGGCTTCCAAAACCCATGACAGAAGAAGATGCGTGTGAATGTATGTATTCCTAGTAACTGAAGCACATATTCTGGAGATCAGACTGAACTAACTTTTGGTGATGCAAGGAGAACAAGCAACTCTTGGAGGTCAGAATGTTAATGAAAGACTGCGAAAAAACAGATTATAGACGCCCACGAGAGAAGCGATACTCCGGAATCCCCGGAGATAATGCTAGAACAGTACAATACAGATCCACTTAATCCAGGAATTTTTGGAGAAAATTTAGATAACAAAAAAAAAGAGGAGAAACTGCAGAATGAATTCAAGTTCGAATTTACAGTGAGACTTGCACAAAATTTCAAACATATTAGTAGCTACAACTAAAGTCGGATTAACATACTTCGGCAACATCAGAAATTTCCGGACAGCATCCCAAACTACACCTTGCAGAGGAGTACCTTGTTTACCCTAGCAGTGGGTGTAACATGTGCTGCTTGCATGTGCACAAACACCCTCCGGAAGTTCATGTATCCAAACTTTCTTATACAGCATAAGATACTTCTTGTAGAATACAGGTTATACAACAAGATGGTATGAAGTTTGAGAAACTTCAAAAGATAAGCTACAATACAATTTTCAACATGACTCGCAATAAATTTATATGGTAGGTGAGAAAGCTACCTGGAAGAGATAAGTTACTCGACGAAGGTCAAAATCACATTCTTCTTGGATTTAACTATGTCAAAATGCATGTTACATCCATAATGAGATGGAAAATGAAAGAAAATATGAATAAAATTCCCCAACCTCAATAGTTATACTATAAAGAATCAAAACTTCTCAGGACATTAGGCACCATCCTACCATGCTTTGTCATCCGAGAAAGCTGAAGAAGACAGCAAACCTGCCTCGGATTATTTCAAAGGCTCTTAGGTCACCGTTGGAAGAGTTCTTCCTTCCATAAGCTTTATCTCGATTAGTTTACTTAATAGTGATGTATTAGGAGATTGCTTTCATATTTAACTTGGACTCTGAGGACACGCACTCGTCCATCTCCCTTTCAGGTGGCGGAGCCCTCCTGGTAGCGATCGAGACATTAAGCTACCAGTTAGCTCCTAGATTGGTTCCATAGCTTTCCATTAAGCATTTAGATCTTAAAATTTATTTTTCTCTTTCTTACTTCTAGGTTTAGTTTTAATTGTCTAATAGTTTGACTTATTGCTTAACTAGTCTGGTCTTCTGTTAGGCAGCTTCGAAGCTAATGCCACACCTTCTCTACCTACAACACCCCAATTACAGAATACAATGCAATTCTTCCGAGAATTTCAACATAATCGAGGAGGGAGAATCCACGAACATCACCATTCCAAATTCCTCTACATCTGCTCTCAGCATGCTCTCTTTATCCTTCACGATGACTTATGTCACCTTTTCACTTCAATGAATAGAATTGCTTTCCATGTAAAAGATACTGTAAGAATTCTTGTGACTGCAACAACAAAGATTACCATTTACTGGGTTAGATTATATAATAATAGAAAGTGCGTGCTGAGAAATTACAATAAGCCCTGAGGAAAGTAGGGTTCTAAGAGTCACAAAACATTAAGTAATCTCCAAGAACGTAACATTCACAATTTCACATGCTAACCTGTCAGCTATATATAGTAAAACACTAGCTTGCAGGGTCATTAGATAATGCACAACCTCAGCATTAAGAAGTTAATATCTGAGTCTTGCTAGCTGTTCTCCAGTATATGTAGGATCTTAACACATTGGGATGTTTGGTTACTGAGTGCTTGAGAAAGAATTTGTATGGCCTGGAGAATAAAAACGTCAACAGACATCAAGAACTGCGTACAGTAAAATGTTGAAGAAAGCAGTAATAAACCAATATAATTGGATAGGTTCAATGCATTAATACAACTTACCATGCACAGGACTTCGAAAATTATAGAAGTTCTCGGTCATGGCCAAGGAAAACCATCTGTAGTTTCAACTGTTATGCAACATGTTATATGGGAACATAGGGTGAGGTTCAATCTAAATATGCATCAAGAATCAATATGATCAATAATTTGAAAATGGTATCAAGTGATCCGCACGTACAAAGTCGTCCATAAATGCCAATCTGTAGCGATCATGGGACAAGCTGGCAATCACAAAGCATGAGCCCTGCCTCCATCCCTGTTCCATTCAGAAAAAGATTGATACAATCAGAAAATATAGAATAACATCCCAAGAGTTTTAAGGGTAGGCATGCAAATAAACTGGGCAATCAGTGAAGGTATTTTTTTGAAAATAACCATAATCACACCGAACAGGCGCTGGCAAAACCTTTTCAGGTCGGATTTACTTGCCACCAAGGTCGCCTGATCTTAAGAAAGGGATCAGTTATGCAACACACACAACTTGGTTGATCAACACGTCAACAATTTTTATCATATACCTAGGGACAAACGCACAACCAGGTGAAGTGCAAGGATATTACAAACCTTATACAACTTCTCCTCATATGATGTACAGAAGTGTACAAATTGATATATGAATGCACTTTGACCAGCTGCAGAATCATACAGTAACAGTCTATTAAGTGGCTCCCTGAGTAAAGTTTGCACCACAGGCCTAATGACTTCTCTACAAACCCAATGTTTTGAAAAATTTTCAGTCTATCAATAATCTGAAAATAAAAAAAAAAAGACAGCACAAGAACAAGGAAAGATCAATAGCAGTAATGAATAAACAGATTTGAATAAATGAGGTTTGATTAACTAAAGATCGTAGGACCTAGCTATAAGGGTCAAAGGCAATACAAGGTCTATTTTGGGAAGAAAATGCAGCCAGAGCATAGTTCTTTATAGATAACCAGATATACAAAAATAAAGACAGAATACCATGTTTACAGTAAAAACTAACCCCACTCTTTGCATTCAAAAATGATATATAATTTATCGGTGAACAAAAAGAAGTTCATGTTTTCAAGTATTATAAATATTTTTGGCATCCATGCAAACTTTGAATACAAGGTAAAACATCTATGATGTTGCAGGGAAAGGCTGACAGGCCTAACTATTGGTGCATAACCTGATCCAAGAATGGAAATGGGAACAAATGAACCCACAAACTCAGATTTATAGAATTTATACTTAGCATTGGGGGGAAAATGCGGAATATGCTGTCTGGAAAAGTGCATGTCAATTTCCAGCAACACGTCTTACCAATAATGATGTGTCTTCCACATCGAACATTCTTCTAGCTGGGTAGGAGTTCAGTGGGGACTACTACACGAAGGTGTATATATAACAACGATGTGCCAGGTATGTCAATGGCCCGTAGGGAAATTTTGATTTGACTGTGTTTTTTTGGGTAAACCGGAATTTATAAAATAAATTTATAGGACGAGGTCACGTGACACCGTGACGCAGGCGAGGCGGCACAGGATGAGAAATTTCTATGCGCGCAGCAGCCCAGAGCGGAGAACTACGACATCCGTATTTACTAAATTAAATTAATAGAACAGCAGACCGCAACCCAGATAGGCAGGGCGTCTCCACTTTTCTCCCTCCGCCTCCTCCTCCTCCTCCCTACCCCGACGCGTCGCCCAAGCAGCGGTGGTCTTTCAAGGCTCCCCCCCTGCATCTGACGGCCACAAAGGCAGCTGGCGAACCCGTATCCGGTCACCTCCGGCAGAGGGGGCTTTCCTGGCAGTAAGTCTTACCTCCGTTTCTCTTCCTCCTTTGCCCTGGAGCAGCAGCTCCCCGCGCAACACATAAGTTTTCTTCTTCTTCTTTCCGAAAAAGGAAAAAAATCCCCTCTTCCAGCCCCCTGCCCTAACCTCCCTCTTCCTCCTCCTCCTCCTCCTCCTCCTCGCGTGTTGCCGTTCTGCGATGCATCTGATTTGCAGTCTATCATTATTTCTTTGATTTTTATTTTTTCCCCTTCTTGCTTTCCTGCATCCGTCTGCTTGATCGATGCCGTATTCTCTTGATATCTGAGATGACGTTATGTATGCTTCCTCTGAACCGCGGACTTTCGCTCAAACGGTTCCGTATCTGTTGGATCTGCATGCCCCTCTCCCAATCGAAAAAAATTTGAGCACATTCGTCAGTTGCCGTTGCGGGAGATGTAAAATGTTTGACGGATTACCTTTCATAGTTCTACTTTCAACCTCTGTTACCATGGATAGCAGCATCCGCGCAACGGGCGATTGACCTGTTATAGTGTAATTATCAACTTATTCTGACCCTGCGAATATAACATCTGTTTCCTTTTGTGAGGGAGTACATCTCCGGTCTCCTCAGACACATATAGCTTAAGTGTTGTTGCATAGTCATGTTTACCTGATTTCTATATCCGCAGTCATGGGTGCGTATAAACGAATTGAATTGGGACTTTCTTAAGCTTCTCTTTGGATCCACAACCTTTTTTTCCAAAAAAAATAAAGGTTAAATTGCTGACATATTTGTTAGATATGTTTCATCAAAAAAATAATTATCTGATATCACCGTATTAATGTTTTATATTCACAGTGATATAAATTTTCATGTTGGAATGGGATCATGAATAGTTTTATCGGCATCAATATGAGCTCTACATGTAACATGATGTTGTTTATGCCATTTTATCTAATGTTGAACCACCTTACTTTGCACAAGTCAACCAACACTTGCAGATCAGATTCATCGATAACAGACGTTGACATAGTTTACACAATGAACTTGCACTCATGAGTCATGAGTTTCAGACAGATGGCTTAAAAAAATTCAGATTTTGCCTTTAAATATGACGTAAGATGGTATTTATGTTGATTTCTCATCTATTAAAAATGTAGTATCCTAATTCAAAGAAAATTAATAATGAATTTGAGATGATAGAAAACTTTGATGAAGATAAAATTTGAATATTTACTGTCTGGATCCCATTTGAATTTTGAACAACCGTTACCAGACATTTTAAAGTATCCCAACGCACAACACTCTTGGCCTAGGGAAGGTCAGATGTACACTGCTATATCTCTGCATGCGGAAAGATTGTTTCTATATTTCTAGCCCGTGACCTCCAAGTTGCAATGGAGTAACCTCATTGTTGCAGAAGGCTCACCTTCTAAGAGAAAATATTCTTATGGTTGTACTTTTATGATTGCATTATGGATGGTTTAAGAAACTTTTGCCATGTTCTATTGAACTTTTGGAGAACCAAGTTCAAAACACAATAGAAAAAGAGTTTATATTCCTTATCAAGTTTATCATAATCATGTCTCATTAGTATATTTTTTGGTATTAGATATGTAAGATACTCAAGAACTAGATGTGATCAATATTCAAAAGGAAACTCTACAATTATTATAAATTTATAGTTAATTCTTTAGAAAAACTAATAAAGAAACTTGATGTATATATGTGTCCGATGGATGAAATATCTCATGACCATACATGATGCACATTGGTAGCTAGGGAAACATCCACTTTGTTGTTCTGGTATCATTTGGGGGCTAACTTTATTATGCTTCTATTCTCTGTCTTTTTATTCTTAATTATTAAGTTTTTCATCTTAAATGAGGTCAACTTTATGAAACAAGATGTTATCCATCACACTTTGTGGACTTCTATAAAGTGACACTCAGTATAGATCAACCCTCTGAGTTGGTGTCAAAATTTTTTTAACAAGGCAACTCTAGGCATGTAAGGACAAGCTTGGGGCCTACCACAAGAGCTAGAGTGCCTTTTGGTGGTTAGGAGTTAGGACTGTCTTACTGCTGCAGATTAGGCAGTTCCTCTGCTTATATTTCACTAAGGCTGCTTTTGTTTCAGGGTTAAAGTGGAACGAGGCCTCTACTCTGGTTATTCCACTTTGAGCCACAAAATGCTAGAAAAATATCCTATTTATTCTAAGAGCAACATGATGTAAGAAGAGCTACTTTTTCCACTTAACCCTGGACTCCATCCAACATGGTGTAATAGTGTATTTTTAGAGGGAAGTGGATTAGAAGTAAGGTAATTCATCCATTCCATGCTATGCCGCATCCAGATACAGCCTTAAAGGAAACATGGTACAATCATATAGACCATCATGTGATTTTTGTTTCAAGGATCCTTTTATTGTACTGCACAAAGAGTTAATGATTATTATCTAATAATATACACATACATGCTATTTTGCATGAATGCTTCCGCATCTTAATTCTTTTGACGACTTCAGTTCCCTCTTAATTGCTTGTGCACCCACTTCTATTCTAAGAAAATAAGGGTCCATAGTACATGTTGAAAGTCTTATTTGGAGGCATGTTGTAATATAGTCTCCTCAAGCACCGCTAATGATAGAATCTTTAAATGGAGTCATTACTGCTGTCAATTCTCGATGTTGAAATCATGAACTGCAAGAAGCTTCAAATTTAGATTATGACAAAAGAAATATTTCCTAAGCCAACAACCTTTTAGGCATGAGATAGATGGATGCAAATATGTGATTGATCATTGACTGACTTGAATGCTTCACGACTTATTCGTTGTTTTCCTTTCTTTCTTTCTTTCTTTGTTTTTTTAGTAGAGGGAGCTGTTGGAGATTGTCAGTAGAAGCACCTCATGGCAAGAATCAAACCACAGGCATTGTTACAACAAAGCAAAAGGAAGAAGGGTCCAGCACGAATAAGTCTGACCAGCATCATTACTTGCAACCTCGTTGTCATTTTGATTGTTTTATCCCTATATGCTACTTACAAGCACTGGTATCGAAGGTTAGCATCTTTATGCACCACTTATATGTATATGTTCTATGTGTGTATATATTACTAAAGCTATAGTCATATTCATCATTTAGTTATATGAATGCACAACCTGGAATCTAAATTAGCTCCAGACTACATGATAACTATCAATTCATGGTTCATTATAAATTTTTTGGACTGCTTATTGTCTTGTAGGTATGCATTTAGGCATCTAAGTTTGATTCAATTTTATTGCAGGTCAAGCTATCAACAAGTGGTTGGCTTGCACAATTTTGAGGTACACATTTTTCCTCAACTTCTTTTTCAGTTTTGCCAATTTTATGGAGAAGGGTAACTCAATTTACCTGCAGCAGTGTGCATTATAAAGTTTTTATATTTATCTTTTGAAAGTATTCTTTCCGTTCTCTTCCGCCGTTAGATTTGCTTAAACAAGATGCAACTTCAACTTCAGTATATCATTTTTCACAATTCTTATTTTCTTTTTCATTTGTGTGTGTGGTAAAGCACTCAGAAACCTTTGGAGAATCAAAGAAACATGATCTTCCAAGCTACGCTGTAAGTTTTTCTGCCTTGAAGTTCTCAAGTTTAATATTGAATTCTGTTACTATTAATCTTTCAGAAGTTGATTTAAAAATTTAACTTATTGCATATATTTGTTCAACTTATTAACACTTTGATCAAAATAAACTGTTAGTTTCATAATCAAATTTATTCCTGCTGATCCATCATCCAGTCAAGCCCACAGCTTTGTCAACTATGTTATTTTGAATAAGTATTTCAATCTCCTATCTCATGCCAAAAAGCGTGTAAGATGATTGGGTGAAAAACTTTGGCCTCTCTCTGCTTCTCAACTTTACCGATCCCTCTTACATTCCAGATAAGGACCTTCATGTGGAACTAGTATAGTACCTCATTGCACCACTGCTCGTGCTGCTTGTACTAGTGGATCCGAGACTTCAATCTGGTCCAGGTGACACTAGTTCCGTGAGACAGCAGGACACTTAATCCTGTTGATTGTTATGTTCAAAATTGTATTTGCTAGTTTTTAGGCAGTATATGTATCAACTTTCAAGGAAAATTAAATCAATGTGTCTCTGATAATTAAGATGATAATGACTGCATAACTTCTCTTTGTAATTAGCAACATCAATTAAGATAATTTGATGGGTTTATCCATGCTATCGTTATTTGCACCTAGCAGGCCACCTCAAAAAAAATTTGGCAACTTCCTAAAATAGAAGTCGTAATCTTCGATGTTCTGTAGTTGAGCATACTGCTACTTGTGACTTGTAAGGTTCAAAAAATAAGATGATCTGCTAGACTTTTGGTTGGATTAAAAATTAGCACTTAACGCAATGCTTCTTTACTTTCATAACTTTTTGGTTTTGCTTCTTAGACCCTGGTTATGCTTATTTATCCAGCTTTTTTATCCATTATATTGCCAAATTCCTCTTTTTTTGAATTATCAAAATTTCTCTTTTTAATGACTTTATATTTCTGTTAGATTGCAGCTTATTGGCTAGAGAATTTGGTTTTCCATTTTTATCACTTCTTCGATCTTATATGTTTTTTTTTTTTGCATTTTACTTTCTTTTTCATTATTAATAAAAGAATATTTCCTTTTTCCATAATTAGTAATACAGGAATGATTCAATACCTCATCCATGTAAGATCGTCAACTGAATGTGTGGGTTTATATAAGGAATAATGATATGTTATTTTGCGGATTTGGTGATATAATTCATAGCATGGGCAACATTTTTCTTGACATCAATGTATGTTACTTTGTTTCTTAACCTAATGTTTGAAACACAATGGCCAATATGGCATCTCATATTATACTTTACTAGCAATTCAACCTTTTAGAGAAGTGCCAATTCAACCTTTATCAAATTATAAGAACCAAAATTCATTGCCGTTGACACCTCACTGTACAAGGTTGTAAGACTGCATGTAATGTTAGATGTGCTTATCTAAATCCTTTTTTTTCAGTTGAATTGTGACTAGATTGTTGTCTTTTTGCAATAGATTTTGAACACCGCCAAAGGTTCAATAACCATGGAGCTCTACAAGGATGCTTCTCCTGACATTGTGGACAAGTTTGTTGAGTTATGGTGAGCACTTGAAAGTATTGCTGAGTATACATGTAGATTCCTACTCCTTTTTCTAATATTTTTTTTGGCATTCCCTGACTCACCGTACCTAATTCATTCTCATAACATTAAATGTTATGGAATTTATTGACTCACATGTGACCCTTTTGCAATCCAATTGATTATTTTAATTTCTGGACTCCAGCTGCTCATCATCAGTCTTAGGTTTTCCTGCAAGTAGTTGAGTTACTAAACTATACTGGCCTGTGTGAACGCTAATGGGGTACATAAAATTTAGTAACAGCAAAAGTCTGCACATGATATTTTTAAACAGCACGGCAGCTAAAATACTATCAATCAGCTTACATTGTCTTTCCCACTTCTCTTTTTGTCGAAATAATATGACTAGCAAATAATCTATGATGCAGTCAAAATGGTTATTTCAAAGGGATGCCTTTTCATCATGTGATAAAGAACTATGTAATTCAAGGAGGTGAATCTCAAAGACTTGGAGCTGTGGAAGATTGGATACTGAAAGGAAAATCCCATGGTCGACTTGCTATAAGGTTTGCTAGCTTGCTGTTATGTTGCTGCACAATGCCTTTTCTGTTAAATTCCATATTCTCTTGGAATACATAAATAGGTTATGATGTGCCATATATAATTCAGTGCTGCTTTTCTTCTTTTATTTTTTGTGGACTGTTTTTTTGTTTGTTTTATTTGAACCTTCTTATCTGATATACACAGCCCAAAGCATGAAGCATTCATGATTGGAACCACAAGGGCTAATCCCGATGATAAAGGATTTGAGCTCTTTATTACAACGGCACCAATTCCTGACTTAAATGACAAACTTGCTCTCTTTGGACGGGTCATCAAGGGAGAGGATGTGGTCCAGGTAGCCAACTAAGTGCTCTCTCTCTCTCTCTCTCTCTCTCTTTCTCTCTCTCTCGCCCTCCTCGCCTACCATTCTATGGATTAATATATTTTCTTGTTTTCCCATAGAAAGACCTGCATACTATTTGGGGGATTTTGACAATTACCAAACTATTGCCAGAATATTATCGCTGACTATTGTACTATAGGGATTTTGACATGTTTGTTCTCTTTTTTTAAAGGCACTTCATTTATAACCATTTGTGAAATGAAAACCATGACAGATGTAGTTATCTATCCATAAGCTGGTATTTTTGAGTTGTGACATGAGCAAGATAACTGTGAATTATTTGGATAAGAGTCACTGCTTAGGATTATATAAATCATTTTAAAGCAGTATCATTGCAATTTTTATCTGAGTGTCGTACTAGGTGTTCATACAAGTCCGTTGCTTCTTACTTCTTTAATAATTATATTCCTTGTGTAAAGTATCATGTATAACACAATCTATGGCAGCACTATGTACAGATCTTCATACAGGTATTGCTTCTCATTATGTTTTAATTTGTCTTGATGATCTCAACTGTTGAAATGTGGATACTCTTTTTCACAAGCTTGTCTAGAGTAACGCTATGCGCTTGCTTGGTGAATAGGGCAAGCCTATGCCTGACCTATGAAGGACCTACTTTTGGATAGTTGACACTAAAACTCGTTATTCAATTAATTGCTTGAGGAACCATATAATGTTTCATATTGTCTGGATTTAGTAATGATAAGACTTGTAGCTGTTTGTGTGCAACAAGGTAATTATGGATGTTGTTAGTGGTACTTTATATTGTACCATGTTCTAGTGGCCAAGCTTTATGGTGCCTCATGTCTTTTGACTTTGCTATAGTGCGACTAGTGATGTATATTATTATTGAATATGACACAATCAGCAAGTCTTGGCTGACTTATAAGAAGATATCGCCAGTTTGTTCTCTTTCCTAGACCTTTACTAGGTGCTCTTCAATTATTCAAAGGAGGTTCCATGTTAATTTGTTTATCTAGTTGGATCTTGCATTCTTTTACGAGTAATGAAATCATTGTTGAGTTCCCTTTTGTGCATGACATAGACGTGTGGCCTTTTTTATGCATTATGGGTGTCCTGTTTGTCTGGGACTTGGTGGAAATTTCAGGATGTTTATGGACGTTGTCTATTATGTATATAACTAAAATGGAGGTTCGGCTTATGTTGAGCTCTCTATTGGCTATGTGGATGTTCATATTAATGATATCATTAATACAGTTCTTTGTTTTAGATAATAAGTAGAATTTTTATATCTATTCTAGTTATTATATATATCTAAAATAGAGGCTTAACTTGTGCTGAACTTTGTAATGTGGACACCCATATTAATAATGTCATTCATACGATTCTTTATTTTGGATAGTAAATAGAGCTCTTATTAGCTAATACAAGAGGAAGATTGGCCTATAATGATCACATACTAACAGACATTTGTTACGGTTGAATATTATATTATCTGTTTCTATAATGATAAGCAAGTACAAGTGATAGATAATGGAGTATCGGACTATTACCAAATTAAATAATAATTATACTCATATAATTGTATAAATATAATGGATATTTGAAAATATTATCGAGCTAAAATAGATAAGTATTATATTATCTAAACCGGTATTATTGTACTAGTTTAGATATTTAACAGAAGTTTCTGCTCGGCCATCAGTAAAATTTATTGCTTACTATATGGTAGAAATGTGGTTGTTGAAGACTTCTATTTATTATAATTTGCTATATTGTTATATTCTATTTAGAGAACAATTAGAAGAAGGAGAAAAACTCTGCCCGTTATATTACACGAGGCCATTATTAGTGGTGGTGGTATTGATGATGAAAGTTGTTAGATAAAGGGTCAGCTTTTTCATTACGTAGATGCTAGTATTAGCGACGCTGATCTTAACAATGAAAACTTCTACTCAGCCATAAGATATGCAATAGAAATTTGCTATTGAAACCTTTTGTTTATTATAATTTATAATATTGCTTTATTGTATTTTTAGAGCAGCTGAAAAAAAGGGAAAAAAAACTATATCCTGTTTATCGTCTGGGTTATCTGCTAGTTTAGACTAGATTTATTAACAAGTTGTTTTGGTTCATGCGTTGCAAATCTTCCGTTCCTGATACCCTTGAATATCTTGTCTTAAATGCTGGTCAGGAAATTGAGGAAGTTGACACGGATGAACATTATCGGGCCAAGTCCCCTGTGTGGATCATCGACGTCACACTAAAACAGGAGCTTTGAACAATGCAGATCCTTTTTTTTATCCACCTCCGAGAACTTTTCTGCGCCTGACTGATGGTCTGCATGCGGTACTATGATGTTGCCATTGGAAGGGCCTTCACGTGTCCGACATGGTTTCAACCGTCATGCGGTGCTTGGATTGAATTGGACTTGTATGGTAATAATACTTTCCTTTGGTGCATGTATAAAATTAACAGACAGTTGTTGTTGGACCGCAGTTTTGACTGTGGGTGCATCAGCTGGGAAGCATATAAACTGTAATTTTGCCATCCTTCACATATTGGATGATGTTTTCGGGCACTCTCATTGCGCTTTATGCGATGCTTGAGCTTGAAAAGATTGCATCAGCCATTGTTGTCAAATATGAGACCGTTCATATTTTTTTACGCAGATATTCCATGGTGCGTCATCTTGATCCGTGACCGTATATTGTTATTGTGACTTTCATGTGGTAAAAGACGGTGTTTTATGTCATTAAAGATATTTGCAAGGATCTGCAGCCATGATGAGCGATCCCACTTGCATAGCTAAGCCTGTGCTCCTCTTTTCACTTGGACATCGCTGGCCGAGGAAGATGTGGTGGGAGTCAAATATGAGGCCGGACCCTTTAAATAATTTCTCTTCGCTTTTGATGTGTACGTGTATATATACTATTAAACGCTTCAAACGCATCCACGGTAGCCTGCTTATGTTGGGTCAAGAAAAGATAACGCCAAAACCAAACATGACGGCAAACCAACTTCAAATATTCTTGCTGCAGCAACGTACAAAAGAAGGAAACCCGACTCTCTAGTTAGGCCTGGAGGCAAGGGAGGATAGCGATCCTGGAGACCCCGTCCTCGGCCTCCACTTCTCCGACGACGACCGCATCGCTCGGCTCTAACATTACGTCCTCCTCCGGCCGATGGGTCCGGGTGACCTCCACCTTTTTCTTTTCCTTCCTCGTCCTGGCTCTCTTCGCTCTCTATATACTGCAAGTCCCAGTACCAGGTAATATATATATATACACGCACACATACGCGCGTATGTGCTGTGCGTGAAAGTTGGAATTGGATTGGCCATCCGCTTGCTCGCGTGTGATGCATATGCCGGAGGGAGAGGGGAGGCTGCAGGCAGAGCCGAGAATAATAATAATAAAATGAAAAGGGCGAAAAATAAATAAACGGAAGTTTGGAATGATAGCTCCGGAACAATCTTGGGCCATCTGGCTCCTTGCTATGTATTCCCACTGCTCCCTTTGATTTGGTACCGCATCGTGCCATTTAATGAACCAAAGTGGTTGGTGGAAGATATCTAAGCGGCATTTTTCAAGCGTTCCGGCTCCTCTCGGAACATATTTTCCTTGCGGAGCATGCTTTGGGCCAAAATCTGGCACTAAGAAAAAAGCTTCCAGGCCCAATGCCACATGCCCGGCCCGCAGGTTTTGATTTGTTGCATCGGAAACTTGCCATCATGCATGATGCTGATATCCCAAACAATGCGGATCCCCCTCGTCACATGGCGGCTAAACTACGAAGGTCTATTCTTGCACATTGCTCTTGTACTTGCTCCGTGTTTAATTAGTTTGTTTGTTTTTCCTTTGGCTTCCAAACACCTTAAAAAAGAAGTTGGCGTGCGTCGCAATATATATTAGTAAAACAACCAAGAAACCCGTACTTGCAAAATTCCGACGGCCCGGCCATGCTCATCTCTCGCGAGTGCGTGAGAGATCAACAGGCGGGCTCTGGTCTCCCGGGTGTGCAGCATCTCGAGCACCCACCCGCGGACGGACGGCTGCGATCCAATCGATGCACATGGGAGGAGGAGCTTATCTTTTCCTACCCCAATCAAAAAGCAGTCCGGACCGTGGGGCATGCGATGCCATTCGGATGCTGCTCGCAAGGCTGGGAGAACAAGCTTGCTGGTCTCCCCCTTCCCTCTTCGATCCATTCTCTAACAGAGAAAGATGGTTCGATTCACCTCCACCCCCTCCAGAGGAGCAATCTTTAGTATCCATCTCATGTCAAGCGGTGGCGCCAAGGTAGCAGCTATGTATGTCAAGCGGTTGCTATTCGTTAATGTTCTAATCCCTATTAGTTATCAAACTGCATAAGAGTTCTTTCGAGCAAGTTCGTTTTCAGACTTCCGTGCTTTTTTTTTCTTCAGTTTCTCAAGGTCAGGGTGTCCTCCGATCCAGCTTGACCGGTCCCATGCCATGCTTGCAGCTAACTTCAAAAGAGTTTCATCAAGTGACCTAATCCTTTCTCTGGGAGAAGACGGAGAAAGAGAGGGAGAAACGACAATAGATCCACACGAACACCACAAAGGCGTCACTGAAGTCTCAGCAGAAGCAGTTTTCATGAATTCCATCTAATGCATAACCTTCAACCACTTGAGAAGCAGATCCATGGACAAAACACCGGAAAAATCCCCTCAAGCTAGCATTAGACGAATGACAAAAGAACCAGCAGCAACAACAGACACCCAGAGACTTTTAGGTCAATGGTTACGGACATAAACATTAGAAAGATAATAGCAAACCCAACCGGTCATCAGGTCCCCGGTCCTGACATACTCGCTGAACTGTCTGCCCCCTATCCTAACATCCTAATGAAGCAAGCATCACTCCGCATGTTAGAACCGTATGCTAGCGTTAGGACTGAAAGATACAGCTATCTCGATTCTACTCCGCGGGTAAGCATATGTTGATATCTGGTGAAGGTTTGTGCCCCGATGACTGCAGACCATGCCAATCTGCCGTCCGGAAAGAAGAGGAGTTTGGGTTTGGGGGGTTGCTCATGCTGTTTTCCGCATCCCCGCGGCCTTGCCCAGGTACTGTTGCGCTCGGGGTTTCACAGTCATCATCAGGAGTTGCCTGAGTTATTGGCCTTGCCGCCGTCAATACTCCAGTAGATGCTGGAATTGGTGAGAACGCCGATTCCGGGGCAGCCTTCCTTCTATGCTCCTTGAAAGTGTTCGGCAAGAAGCTCCCCACCACCACCTGCAAGAGCAATACAAACTCTATCACTTACTCTTTTTAATGAATACTGCAACAAGATGGCATGTTAAATGAGTCGCAGTTACGTTCTAGTAAGAGAAAGGCCGATCCCCACCCCTCCCCCTCTAGGTCTGATGATTAACTGATCCAAACCACATCATGGAGCCACCATTTATTCATCCCAACTATAATAGGATCGAACTTGAAAGTACTAATAATAACCACCGCATGCATTAATCCTTGTCCCCATCTAACGTAACTACCGAATAGAATTCCAATAACAAAAAACTAAGAACAGCGGCAGCAATGAGAAACATGCAAAGAGAAACAAACAAAGGATAGCTGCACTCATTTCTTTTGCATCTGCATCTCAAAGAAAGATAATTCCACTATGACTGTTTAAGTTAAAATCTTCCATATGCTATTCGACATCGTGCAAGTGTCGAAGTCGAAGATAGCTCGACCAGGGCAGGACCTGAGAAAGGCCGGCAAATTTGAATTTTTCTACGACCTCAGTTTGGCTTAAATTTGTCCATGCTGGACCTTGTTAAGACCCAAACAACATGACCTGTTCTCTTGAAACGTAGGGACCAAGAATGCAAGATATCATGAAGTATTTGAAAAGCAAACTAAACAGAGCAGAATTTATGAGGTGACTGATGCACGCATACTTATTCAATTTATTCGTCCTATATGTACTAGATAATTGTAAATTCTTGTAGGCCTAAGCTTTCCTAGCTTAGTCCGGGCTCATTCCCACTAACCGTGCTAGTTTTTAAGGCTTGGGCTTTAGTTATTGAGTCCAAAATTTGAGCGGTGGCCGTAAATTTTTTGACATCCCTAACTTCAGAATCAGTCCTAAGACTGCACTCTAGCTAAATAAGCAAACCTGATTTCACATGAATGGGTCAGCGCAAGCTCACAGGAATATAGTAATTACTTTCAGTACAGTGGAAGTGTTCAGAAATCAAGATGTTACAAAAATGTCAATTCTTAGTGATTTCCACGTCAGAACTTTAGCATGCTAAATTTTTAGAAAGCAAGAACTTGATCTTACATGTGCTTCAATTTTCTCCTTTTTTTTCTTAACAGAAAGCAATTTAAAATATACTAACTTTTTTTTGCTGAATATAAGAATATATATATGGTGTGTGTGTGTGTGTGTGTGTGTGTGTGTATGCTATATATATATATATATATGTATGTATCTATGTATATATATATATATATATGTATGCATGTATATATTTTTTTTCATACATAGTTGAGTTGTGGAGTGTGAACCTTGATGCAATAATAAGGTTGCTCCACTGTTACCTAGAGCTTACAGGTTCAAAATAGAAAACAAGCTTTCAAAATGAAATGCCTATGCTGCAGATTGATGTTCAAATCTTGTATACTATCAGTGTATATAGCAAAACATGCAAGATCCCGGTGCAGAGAGGTCCATTCTATGCAGCACTACCATGCCAGTACGATAGGCATCGCTCTCGATTCATTGCCTATGATATGACAAGATAGCCTCTCTATAGCTGCTAAAATTGCATGACACGTAAAAGCTTGATAACTTCCTTCTACATGGTGCCGAACCTAGAAAACATGAGTTCATTTAATTTCTGTTGGACATCATAATATAGCATATGGCACAGTGGCCTACAGAAAATTTCTGTCTGCCAGGTATCAGGATGATGCATACCCCATTGTAGTGCAGTATACGTACGCTTTGTATTACAATGTAAGAGGGGAGGAAAGTTCTGTTATATGATGCACAAAATGCCCGTTTTATAAGCCAACTTGCTTGTAGAAGGCTTATTAGGAACTAGTTTGATACGTAATCGACCCCCTCCTTGTCAGAGTCCGGTAGTATTAAGTACCGACCCATGTAGCTTTGCGCAGGAAAGCATTCTCGGTATACCACATGATAGTGCAATGTACCACTGTAGGGCCTAAGAACGAGGCAGAAATTTAATAGCAAAAAGGAGAAGTTATATATTACTTGAATTGGACTAGCAGCAAGCAGCAATCCAGCGACTCCTCCACCAACCACACGACCGTCAGGGCCAGCAAGTGAGACACTTATCCCACCGCTTCTGCTACGTACGCCACCAGTTTCTGTGACTGTGAAGGAGCCAGATAAAGATAGAATCTCAAAGCGACCCTGCATAATAACATAATAAAACAACTTAGAACCTGATGTATACCTTTTCGCTCGAGGAAGATGAACTTAAATGGAAGATATAAACAACATCCAGAAAAGAGGGAGAGGAGGCAAACGAACATGCATGTGAGACAGAGACTAGTTTTTGATCGTACAGTAGCACTGCTGACTTGTTAGCTATCAATTGTTTAAATATACATATAACCTTGATCTTTATCTGATGGCATATTTTAATTTTGGGTTATCATCTTATGAATCAGGGACATAAGTCTATCTATGCCAACGGGCCTTCTAGGCAAACTCAACAATTCAGCGCCAGGTTGCAGCAGACCATAAAGCCACATTGGCTGCAACAATGACAAAAATTAAATCGTTAGCAGAAACATCATTTAGGGTATGTTTGGTTGAGGAAAGTTGCACTCCGAGATGGAATAAAAATGAGTGGCTCATATTCCAGCCATTTGATTAGGGGGAGCCTTATTTCAATTCCTATTCCACGGAGGAATGGAAAAGCCCTAATTTCCTAAAATCCAATTCCTACTTTTTTTTCTAGTATTCAAATGCTATTCTAGTTCCGAGTCCGATGTTGGTCACGAGCCAAATGCATCGGAGAATACAGCCATTCCAATTCCTATTCCAGTTCATTTCGATTTCAATTCGGATCGTGAGCCAAAGCCACCCTTGTTGTTTCTAGTAAAGTGCATCTGCACATAAGATGGAGCCACATTGAAGTCTCACCTAGGCAACCTCAAAATTTTTCAGACCATGACCTGGATTTTCTCATGCATCATAATGAAGGCATGATCAAAAGTCACTAAAAAATACGAACTCAAGTTCTTGCAGTTAGACATGGGTAGAAGTATCCCTACGTTAAAAGATGTCTGAGATGTAGCTGCATGCAACCTTCCGAACCACAATGATTAGGTTCGCAAGCTGGGTCTTTCTGGAAAGATAGGAGTTGGTATAAGATAAGGAAGTTGTGAAGCCTCAGAAACAAGCTGAGAATGGATGACCATTGGCCGAAATATTTTGCTGTAAGGTTTTATGCATGACGATAGGGAGAATGAGTGGTAGTACATGTCTCTGTACATTCCTCACTATAGGAAGCTTCAAGGAAATGGGCTTCCTCCTCAAAATGGATGCTTGGAATGGGATTCCCATAGGGACGCCAAGAGTTGCATCAGAGGAGGGAGTGTTAAGAAGACAAGAATCCTGCATGCAAAGAAAACTCTGAGAAGACTTGGAAAGAGTCCCTGTGATGAGATGGTGATCTACGTACATGTCTCATGATCAACGATCCGTTAAAAGAAAGATCAACATTGATCATTGCTAGATCAACCCCACCCCACCCCACAAAAAAAAAAACAAAGAAAATAAAGGTAAAAGAAAAAAGGAGCACCAATATGCTTTTTATTTTTAATTATGGTTTATATCCGCTGTAACACCATCAGACCATCATGAAATTTTGATATATCTAATCAAACATAACCTATATAAGCTCCTCAACACAATGTTAATATATACCATCTCATGCCAAGCATGGGTGTGTATTTTTTATTTTCTCTTTTCATATGCATGATGCTTCTAGTGATGTTAAGCCTTCAAGCCTTGCATATTTTCTGATATGGATAATGGTTTCTATCAGCTTCAACCTATGTTAGTTTTAGTTTTTTTTTTTTTTAGAAAAAAAAGGGAAACCCTTGGACTGGATGATATGTACTGATCTAAACTACTCATAAAGACTTTCTAAGGTTTAAAATTGATATAGATGAAGAGCCTAAGAGCTCAAGTATCTAATTATAAGATGGCAAGGTTAGCAAGAAGATTGAAGATAATCGAAAATGGCATGCTTTGGTGGAGACGAAAAATTGAAAACCTGAGCGTACTCATATTGCAAGCAACTTTGGAGCATAGATGAGGGGCAGTCAAGCTACAATTAATGATGCATTACGTTTCATGAGCAAGCAAATAGGCGCGAATGTAGGAAAATAAGTAGTTGTAGCTCATGCCTCATATGTCAAGGTGCCGCCAGAAGAACCTGGCTGGCGTAGAGTGACGTTGGAGATGGCTCCATTTGCAGAGAGAATGCAAATCGCCCGTGGGCCCTTTTGGGAGAAGGAGAGTATCCTTGCAGCAACATCCTAGCAAGGCCAAAAGAATTCTTCATGGTCAGCATGAAGTTGCGAGGCGTGCGTGCGGTGCCATGCAAACGCTAGTTTGGAAAGTGATGCAGAGAGAAAATGAAAACTCTCAGATTTGTAGTTGCGAGGCGTTACCTCCCCTGTGGCTACGGTCACGACATGCGGTGTGAAATTCCCTCCAGCCGAGTACGCAAACCACTCGCCTTCAAAATTCAAAACTTTGGGATGTGAGATATGAGAGAAGTATTCCTTCCAACCCCAGCAGTACATATTTTTCAGGGGCTATCACGTGGCAAACAAGAAAGAAAGCCAGTCTGCACAGGGAATGCTTTCAAAGGCAGGGCCGTTGCCCCCCTACCAGACTCTGATAAAAGCCACCGAGAGGAACATAAATAGAAGCGGGGGTAGCTTGCGATAATCTACGAAATCAATAGGAAAGAAACCAGAAATCTCCTGTTTCTCCTTAGCATTACGGACTAGGCTTTCGTAAAGCTAGCTACGATTTTTTTCCCCGACTGTGACCAACTACTGACTGTTAGGATATCAGGACACCGCAACATTTTTGTTTTTTTTTTTTGGATTTTGTTTTGATTGAAGGAGAGGCTCAGCCACCCAGTTTATCCGGACACTGTAACTATAAAGTAAAAAAATAAAAAAATAAATAAATAAAAATCGCCACCAACTCAAACAGTAAAAGAAATAAGAAGCGTCTGCACGCAAGGGAGGGAAGGAGGGAGGTTGGAACTCGGAAGGGAGGTAAGGAAGAAGATGGTGGGGAGTGAGAGAGAGAACTGACCGAGAGCTGCAAGGAGCTGGCGCTTGCCGGAGCCTGGTGGCCGCCCTCTACCCCGTTTGCCAGTGAAGTTGACGCCGACGGGAGAGAAAGGGGAGCAGGAGGAGGTGGGAGAGAGCGCCAGGGACATGCTGCTCCCATCGGTCCCGTACTTCCGGGGCCTCCCCCGCTTCTTCCGGGCAAGGTCCTCGCTGCCGCCGCTCCCCATCCCCATCCCTACCCCCATGCCCATGCTCATGCTCGTCGCCAACCCCATGACCGGCGGCGGCGGCGGCACCACAGCTCCCGTCCCTACCGCGCCCGAGCAAGCTGGCGGGGACGGAGTCGGAGATGGAGATGGGGTGGAAGACGGAGAGTCCTTCGCTCCATCTCCTCCTCCTCCAGCTTCAGAAGGCCCGCTCACCACGACGTTCTCCCTCGCTTCCATGCATATATATACTAGCGAGCTAGCTAGACTGACGGACGGACGGAGAGCAGCAGAAGGCACCACCAGAGAGAAGGAGAGAGAAAACGGACTGGTTGGATGAAGTTGCGATTTTTCTTCTCGTCTTCTTTCTTTCTATCCGGCCACTGGAATAAAGACGTGCTGATGATGAGAAGGGCGGGCGAGTCTCCCACTGATCTTCTCTTCTCTAGTCTCTCCTCTCCTATCCTCTCCTCCCCGTCCGTCGTCGGTCGAGAAAAAGAAAAGAAATGTAATAATATATTTAAAAAACAAAAACTGCTCTTGCTCCCTTTCTTTCTATGTCTCTCGATCCCCTTTTCTCTTCCTTCCTGAGCTGCTTCTCCCTCCTCCTCCTCCTCCTCCTCCTCCTCCTCCGGCTGCTGCTGCGGCGGCGACCGGGACCGGGACCGGGACCGGGAGACAATCTACCTGGAAGGACCTAGCGGGGTCTCCTTTTCTCTCACTCCATTTGCACTCCCTCTCCCCCTAAATGACCTCCGTACCCCTCGAGGCCGCTCCTGGTGACATTGATGCCACCAATTAGGACACGGGTGGGTGCCCTCAGATTCGCTCACAGGGTTTGGGCTTGTTGAGAGAGGAGGAGGATTCAAGAGCAGGGAGCTGAGAGAAAATCCGAACCCAATTGAGGGAGATGCGGTACTAGAATTGAATTAACTTAAGAAGATAAATATGATAGCAACCGGGGGAGGGGGGCAGGTGCTGGGGTTGGTATTATTATTACCAACAATATGGAGGACGACAAACTATAAAAAGAGAAGCACGGTTAAATTAATGCATTTATTTATAGGGCGGGGTTTGTTCTTCTCCCTTTTCCGCTTTTTGAATTTTGAAATCCGCACCGGGTCGCTCAACCATAAATGACCAAACGGTTGGCACCAGAATTCCCCGCCCCGAGTTTTTACTCGGTCGCAAAACTCCAGGATTAGAAGAAATAAATGGGAGTAGGTATGGTTAGGGAAGACTACCCCCTACTGAACTCCATCCATCACATTTTCTTCTCTCTTCTTCTCTTCTCTTTTCTTTTCATTTCTTTCTTTCTGAGTTAACATTTTTCATGTCTCAACAAGTAGCGGAAATCATTTCCTCAGAAAGCAACTATTTAATAAAATATATAAATTTATAAACGAATCGGACAAAGCATTTCGGGGAAAGGTGGTGATGGCCTCCAAGGGAAGCAAGCCTCGTCCACGCACATTGGCGGAGGAAGGGGATGGGAAAGGAGAATACTCTAATCCGGTCAACCGTTGCTGCGCTGTTAAAGTTGAAATCTCCGACATCATACCAATAAATAATCAATACTTATAGCTTAATATATAATTAACCATTTGGGAGGAGGGTGCAAGTCCCAAAGCCTCCTCCATTTCTGAAACGAAATGAAATCAGAGCGTCGTATTTGTATTTTTTTGTGTGCGTGTGATGGGTAGGCGATGGAGAACTAGGCTAAGGAGAAAGCTGGCATGCAGGGATATATATATATATATATATATAACTTTAAAAAATAACAGGGGGGGAATAGAAATATAAAGAAATATCCGCCTGCAAAGCAAGCATCGAATGCTTAAAATTAAAGCTGTCGATTTTGATGGTGGCCTCCCCCTTCCCTTCTCCTTCCAGTGGCATGGCGGACCTACCAACCAACCTTAAACCATCCAAAAATCTCAAGCGTCTCTCCCCGGCGGACGCGCCGGCGGGAGCGCTTCCTCAGCAGGCCTCCAAATTGCGCCAAGAGGAGGCTGCAGCTCCGCTGTCTTCTTCCGAACAGCAAACAGCCCTCCGTTGCTGACCTTTCAGGTGACCTCAGACGGGCCACGTCGGCCGCGAGCAGCTCAGCTCTCTTAATATGCTGATAATGGCGAGGGGCAGGATGCATTCTTTTAGCCAGTCGCGCATTGCATTAGCTGAACTTAATAATTATTAGTCTGAACTTAGAAGTGAACGTACTCTTCCACTACGTTTGGTCTGCGACAATGGCAAAGAAACAGCACGAGTCAAAACTCAAAATGGAATGGAATAATGTGCAAGGAGTCGAAGCCACCTTAATTTCTCGTTCCCTAGCTTGTTTGGAACTAAGATCAAGAAATCCATGGAAATGAAACAGCAGCATAATTTCAGTATTTAAATATTAGTCAAATTACATTAATTTTTAGATATATCATCACCATCATCTTCTATTTCTTGTATACTTACATTATTTTTTATCCTATTTATATTTTACATCTTTAATTAAATATTATTTCTCAGTTTTTATATCAATTATTTCTATTTTATAGTTATTTTTATTGAAATTTATTTAACTTTTTGGGTGGCAATTATTTTCTAGTTATTTTTCATTTAATAATCTTGCTTATTTTTTAGTATTTATCTAATATACTTCCACCCTTTTTTCTCAATATTATTTAACAATTTAAATGTGTGTATTTTAATTTTCTCTAATGTGATCGTATAAGTATTATTTCCTTTTTTTATATTATTATTCGTTGGTTATATTCCATCAATTTTATTATGTATTTTTAATTACTTTTTTACTGAATATTTTAATTTTTAAATAATTTATGTTTTATTTATTTATTAGTTAATTTATAACATTTATCTAAGATATTTATATTTTTATTCAATAATAGCTATTAATTTATATTTTGTTTTTTATTTTTAACATGCATTTGATAACGCCCATTAGCTAGTATACCATAAATAGTAAATCTTTAGGTAATAGGTGATATGAAATTATGTAGAGATTTTTTTTATCTTTAACATGCATTTGATAATACCCATTTGTTAGTATATGGTACATAGTAGATCTTTTAAGTGATAGTTGATATGAAATTACCGCGCATTCTGCTTGATATTTGACTATTTTATAAGAAAATTATATTATATATTTCTTGATTATTTATTTTATAGATCATAATCATCAATGATTAATTCACATACAAATATATCATTCGCCACTATTTTATAATATAAATATTTTTAATTAATTCATTACCAGAAATATGATATTTTTATTTTCATAGGAATGACTGCTCCTCCCCTTGTTAAAGTAGAAATGTTATACCTTCAGATGAATGAATCATGTTTCCAAAACAATTGTGATTACATCCTTTATTGTCATACCAAAAGTGGGGATGAGGCCAATTTTGCAATTTTTATTTTATTACAATGCTCATTTCGATGAATCAAACATAATGCTATTGTTCACCTTAAATTTTTACTAAGAAAAGATGTAAGGGTTGATTGGTTGATTTTTAAACATTTAGGTTTTAACCTTGCAGGTCTGCTCATTTTGGATTGAGCATAGAGCATAATTGAAATGAGGCACATGGGAATCACGTGCCATTGTTTGGTCCCAGTAACGTACAGCAGTCAAATGTGGGTTTCGATAATTCCGGGCTATTTCCCAAGGATGGCTTTGTTAAAAAGGAAGGAAGACCATGATGAGAAGCCCCCTGACATTTCTAACAACTCGGCGCTCTTATCTACAATGACCTCCATGAATATTTTCATTCCAGAAATCTCTTGTATATATTTTAATTCTTAAGCTTCCACCAGAAGGGATCATCCAAATATACTCAATTATTTTCTTCTATGCAATTGTTCTTTTTGGTTGTTTTTCTTGCCAATGAGTTATTATTTTTCTTTTTATTCTCGTCTTTGTAATAGTCTCATCCTAATTGAAAATATAAGTCATTTTACAAAGACAAATCAAAAAATATGGTTCCCTGTTCAGCCTAGCTTTGTTGATCGGTCTACCCAGTGACCTCATCGACCATAGTTTAGTTTTTCAGAAACTATTTTAGGCATGCCTGATGGGACATAATAGGACAGAATGCCAAATAAAAATCTAAGAAAGTGATCTAGGATAAAACTTTCCAAGAAAATAGTCGCATGGAAAATGTTGAAATCACGATCACTAGGCAAGAAAATTATCATAATGGGATGGATTTATTTGTTGGAAAAAAATTGTGGAAAAGAAACTTCTAGTACTTGGAAAGAAGCCTTGACTGATTTTCAAGACCAAGAATTAGCTGAAATTCCCCAATAGGATTAGAAATCGACCAAAGGGACAGTAATTAAAGGCCACGGGATGGCCAATGTATTCCGTAGTGAGTTTTCATTTTATGAAACTACACTTTAAAGAGAGATTTTTCCATGTGCCCTTTCAATCTTAAACTCAGAGGGGTCCTATCAATGTTAAAGAGAGATTTTAGAATGGACTTATCAATGTTCTCATCATCGCGAGCTATGCTACAACAAATAAAATAAAATAAAATAAAATAAAAAATCAAGAAGATCTTGCTTCCATGAAGCTCAACTAGACTTGCATCCTTTCAGCAACTTACCATCAAGATGAGCGACCTTTTGCTATTTATATAAACGGGCTAAGAAATAAAGGCACGAGACAATGGACGCAGATGAAGAGGAGTGGGGAAAAAGAGAGTGGAAGAAGAAAAAAGAAAGATAGCTGCATCAACTTTCACGCATTTGCTACAATTTCCAGTCGTCCCACTTTTTCTGAGCGGAGAGAGAGAGAGAGAGAGAGAGGGAGAGAGAGAGAGAGAGTGAGAGAGAGAGGCACGCAATTTTGTCACGCCAGACAGATAAGCAGAGAGAGATAGAGATGCATTATATTAACATATCATAGTCTTTATTTAAAGAAGGACCGAGCATAAAAATCAATGCCAAGCAGATAAAGCGGAGAGCGGTTGCGTTATATTATAATACAAATAGTCTTTATCTAAAGAGCTGGACATATGTCATAGTCTTTATCCAAGGGGATGGACATATAAATCAAAAGGAGTACTAAAAGTACGAGATTCCCCAGCAACCATCATGTGAGTTTTCGGGGCTTGTTACAACTATCATTTGCCTACGGGCAACTAAAAGCTTGAAATTCAAGATTAGAAGAAGGATTCCCATATACAAGAAAAAGTAGGGTAACCACCAACACCACCGAACCTTCCGAGGTGCTGCCGTGGAGCTCAGGGCATGGAGATTCTTCTTAATCCCATCCCTTTCTCGATCCCTCCATGCATTACGCTCCATTTGATTATTTCAGTCGTTTAATTGGCTTAGCAGCGTCTGCTAGACTAATCCCACCATAGAAAGCAAGGCCAATGCATTCTATTCCCTTCTACTTCCATCGACTCAGATCATCCACCGTCCATTCCGAAGAGCTGCACCAGTTTGTCATCGGTAAAGTCTTTGCCCATTAGGACGACGACCAGCTGGTGGTGCACGGCATCGCAAGCTCAAGATGCACAACTAAAGATGCCTAGGGTTCCATCATCATAACCATCTCTGCCGTGGCTTGAAATGATGATTGGGGTTTTTGACAAAGCCTTGGTAGTAGAGACATCATTGTATAATAATCTACGAGATGGGAATTTCCATATTAGATTCCTCAAAATACAACAAAAGCAGAAAATAAGGAGCATCCAAGCATTTTTCGATTTTCTATTTCTGTTTTACTGCTTTTAAAAACAGAAACAACAAATAAAGCTGCAAAGGCGATGCGGGGCATGGCATCCAAACCCCCCCTAGACGTATCTCTGTCTTCTTTTTCTTTCTTTTTTTTTCAGTTATATTACTTTCACTTGATCTAGCAGACTGTACTCATGTTAGAATTGTTTGAAATAAAATACTGATTGACAACAATAATAATAATAATAAAAAAACTTTTCACCTTTTAAGCCCTTATTTTTGGAGAGCTGGATAAAAATAAATGAAGAACTGAAGCAATATAATGCGCGGACTCGGAGGGAAAAAGAATACAGCAGTCTCGATCATCATCAGTATTCGGTTCACGAATCAGGTTCAGGAGAGAGTTTGAAAAAATGGCTGTACATCTTCCACCAATTCACCGAGGCTTCCTCAACCGTCCGATATTCCCAGATATGTGGCCTAGATTTCTCTCGAGCTTCTAAAATCTCCTGCAGCCAAATAGGGACAGCCCTGAAGCTAGCAACAAGACCAACATAAAACATGTACCAGGCACATATGCGTGATGTAGAGAATACTGCAAACAACGACAACGAACCAAAAGACGAAAAAGGCCAACAAAAGAAATCAACAATAATCAAAAGTACAACTTTCGTTAGCACGATAAGGATTTTTTTTTCTTTCTTTTTTTTTTTTGAGGTAAGTGGAGACTAAGGAGGTCAATCCTCCATTAGCCACCAAACTTTATTGAAAATTCACGGCGGAAGTCTCGGGAACATGAGAACTATATCGAAGCGGTTGCCTTATCCGGCCACTCATAGAGTCTTTCCGCTCAGGCGGGAGAAACGGACGGGAGCCGTTGGTTGGTCGAGCCCACCGTCCAGCACGGAAGGAGATATGAAAAGAACGAAATATAATAAAAGAAAAGGTGGAGCGGAGGCGAGCATCGGTCCATCTCCTTTTCCGCTCTTCTCCGACGAAACCCGGGGACGATACCTCTGGGCCACCGTCGTGACTCCGCCGCCGTGGATGCCTTCTGATGCGGTGCGGGCATCACCTCTTCTTGATTCGATAGAGCGGCCACACTCTCATCATCGATCGCCGTTCCCCCGAGCCAGACGAACACGCGGAGCGAGGGCGGGGCGAAAGCGGCCGACGGGCCAGAGGTCGAGATGCAGGGGAAGAAGTGGGAGCAAGGGAAGAAGCTAGGGGTTGGAGATCTAGACGATGGGGACTCGGAAGGGCGTCGTGGGCGCGGACAGGGACGGGGGAGAGGTCTCTCGTTGCAGGCGGCGAGGCGATGTATCAGGAAGCAGTGTAAGCAAGGATCGAAGCTTTGGGATGCGGAGGGGGGCGGGGTCGGGCTTCACGGTGGTTGCCTCCCATCGCGGCAACGACGGTGGTCTCGTCGCCAAATTTTATCGCACACGATAGCGGAGGAGATAGGCCGGTGATCTCCTCCACGGCTAACATTGATGGAATAATATCAGCGTAAGCATATCTGGACCCATTTGTATTTAACGAATATATATATATATATATATATATAATTACATTTATTTGAAAATTGAAAATATAAGCAAAAATATTGATCTAAGTAATAATTAAATTTTGTAACTATAAAATAAAAAAATAAATTACGTTAACATAGTCATTTATTTTTTAAGAAAAAACATGATACTATATAAAATTAAATAATATTATAAACAGAAAAAAAAACATTTTTGATATGAACACGGATAGCTATTATTTAATATTTATTATTATTATTGTTGTTGTTGAGCGGCGTTAAACTCCGGTTTCTTCTCATGTCTTGTTACATGCTGGACGGTGGGATGCACGAGACTCAGTCAAGCAGCCAACCAACGGCTTCCATCCGTGCGGCCTGCTCTGTTTCCTGTCCGAGAAGAAAAGGCTGAGCCGGAACCGTCCGCTCAAATACGGCCCCTTTGGAGCACACATTTTTGGGCTTCTAAGAGTTTTGGGCTTCCAAGCCCCTTCGACACAGAAGCGAGCAGTTCTTCACAAAATCTTACCGGTGAATTCTCTTGCAGTAGCCAAACCAAACCAACATTCTAATGTGATGCCATGGGGTTGTTTTTGAGGAATCTAAATCGATGTCAAGAAAGCTACAAATAGCTGCAATAACTCCGGCATTGCTCCCTTCTCTTTTTGTTCCTTTTTATTGTTTTCTCAAATTTCCAGTCATCGGCTGCCATCAAAAAATTTAAGCAAATGCAGATGACATTCATAGAGGCCGGGAAGGGGGAATGCCTGAGGTAGATGGTTGATAAAACAAGGGCAGCATTACACGAATGAATACGTTGGAGAAAACATGGCAGCGGTTATGTCAGTCAAGATTAAGTGGTGAAGAAACCAGGGAGATGGTATAAACAAGTGCAACAAAGATATGCAGGTGCCTGGAGATTAAGTCTCGATCAAATCTTTTCTCCAAATAAAAAGGATATGCACGCGCCTCTAGAAATAGACGAGCTCAGGCTCGCATTGAATGGTCGAAAGGACAAGGAAAAAACAAGCTAGCATGAATCGAAGAAGTGAGAGACAGGATATTGACTTATTTTTAAACAAAGAATTTGTTGATAAATAAAAGGATAAACCCAAGGGGGGCGTTGGGTAACCCCAACAGGATCACCACGGTGATCTAAGATCCCCGGTGATCCGAATGCTAGGATGATTTGATCCCCGATGATCTAAGATCATTGTGTTTGGTAGGCCATGGTTCAGTGATTAAAAATCTCCGGATATCTATGAGTAACTTATTTGGTATGGTACGGGGATCCAAGATCACTAACTACATAATACCACAAATACTCTTGATATATCTTAGATGGTTTTTTATATATTTTTAATTCTCATGAATTAAAAATGTAAGTCAATATACTAATTTCTATAATAGCTCCATAATTTTGTCACATAT
>JAOXJJ010000263.1:3083982-3111598 GCA_025769935.1 Phoenix roebelenii
ACATATCAATATATTATGATATAATGTAATATAATATTATATTTATAATATAACACAATAATAAAAGTATAAAATATTATAATTATTAACATAAATTAATTTTTCATAATACAACATAATATTAAATTATTTAACATAACTTATTAATGTATTATAATATAATGTAATATAATACTATATTTATAGTATAATATAATAATAAAGATATAAAATATTATAGTTATTAGTAAATTAATTTTTCACCCTCCTAATGACTATTTATCTCTGTAACAAATTTTCTATCAGATTTCTAGAATTGCAAAGGGACATTTTGTGTAATTATTATATTTCATCAAGGATATTTTGATAAAAAAATAGCTTTCCGACCGAGCCTAAAAGTGTTTTTTCGAAAAGCTCCAAATTGGAGCTTCTTCCAAAAAGTTATTTTTAGCTTTCTGAAAAAATTGAAAGAGCTTTTCAAAATTTTTATCAAACCCTCCTATTTTATCTAAAAGTGTTTTTGAAGGGACATAAAGTATTTTTTAGCCCTCCAAAAGCTCTTCCAAACGGGCCCAAATCATCATCCTTCCGATTCATCCTTAATTAATGTTATTCCCATCTCTTTACAAAAAAAATTAAAATTCTATCCTATCTAATTCTATACTCTCAATTCGTGATCCACTCAAAACGAGAAGAAGAATTTATTTTTGATATTTGTCATGTCCGCACAAACAAAAAGCCATGCAGCTGCTCTATATAGTCCCGCATGCTTACATTGTTTTACACTCGCAACAGTCCGAAGTCCTCTAAATAACTGCACCGCAGTCTATACGTGAGCGCACGGGGAACAAATACATGATAACAACATAGACAGCCACTCGAGCAATAAGTTTAACACACACACACACACACACATATATATATTAGAAGAACATCTAATCACAATCAGAATCAATTTTACAACCAGATCACTCCGATGACAATCGGACGAGTCCGACTGAATCTTCTAAATAGTAAAACAACGAGATAGGAAGAAGAAGATACGCAGTTACCTGGAAGCGTGAGGGGTTAAGAATAATATATTACCTTTACATTGAATCTTTTTTGATAGATACATTTTTAGGCTACCCAATATGATGAGTGCGCATTATGGAGAATTCTTGCATGCGCTGCATGCACGGTTGTGCTGGTGCGCTGCCACCAATATAAGCTCTATTCATCGTGCGCCCGTCTATGTGATAGGCCTATCGCAATATACTGTCAGCAATTGGTGGTGCACATCGGCATGACTGTACATGCAGTGCACGTACGTTAATACCAAAACTATAGATGACTCTACGATGCAAATATAAATTTTCTGATCAGCGGTTACCATTATGGCATGCCTTGGCTTATTGCTTGCCCTGGTCTTCCACTGGAAGGTGGCTAGAAAATGTTTTAATCATTTGCATACATTTCATGTTAAGTTGTTGAGAATCTAGCAATATTGCATATTTAAAACCATTCCCTGCAATGGCCATTCTTGATGTGATTTAAATTGATATAGATATTGATCGGAATGTTGCCTAGCTACGATATCCCCTATCTGGATTGAAACGAAGATGCAGATGGGACCATTCTAAGAGTGAGCATCTGATAACATCTGGTGTACGATATCACTCATCGGCAATTAAATTCATCTCGACCATGCAGTCGTGTGATAAAATGCAGATGCAGACAGTCCCCAGCAGAGTCTCACAACCTTCAGCTACAATGCCAGTAGCAACACCATATCATAGAAATGGCCCATTAAAATGTATGCAGTAGGAGAAGCTGCACTAGGTAAAATTATAACCAACTCATGTTTCCTAAAATTCTTACTTGACGGCTTCATGGGATTTCACATTGATAACATGTGGATTTGCGAAGCTTGCCATGACCCAGCACTCAAAAACCATAGTATGTATAACGGACTAAAGAATTTAGACTGTAAAATGGAATTTGTTATTTGCTATCACTCTCATAATTTGCATCATCAAAACTGACACCAAAAAAAAGGTTGCGCCTCAACACAACATGAGTGAGATTATCCTATTGTGACTTGGATGTTGAAACATGAAAACAACCTTTCTGCATGTGCTGCATATATTTGACCCTCCCCAATCCTACAATAATAGTAGCCTCATATGCTAGGATGCCCTTTATCAAAACTAATAGCAAAACCATCATTCTTCTACTTAGTTGTGCACTGCTTAGACGTGTGCAGGTTAGATTACATAGCAACTGTGCTGGCAGGGAACAATAACAAAAGCTTGGCGCTAATGGAAAGGATACAAGATGGCTGGACAATTAGGAGCTACAATTGGACATAAACGAGTTAGGTGAGGTATAGATTGGACAATCGAAGTCCCACATCAATAGTCCAAGCCATTTGATGTGGTCAACTACCTGTAAATTGCTTACGTACAAAAAATAGGAACCCATAGTGTATGCATCAAGTGACCACAGAATATATATAATTTAATATATTTACATTGCCTAATTTTTGCCTACTTGATGAATAAACGAAGGATTTCTAAATCACATAAATTTTGGTATATAAGCAGTTCAAAAATAGTAGATCGTATCTAATGGCTCGGATCATCAATGTAGAATCCCATCATCCAATCTAGATCTCACCAGATTTAAATGAATCTAGATGGAGATCCACTTGTGTGCATCCCTATACATGCATGCATGCATGCATGCATACATACATACATACATATACATATATATATATATAAATTAAATAATAGATTGTACCTCACTTTCTCTAGCTTCAATAATGTGCCCAGGCTCACATGTTGCTATGCTATGGTTAATTTATGAAGGTGAAAATCCTTGTGCCATATGTTGGAGCAACTAGTTCCTAAATTGGATGGTGATTTTGCTATTGATCTGACATCTTTGTGGCTGATGGTTGAAGATTTTGGCTACCTTGTTGAAGGAAGGCTCTTCTATTTCAACTTTTGAGGTACCAAAATAGTTTTTAGGAAGTATTTATGAATCCAAATTTTAAATGCCTCTCTTATGATCTACTTACTTACCTCTTAGTTAATCGAACAATCTTTTTATATTTATTGCGAATGTGTTGAAGGATAACCAAAACACCTAATTTGAAGCAAGATATAAAAGTTACAACCTTACAAGCTTGTTTTGTAGGAGTGAGCACAGCACAATAATTGGTTAAACTAAAAGAATGGTGGGTAATTAATCTTCCGCCATATAAGATTGTATTGATTCGATTGGATCTGCTAATGAGGGTTTAAAATCCTTTAAAAGCAACTACCAAAGTGGTTTGAGGTTGCTATGGGATGCCGAATACATAAGCAGGGTGAAGATAGTTTTATGGTTAAGAGGTTGATAGTTCACAATGGTATGCAGCAAATATGGCTTAGCTGTTGGATGATGGCATGACTTTGAATTGGGCAATGATGCAGAAAATATTAGAAATGGCCTAGAAGGGAATTGTATGGTTGGTGAGTCATGGTTGCATCTTGCAATAACCTGAGTAGACTTACTAGAAATGATAAATGAAACAATACTTCATAAATCCATCTCCAAGTGGTCAGGATAAGGATCGATGAATCTAAATGCTATGTTAAGCCCAGGATTGAGGTCCTTGCATGCATATGTATCTAACTAGTTAGATGACATGCATGCTAAATGCACCGTGTCTAACCCATGAGCTCCGAATATGGCTACGCATGAGGAGACTTGCGCGGACATGGGTCCCTAGGTGGTTTAGGAGGATGCTGGTGGGGAAGGGTTACCGTTGGTTCCCTCCCTTCGTGCCGCTTCAAAATTTGAATTTATAAAGCAGGTACGCTAACAACGGGAACATTGGTGCGGTCATCCCGCCCAGTATCCAAACCCCGCCGCGTCCACGACGATAATTCCAGTAGGGGGGGGCTTCTGCATGACACGAGGTGACATGTCGTCCCATTTCTACTGCGCTGGCCACCCGGTCACCCGCCCGGCTTTCGACGCGCTCGCTCGAGTCAAACCCGCTCGCCCGCCGACCTTTATCTTCATTTTTTTTTTTTTGTCAAAATAAAGCATAATAATAACCCACCGCCAACGGGCATGACCGCAGCGGTTCAAGAGTTAATTGAAAAATAGAGAAAATAATAATAACCCAGGGGCCAGGGGGCGGGCGACTCGAGTCACCCGAGTGGAGAAGACAGGCCCGGGTGGGACGCGACTCGGGCGATGCTGCTGGCGGTAACGTTCCCACCCTCGCACTCCGAGTCGGAGTGTGCACCCCCCCCCCCCTATTTCACCGACCTAGGGCTAGGGTAACACGATCCAGGCAGGCTCTCTCCCCTCTCCGTCCGTCGTCTCCTCTCCCCCTCCCCTCCCCTCCCACCCTAATCGCCTCGCCTCCTCTCGCTCTCTATTCTGTCGCTCTGGATCAGGGGCGGAGGAAGAATCGACTCTAAGTGACCGCCTCTGTGGATCATCGGCGCCCAATCGGATACGTCTCTCTCCCTCTCCCCCCCTCTCTCTTGCGTTCCCTCGTTCGTTCGTTCCCACAACGTGGAAATCGTATCGCAAAATCGGAACTTTTTAGGTTTTTTTCTTTCTTTTGGATCTGCTGTTCCGTTCCCATCCATCTCGTCCCAGGGTTTCTTTCTTTCTTTCTCTGACGGATTCGAAGCCCTCCCCCCCCTCCCCTCTTGTATGCAATCCGAGGAGGATGCTTTCGATTCTGAAGGCAAACGGATCGCTTTCTAGGGTTTCGTTGCTCGCGCTGTAAGGAATCGGAGGGAACAGGTCTCATAGCCGAGGGGGCATGAAGGAGATTAGCATTGCTAAAGAGAGGGCGGATCGGGGATCCGAAGAGGCCACGACGAGAGACAGCGATGCGCTGGTCGGTGGTTATGTGGGCAAGGATGTATCTGGACCCAGGAGGGCCCTACTGGGGAAGGTCGCATCCTACGACGGCGGCAGAAGAACGTACGGCGTCGTGTACGAGGATGGTTATCGCGAAGATTTGGATCGTCAGCAGGTCTGCAAGATCCTCATAGTCGATGACGGGGGATCGAATATGAAGCTGAGCCGCAGGAAGAGGAAGCTGGACCAGTTGGCCTCCTCGGGCCCTGGAGACTTGATGCGGCCGAACACGAGGTCTAGGAAGAATGCATCTGATGTTTCGGATGGAGCCGATACCCCTTCGGCTAGCAGGTTAGACTCTGACCTATCTGAGGACGCCGACTCTTCCAGCGATTCTTGTGACTATGCCCGTGCTCGGGCCTCTGTGTCATCCCAGGAGATCCGGATGCTGCCTCTGCCTCCATCCTCTGGGGATATTGCTGTTCCCGAGGAAGCGATCAGTTATTTATTCTCTGTGTACAATTTCTTAAGATCGTTCAGCGTCCAATTGTTTCTGAGTCCCTTTGGATTTGATGATTTTGTGGGCTCGCTCAACTGCAATGTCCAGAATTCGTTAATGGATGCCATCCATGTCTCCCTCATGCGGGCTCTGAGGCAACATCTTCAAATGCTTTCGTCCGAGGGCTCGGAGCTAGCCTCAAAATGCTTAAGGTGAGTATGCGCTTCCTTTGTCTCCTTATTTATGAGTGACTACTTGTTAATCAATTTTCTAGTGGCTTGGACTTTGGAGGTTAAAAGATTTTTGTTCTTTTCTTTTCCACATTCTCCACAGACATCAAGATTGGACCTTGCTCGATGCATTAACTTGGCCAGTTTTCTTAATGGAGTACCTCTACACAATGAGATACATGAAAGGCCTTGGCGGGAAGGGATTTAGTACCGCTCTTTCAGAAAGAGAATATTATGAGCTTCCTGTGGTCATGAAACTCAAAATTCTGCAAATATTGTGCGATGATGTCATAGATTCTGCAGAGCTAAGGACTGAACTAGAAACACGGGAAAATGTGGAAGAAGATATAGAATATGGCATTGGTGTCAGCGTTCCTCCAGAGAGCAGGCCAAGGAGGGTGCATCCCAGATATTCCAAGACTTCAGCTTGCAAGAGTATAGAAGCTTTGGAAAAATCTGTTGAACCAAGCATACAAATTCCAAGCTCTAAAGTTAAAGCAGAACCATGTTCGGATGCATCAGTTGCTGCTCTGGATGGAAATAGTGATGAATGCAGGCTTTGTGGAATGGATGGGACTCTGATTTGCTGTGATGGATGCCCCTCAGCATACCATTCAAGATGCATAGGCCTGAGCAAAGCATTTCTACCTGAAGGGGTGTGGTACTGTCCAGAGTGCATGATCGACAAGCTTGGCCCTACAACTTCCAGAATAGGAAGGGGAGTAAGAGGAGCTGAGATCTTTGGCATCGACATGTATGGGCAGATGTTTCTGGGAACCTGCAATTATTTGCTTGTGTAAGGATTTTCTTCTGTCAGCTAGAGTTTCTTATCCTGATAATTTTGTTAATTTGCATATCCTTATTAAATCTGTTGCTCATAAGAAATATAGATGTGGCATCGCAATAATTGGACCTAGTGCTCTGATCTCCTCCACCATTATTGCATGTCTTTTCATCTTCCAGTAGGATAGCTCCTTTTTGCTTTTGGGTCCATAAATTCAAGTACTATTCCTTATTCTGTTCATAATACCACACATAAATACCTTATGATGCAGCTTTTTTCTCCCACCTATATACTTTCTGTTAGCATGTGTATATACATTTATATGTGATGTTCAAATTCTTATTATCTGTATTTGCTCTATAGATCCTGTTAAATGTTTTTGCTGATTGTTGTCTTGAAGTTGTATTTCAGCAATCTAATTGTTCATGTTTTCATTATGCGAATGAGTGCTGCAGGTCTGGGACGTCATTAGATTCAGAGCCATTTTCTAGATACTACAATAAGTGCGATGTCACCAAGGTCCTCAATGTGATTTGTTCGACAGAAGAAAATGCATCACTGTATGCTGATATCTGCGAGGGCATATTAAAATATTGGGAGTTCCCACCATCCAGTTTGCATGGAAAAACTGAACCCATCAGCAATCCAGTGACTGACAGGGAACCTATAACATGTCACTTTCCACTCTCCAAAAGCTCAGTTAACAAAACTGTTAATTTCATTAGTGATGCAGAAGGAGAGAACTGTGCTATCAAGAAAACAGATAGCAATGCAGACAGTAATGCAAGTGTAAGTCGGAATAATGAATGCAATGAAGCCAGGATCAATGGCTTTGCATTGGACTTGGTGGAGCAGCCCAACTTTCCAGTGAAGCCAAAATATGATTTGGCAAATGCTGAAATGTCTGTCAAGAAGACACTAGATACTTCTGATAAAACATTGGTACCTCCGAAAGATGAACAATTTACGTCTGAAAATGCTCCTCTGGCAATCCAAAAGGTTTTCTCAGTTATTCAAACAAAGACCACTGAGCAATTTGGTAATGGATCTGTTCCAACTGATGTGTCTTACTCAAACCAACCAATTTCTGCTGAAAGATCAACATTGCAAGACAGGAATTGTGCTTCAGTAAATAAGAATGGAATATGCAGGGAAGATGCTGGTTGCTCTGTTTATTCAACAAAGAATGATTCTCTGAGTATATCTTATGAAAGCAAACAGGGGAGTCAAATTAATGGTGAGAAATTCAGAACTCTAAGTGACAGGAGCTCAAGTAATTTAGCTTTCTTCAAGGCCCAGGGTTATGTGAACCAGTATATTCAAGGTGATGTTGCTGCATCAGCAGCTGCTAGTCTGGCTGTTCTCACATCTGAAGAGAGTAAAGATCTGGAAGCTCATGCTTCTTCTAATCCTAGGAAAACCGTGGCTGCAAACATTGCTCTGCAAATAAAAGCATTTTCTGGAGCGACCATTCAGTTTCTGTGGCCAAATCCGGAGAAAAAGCTCATGGAGGTTCCAAGAGAAAGATGTGGCTGGTGCATTGCATGCAAAGGTGCAAATACAAATAAAAAGGGGTGCTTGCTAAATTTAGCTGCCATCAATGCCATTAAAGGATCTGCAAGAAATGTTAGTGGGCTTCGTCCAATTAAGCATGATGACAGCCACTTTCCTATAATTGCTGCACATATTGCAAACATGGAGGAGAGTTTGCGTGGTCTAGTAGTTGGTCGATTGTCTGATGCAGAATATAACCAACAGTGGCGTAAACAACTACGAGAGGCTTCCAGCTGCCGGGTCCTAAAATTCTCTTTACTCGAGGTTGGTATTCTTTTTTTTTTGTGTGTTTTTCCTTTTACTGATTGCGATTACTTGGTTTGGTTGACCTGTTTGAGCTGAAGCTGGGTGGCTGTTTTTGTTTGGAAGATGCTTCTAACCTCTGTTCGTTTGTTTCAACATTGTGACTACATCTCAGTGCTATGGACTTGTGAGGGAATTAGCTAAAGTACACAAAGAATGCAGGCTAATTAACGCTATTTGCTGTTTATTTCATCTGCCTGCTCCTGACCCCTTCTAAATTTGGATACTATTTGACATAGATGCTCAATCCATAATTATCATTAGATGCATTTCCATATACTTAGCCATTGTATCTAAACACTTCCCATCTGAAAAGTGCTTCATCGTTGACACATTTGGATAGCCTACTCGATAGGCTTCTGTTAAATTGATAATGATGAAAATTGTATAGATGAAAAAAAAAAAGAATTTACAATTACCAAAAAATGAATTTACTGGACAGTGATTTGAAACGGTATAAGTGTTTCTTTCGTACCAAATAAGAGATTTAAAAAGCCTCCTTAAATTGGAGTTGCATGCCTTTTCGATGGTTTCTCTTGCACTAGAGACGCATATTACGTTCTCCCTCCTTTTTAAGCATTGTTTCTCATTCCCTACCATGGAACATTATGTTCCTCTTGTTTTCAAGTTGCTTTGTCCCATGTTTCATAACCAGTCCTTCATGATAGTTCAAACTATCACCATGGTATTTCAGGTATGCCTCACAATGCACAACCTTTGCTTGGTAAATTTCCCCCAATATACTGATCATATTGCATCTTGAATTTCAAATATATGATGAACAAATATGTATCTTAAATAAAATGATTGGAATATTTCCTCTTAAACTGACTGTTTATTTGTGATGATTTCTTCATTTGGAAGTATCGAATTAGATTATGAAAAGGGTTGATGGAGGTTAATTCACGTGGTGATGAATTGCAATCTTTTAGGGTCTCTTTGGTTGCTTAATTGATTCTATCCAAGAGTGCAAGGTATTCTCTTCCCATGCTTCTTGTAGTTCCATTTGGTTTGATACAGTTGCTATAATTGTTGTTATGGTTTGATTCCATTTGGTTTGAGGAAAGTGCAACTGTTTGAAGGAAAGCAAACTAACAGGGCTTCAGGTCATGGTTTGAGTTTGATCTGAATACAAACAATTAATGCGTATTGCAATATAAATATACTATATTAAATTGCCAAACTTGAATTTTAGACATATCCTAGTAATATTTCTTTTGCCATTTTTTGTTTTTAAAAAAACCTAGAGTGTGCCAAACAATATATCTTCTGTAATATTGTTTTCTTTTTTTGAAACGCATAATAAGCCACCCACCTTATCTCTTTCATGAATTCGAATTAAATTTAATTAAGAGATCTTTCTAACAGACATTTTTCATTCTTAGGAAAACCAGACTTTAATTGAAATTCAAAATCCATCTTTCTCATGCCCATCTTTCTCTCATATAACTATGTGGACAACCTACTTCTTTCCTAAAAAATCCATACTCTAAATGGTATCCATTCAGAGTGTATTTTATGTGCATGTCCTCGTGCATCATAAAATACTGTGCCTTATTAATAGATTGTATTTAAATACACTTCTTCTACAATTTTAATATTCCCTTCCTAATAAAAATCAGACTCTAAATTTTTTTCCATTTTGATCCGACTCTCTTTCTTTTGTTTTAATTGTCATCTCACCATCCTTTTGGTTGGGAAAAAAAATATTTTACATCTACTCACAAGCTTTCTTGTCACAAACTACTGAGTGCATCCAACATTTTTCGTTTCGTTTATCAACTAAACATTCTTGTAGCTTGATTTTCTGACAACTCCTTTTTCATACTCATTTATCTCATCTCATGGCCCTCTTTCTTTGTATATATTTTAGTTAGCCTACCACAGTTTCCATATAAAAAATGCCTGTGAATGTGTTTGATTTACCCCTTTATGCACTAACATGGCAGGGGAATAGATTACATGCAACCTACATAGCATAATTAAATGCTGCTATCCCCTTGCAAATGCTGCAAACTAAATATGTGTTGGCTCTTAACATGTGTATGTTAAACTTTAAGAAACTGATTGACAATTGGTAGCCTATAATTTGGGAGGCACTCGCCACTAATTGGGGGCATTTCATTTTTAAATGAGTGCAATATATGGGGGTGGCATCTAGATGGTGTCAGCTGGATAGTATCAAAATGAGTGATTAGAAGTGATTTATGTGCACCGTCATGAACATTGACCGCCAAGTTAGTGCGTGAAGGATGGCATAGACTTTAGTGCATGAAGAATGGCATAGACTTCTGTGCATGAAACTCGAAATAGTATTTTTTTTTAATAAAAATCTCTGACCCTTGCATTTCTATTTTAAAATTATTTTGTAATGCTTAAAATCCAGTTTTTAACAAATTCATGTGATTGGATAGTCTCATATATTTATTCCAGGAGGCATCAAATGAGGATACATAAATCTGACCCCAAATAGTTGGGATAAAGCTTGATGGATTTAATACTCATAAACATATAACTTCCTTTGCAGAAAAAGTAAGTTTGTTATTGTATTATGGAGGATTGGCTCTTGGGAATGTTGAGATGCGATCACGGGCCTCTGATCGTGGAGGATCAGCTCCAACTAAAAGGAGTTTTATTCCAGCAAAAACTCTAGTTAAAGAAACAAAGCGTGGAGAGAAGACATGATTCACTTGAGACTTTTTTTCCTTTACTGGATACTTGCACACACACACACACACACACACAGAGAGAGAGAGAGAGAGAGAGAGAGAGAGAGAGAGAGCCATCATGCAGATGGAACTAAAGCTATGGAAATTGCACAGTATCTAGTAGCAAACACAACCAAAGTGCCAAATGGTGGCTTCCATGTTTTGTGATTATAATGCCCAGAGAGCGACTTAGTGCAAGGGTGTCATGTTAAGGCCTTACAAGACTTCGCCTCCACAAAGGCTCAATGAAGTTAACATTATACTACTAAAGATATAAACTATCAACTTACATCATGGTTTAAGCTTTATATCTGACAAGTTTGTAAGATGCCTAGATTTTGCTTGTCTAAATTAGCCGCTATTTCTTGTTTTTAACTCACTTATGTGCCTCATGAATCAAGAAAGGAGGGAATTTAGGTGAGAGAGCAGGATATACTTAAAATAAAATACAAAGCTTGAGCATCTCAGAAGCATTGTGTAATTTTATTTGAAACATTCAAAGCCACTCATGATTTGATTGTACTTCTATTTGGTTTTATTTTTAAATTGGAAATTGCAATATTTCATCATGGATTCACCCAAACCTTATATTTGCTGCAGCTTATCTGATGTGTCTCCAATGGCTAAGCATTTGTGATTTTTTTCACTCTGAGTAGTCTCAGTGATATATGATCCATGTTGCTTATCAAAGATAGATGGAGGAAAAATAGTGCTTTGAAAGTAATACATAATGTACTGCTCATGTTTCCTCAAAAAAGTGGGTCATGTACAAGACAAGGAATATCATGAATAGTTGGAAATGCGCTTTTTTTCCTTTTTAACTATTGACATTACCAGATTGATAATGTTTTTATGGCTATGCAAGGGCCGTTGCCTGTAGACTTTTGTGAGCCAGTGTAACATTGTAAGGGACCAGTGTGTAGTTGTAAAAATATTCAAAAACCATAACTTTGAGTCATATTCTGCTGCGTATTATTGGTTGTCATTAATTGCTATTATGGCATATGATGGCTCATGACTGTAAATTGTGTTGTGTAAACTATATGTAGTTCATTATTCTGTGTGAACTAATTGTACCAGTGCTAGAGTGAAAAAGGAATTGCAACTTAACATTATAATATCGCCTACTGGAAACTGACTTGATTTTTTGGGCAGCTTGAAAAGTGTATTCGTGGGATTGCTTTTTCTGGAAGTTGGTTTAAGCTGGTGGATGATTGGTCAGTTGAGTTATCTGCGGCATTGGCTGGTGTATCACGCATTGGATCAAATCAAAAACGTGGGCCTGCTGGGAGGCGGAATAAGCGACAATCCTTTGCATCTGATTCTGCACCGCTGTCATCTGATGATAGCTGGAAGGATGTGCAATGGTGGCGAGGAGGAAAGCTTTTGAAGGTTGTTTTCCAGAAGGCATCTCTTCTGAGTGCACTAGTCAGGAAAGCAGCTCGTCAAGGTAAATATTGCGCTCGATTTTTTTGTGTCATTTTTCCTGCTAGTTTCAGATATAAAGCTGATGATTATGGATATGTCTCTTTCATGCCAGGTGGTATTAGAAGGATATCTGGTATTTCTTACCCTGAAAGTTCTGAGTTTCCTAGAAGAAACCGACAATCTGCTTGGAGAGCTTCTGTAGAAATGAGTAAGAATGCATCTCAGCTTGCTCTTCAGGTAGTTTCTCTGTCCTATTATCATGCCAAATATAAATTGTCATTCCTTCAGGATTCTTTCAGTAATCTTTTCCACTAACAAAAATTTGCGTGCCAATCAGGTCAGGTATCTTGATGCTCATATAAGGTGGAAGGACCTTGTTCGTCCTGAGCAAATCCTTTTGGATGGGAAAAGTTCAGATGCTGATGGCGCTGTTTTTAGGAATGCAGTCATATGCGATAAAAGGATTGTTGAAAATAAGATGATATATGCAGTTACATTTTCCAATCAGAAGCATCTTCCCTTGCGTGTCACAAAAAATATTCTAGAAGCAGAGAATATCCAGGATGAGAATGGCAAGTTGTGGTTCTCAGAAAATCATATTCCACTGTATTTGATAAAGGAATTTGAAGTGAGAGTTGGTGTCACACCTTCACCTTGCTTGACGATGTTAAACTCACATTATTTGCTGAAGTTTCAGAAAAGACAACTGGAAACATGTTGCAAAGATATTTTCTTGTATCTCTTGCGCAAGGGGGAGAAACCCAGCAAGTGTTCATGTGCATCATGTAAACGTGATGTTCTTCTAAGGTAATTTGTTTTTTGATAATGTTGATGATTTTGTGTATCAGGTTAAATAGGTACTTGCAATATTTTTTCCGCTTGCTAACTGCTATTTTGCTGTTGCATTCTTTTATGTTTTTAATGTCATTTAGGGATTCTGTCAGATGCAGTTCTTGTCAAGGTATGATCATGCCGAGCCTCTTATGCCATTTCCATCTCTTATGTTCACATTTTAAGAACTGAGAGTGGGTAATTCATAACTGGGATCAGATTAAAACCTTTTTTCCCGACTTTTTCAGGTAATTGCCACACATATTGCTCGATATCTTCAGTTGCTGACAAGATTGCTGATCCAGGCTCTAATTTTACATGCAAATTATGTTATCATACTAAATCTGCTACACTCAATACAAGTCGAAAGGTGATTCTGGACAACCATTTGCCCTCTCAGAAGCAAAATCCTTTAGTGGCAGGTCCTAAAATCAGGCTTCAGATTGGGTTTCCTCCTGCTGCACAATCAGTTGTTGCAGCGGAAGCTCATCCAGAAAGGAGGCCTTTAGCTTCTGGTTCTAATTCAGAATGCAAAGCTAAACGTAGTGGAACATGGCAGTCATGTGGTCTTATATGGAAGCGGAAGAAGGGCGATGAGTCTGGCCAGGATTTCAGGGCCAAAAATATTATTCTGAAAAGCAAGGAGGGCATGAATCCTTCAAGAAAACCGATTTGTTGCCTCTGCAATAGTTCTTACCGTTCAGATCTGATGTATATCTGCTGTGAGAAATGCCAAAGTAAGCCTATAACCAATACGTAAGTTTTAACGCTTTTTGTCTTTGGAAATATCTCCGTCAGTTGTCTGAGCCTTTGTTATTTGCAGATTGGTATCATGCAGATGCTTTACAACTTGAGGAAGCCCAAATTTTCAATTTGTTAGGGTTCAAGTGCAACAAGTGCCGGAGGAAAGGCTCACCAAAGTGTCCCTATGTAGATCCAGATTACAAGAAGCCAGAACCAGAACCATTGAATAACGGAAATTCAAACAAAGGGACTGCATCTGATCTCCCTAAAATAGCTCATATTACTACCCTGGATTCACTCCCGGGAGAGGAAGATTTGGTTGCTGTGAATGATGATCCCCTGCTTTATTCTTTCGGAAGAGTTGAGCCAATTGTGGAGCAAACACTGGAAACTGAAATCCAACTGAATGGATCTGGATTGTTGTCCCGAAGCCAGGAAAAGTTGTCTGTCAGAAGGCCTCAAGCAAAGCATGGAGCTAATGATGGGTTTTATGCACCTCCAAATGCCGACCCTAATTGCACTACATATTCTAAGAGCTGGTGTGTAGGAAGAAACAATGTGCCATGTAGGGCAGCTAGAAATGAACTACCTGCAACCAACGAAGCAAACTTCATGAGTGTTTCTGAGAAAGAATCATCCCCTCTAATCGGATGTGATTTTTCGAAGGGTAGTGATTATGGAGATGAGGCTTTTGACAATGCCGACATTAATTACCAGTGGCATGACCCAGAAGGTGGGAACTTTGAGGGTATGGAGTATGAACCACAGACATATTTCTCATTCACGGAGCTGTTGGCATCTGAGGATGGGGATGATCAGTATGATATGCCTATGGATGCACCAGAGGACGGGTGCCCCCCCGGCCGTTTTGATGAATTTGGGACTGCTTATCAGGAAACATCTCCCTGCAATTTATCAGCAGTGCATGAGGTGGGGTCTGGGAATGCCTACTTCACTGCCAGTGAGGCTGCATTTGATGGTGTGGAATGTCAAAAGTGCAAGCTCAACGAGCCATCTCCGGATCTCACATGTGACATCTGTGGGCTGCGGATACATTCACATTGTTCGCCTTGGGTTGAGAGCGAGGAGCCTTCCGGAGACGCCAATTGGAGATGTGGTGGTTGCCGGGAATGGAGGTAGTCTAGGATCTTTGGTTTTTGCGGTTCAAGTTCTACAAATGCGGTTTCTGTTGATTTCGCCAGCATGTGAATCCAGGATACGCTGATGGAGCCAAGTTGGGATCCTTGCAGAGTCTTGGTAAAAGCAAGGCCTTTAGGGAAGGGAAGCAGCTGGGCTGCTCGTTGTCAATTTTCCAACCGGTGGTACCCTGCTGTGAGTTGGCTCGTGGAGGCGCAGCTCATGCGCAGTTTGAATCTCCATGTTTCTGATGTTCAGCTGTGAGCACCGGTCGATTGCTTTTAACCATGGAATTGGTTCAGAATGATGCTGGCAACGTAAGCAATCAGACATTAGAAATTGTTGAACTGTATATAAGAGGGTGAAGGGTAATCGCCCTTTTCAGAGGTATTCAAACTTTGATAGAATCAATCAACATACTTGGTTTTGATTTATCCGCGAGACCGTATCCCGAGTTCCAAAGTAACTGTTGCTTTGATAGCAACTTAAATGTAGCAGCGACAGCTTATCTATGTTTGGGGGCGTGTAGGCTGCCTTGGTTACTCCCCGACGCACCCCTCGGCTCCTCATGGCAGCTGAGAGAATTGGTGTGGCTGGCTGGCTGGCTGGAGTGTATGGGTAGCGGTTCTAAACCGCTGTGCAGCAGAAAACGAAATTGTCTTACTGCACTCCGACGTTACGTTTTGTGCCCATGTGTGGTAGGCTTCCATGCTTTACGTTCGACACTGGAGGTTGATGAGCTCTGTGTGTGACCGACTAGTGTCCTATATAGTATGCTTTCTGAATGATGAAATATAGATCGAGTAATTTAATCTGCTTCTAAATTAGAAAATTTCCATGAAACCAATGTGCCACGAGGATCGCTAGAAATTCAAAATTACTCGTGATCAGCCTCAAAATAAAAAAAAGAAAAGAAAAAGAAAATGGTGCTCGTGCTTCCCAGCACATAATCCGATAGGGATTAAACACACGGGCGCGGATACAAAAGTAGCTGACAAGTGGAGTGGGGACTTCTTTCATTTTTTAATAAACGCAGATACAAATGCAGATTATGGGACATCCTCGTTTATCAGCATTCACAAAATAAATCAGAAAGGAAGGAAAACCAAATGACCAAAAAACGGCATGTTTGTGAAGACTAGCTGTCATGTCCGCCAGGAGATCGGCTGCTTGGTCGCCTCTGTAGAAGCAGCGGTGGATATGAAAACCATCGAGGGACCGTGCTCGATAACTGATAATTAGGCCTAATTATATTCTCGAAAAGAGAGCGCTGTCATTTTGGTTGCCTGCAGGAAGTGAACATGTCACTTACTACCCTCAATACACAAATGGAATTAGTATATCATAACCAAGACTAAGACGAGTTTCCTGCGCCATGACTTCGTCCGAGGGATTGCTTGAACATCAGATTTTACTAAAACAGGCTTATACCCTTTTTCTTTCTTGTCTTGTTCTGTTTTGAGAGAGAGATTGGACGATCTTCAATGCAAGTCCTCTTTTCCGTCTTTGGTTTTAAAATTTCCAAATTAGGTCGTCTTTTTTGGAATTGATAACATCCATGCCATGAGAGAGAGAGAGAGAGAGAGAGAGAGAGAGAGAGAGAGAGAGAGAGCGCTTTGCTCGCCCCGGAGACTGTGGACACTCATGGCGCAACTTTCATCAGCTCGATGGAATGCCGTCCTTTCTGGTAATTTGCAGTCCCTCATCTCAGCATTTTTACCTGGCAGATCCTCTCTCACGATCTCTGACTCGATCTGTCTTATAGTAGTACTCTTCTTTCTAATCTGAATATTGGAATGCGACTACCTCTACGTGTATATTAACGTTTGATTCATCACTGTAGTGATATTGGTGTCAGGTATCAACTCCCAGGTTTGCCTCGTTTTTTTTTTCTTTCAACTCCGTCGCAAATATGTTTCTCAGTTACTTGAGATTTGTCTTCCAGTTTGTGTTGTTATTTTTTTTGGAATTAACTTCTTTAACTAATTCTGTATAAAATATAATGCATATAAATGCACACATAACAATCTGAATATCTTGCATTAAAAAATAAAGTTTTTTTTTTTCACTGGAGTGGAAGTCCCACATGTTTCATGGATTAATAACGAATAGTTAGGACCACTCATCTGCTGACATTCAATGAATAGAAAGCCATTTTTTTGACTATAGGAGTGAAGGATTGTCTGAAAATGAAAGCAGCCCCTTTTGCTTTGTCCCTGCAGTGTGGGCGTTGCCTATGTGTTTCACCAAATTTCTAGGCCATTTAACACATGTACTGTCGTTTAAGCCTTTTTGGAGGCCTTACATGTTATTGAAATTGCGGTTCCTTCGTCAATCTTCCCGACGTATGACTTAACCTCTTCTTTCCCCAGTCAATATGTATAAAGAAGGTTTTTCTTACTTTAGTTGTAGTCAAGCCTGAACTAAATTGTTCATTCTTTAACAAAGTGAATTCTGTCCCAAATGAACTAGAAACCTGAATGTGCTCGAGGATGACCTGAATATAATGCATCTATGACATAAAAATTTCCCAGATGTTGTTACATGGGATTTTAGTTAAATGACCCTGGAGTCTGACCGGTGATGCTAGGACATAAATTTCCTGAAAGATGACACTAGCATTCAAGTTACAGCATGAAATACCAGCAATATGATGGTTGGTCCTGATCACATGCTCGGCTCGGCAACTTTTAATTCATCTTAACTCATTTAACTTAGTGACGACTTGTTCCAACTTGGCCATGTTAAGGTCTTGAACAAACAAAAATTAAGAACATGATTTGGCCTTTTTTTTGACTTACAGATTCACTCCGAGTCATAAAAGACCGGAGAAGATTTAGTTAGATTTTGCTCATTTTTTAATACTACCTTAGTCATCTTGGCTCTTTAGCTTGGTAGCCTTAGTTTTTGACTTGACCGAGTCACAAGTTGACTAGCCAAGTTTTCCATCCTTGGGTGAGATGGAAAGGGGGTCAAGAAGATCGGCAGGTTTAGGGTTTGTGGTGGTGAAAGAGAAAAGTGATGGATAAGGATGGTGCATATAACTACAGACCCTTGGGTCTTGGTAGTATGGGAGAAATGGACTGGTCAACTTGTGGGTCAATCACAATCAAACCACAAATTGCTTACTCAACCCAACAATGGTTTGGTCCAGGTCACTAGGTACTGGACATTGATTTTAGGAATTAAGAGTGCTATATTGAGGGAAATGTACCGATGCTATTTTAAGTGTGCCTATAAAGTAAAGTTGGCAGTACCATTTCTAACCGTTTGGTTTGGGGCATACCCAACTGTACCAGAGGTCGACTGAGATAGTTCCGACTTTCGGATTGAGAAACCGGTGAGGGAGAGAGAGAGAAGGAAAGAAAGGAAGAGAGAGAGAGAAAGAAAGGGGAGAGGGGGAGGAAGAGATTGGTGGAGTGCGAGAGAGGCAGAGAGGGGAGGGGAGGAGAGAGGACTATCAAAGCCTCGGAGAGATAGGACTATCAAAGCCTCTCTTCTCTGCTTTGCTAAAATAGGGCAGAGCCAGTGTTTCGTTTTGAAATAAGAGCTTCGACTTCCTTTTATACCTTTTTTTTTGATTTTTTTTAGTAAAGGACTACAACCATTGTTGACTTCATTTATTATTTTTTGAATTTATTCCTCGAGCTCACAACTTCAGTTGTGCATCTATAGGCTTTCCTAATTGATTTTCCGTATTATGCGCTGTCTTGCTGCTTCGGAACCTCCTTATGCAATAGGTATTTTCCTCTTTAAGTTTTATTTAATTTCTAAGCCATTGTCTATTTAGAAGTATATTGCTGCGGTTCCCATAGAAAGCATAGTTTGTCGGTCAATTAATTTTCAATTTGACATTGATCAAGGATTTTGTGTATTTTATGTAAGAAGAGATGATTGAGCTCGAAAAATGCTGGCCATTTCTAGGTTTTTTTTTTATCTCACCTCCTCAGTAAGATGGTAGAGTAGTGGTTTTTTATGTTGCTCGCTGGTGCAACGGTAATACTCAAAGGTTCTTAAGTTCTGCGTCTCTGTGCTATGCTGGCCTGGCATTGGCACGGTATGTGCCGTGCTGTTCCAATGCTTGGCATCTGCTGGCACGCAGCCATGCCGCGTGTTTGTTCAGGCCATGGCCCACGGTTCGTGCTCTTGCTGGTAATATTTTCTTTCACTTAGATTGAAGTTGAAGGTAAAAATTTCGATTCACCGGATCGCCTTTCAATTTATGATTGCTATTTTGGATTCGGAGAAGGATGTGTTGAGATTAATGAGCTAAAAGATTTGCGTCGGATTTTATGTGGAGCCGCAGATTCTTGGTTCGCGGATGAGAAGCTTGCGAAAAGTACCAGCTCGATTTTTGACAGGTCAGTTTCGATGGCGTTTAACATCATATAGCTAATAAATCACGGTTGAATCAATATCAACTTGGGTTGCGAACTGAAACTTATTAACCTGTAGACAGTCGGCAGCAAAATTGCTCTCATCTAATAATTTCGTATGCTGAAAACTATTGAGTCAGGATCAGGACCACTGCTTTACAATGCTGTACATGCCTCGGTTAAAATTGCTACAAAATGAGCTCTTCACCGCACGAACCTTGCTAAATGCTCAAAAAGTGTTTCAACCTGCTTTACAATGGTTCTTAAGTCAGGATAAGGAGCACCGCTTTACAATGTTGTACCTCTGTGTTTTCTTAAAATCAATTTCGACGGGTCTGTCTTTGATGGAGATACATGAGGTGGTGCGGTTTTTGTTATTCGGGACTCGTCTGCCAGAGTTGTGGCTGTTGGGGGCAGTCCGCTCGACATCGGATCCGGGTGTGGAGCTGCAGGCCGCTTGGGCGGGCCTTCGTCATGCCCGGTGTATCTTACGGGCTAGTTCCATTGTCCTAGAGGGATGCTCGGCCACTGTCATCAGTTGGATCCGGAGGGTTCCTAGAAGCAACGATTGCGCCCACCCGTTGCTGCGAGATATCTGAGCTATGATGAGGGATGGCGGAGCCTTTCAGGCCAAGCATGTGTTCCGTGAAGCTAATGGTACAAGAGCGCCTTGTCTTATTACCCTAAATTCATGCCATGCCAAAGTGTCCTTTGCGCTTTAGATTAGCACAAATAATCAATTGCCTACATATAGAGCATAGAACATTTTCTCCTTTTGTTATTTTATTATTTTTTACTAAGTGTTTACTAATTATTTGGTACGTCATTAAATGGACGGACGGATGAAAATGCAACTGCAACATGAAGCCAGGCATAATTTACATCTTAAGGCTCGTTTGGTTCGCGGGAAAAGAAGGGAGGAAAGTATGGTCAACAGGAAAGTAATGAGGTGCCTCTTGTTTGGTTTGAGTATTTCCATAAGAATATGATTCCCACATTTCATGGGAAAGTCTTTCCCATGAGAAACATGAAAAAGTTACTTTCCCATGAGGCGGGAATCACTCCATTTTTACTTTTTCCAAAAAAGGCCCTTCAACATTAAAGAAGCATTAAAGAGGCATTAAAAACCTAATTTTTATTAAGGGCATAATAAGAATTATACATAACTTTTCTAGAAAAATGGATGATCAACCAAACATAAGCACTTTGGAAATTATAGGAATTATACATAACTTTCTTAGGCATCCTCTTCCTAGGAATTTGTTTTCCAGAAATCATATTCACAGGAGGAAAAATGCTTCCTGCGAATCAAACGAGCCCTTAATGCCTACAATTCTCTTTCATGTGCTTACTAGTCCCGCTGATGTTCCTTAAACAAAACCATGGTTGAGGGTCAGAAAGTTCAGTGATGATAAAAACTTGAAGCGGACAATGAAAAATAGTGTAGATTATTTTTCTAAGCACCTCATTCTTCTCATACCTGGCAGCTATTTTATCAAAAATTAGAAATTATTTAAGTCTAAATCCTGGTAAAATAGTTATCAAGTCTAAGCGAGTTAGAAAAGTACTATCTTCTCTGGTTTAATTAACCATCTGGGATACTTTTATATGTAATATAACGATTCATAGTATTGTAACAGTTGCTATATAAATATTAAAAATTGTGAAAAAAAAGAGAACTAATATGACTCTCACTCGTTCTCAAACTAAAAAAAAAAAAAATTTCCCGTACAACAAATATTATAGTTATTATATTATATTTGTACGTTTTATAAATTGCCACCTATGGATCATTAAACCCTAACTCCGCCCTTCCTGTTTCCGTAGGGAATCCAGTATCGGGCCTCTGTCTTCTCTTGCTGTCAACCATCCGGCTGTCCATGGCGGCCATGACGACTGCTCGGGTCCTCCGCCGCTCCCTCTTCCGGCCTCTCCTCGCTCAGCCGCTCTTTCGCTCCCACAAGACCTCCGCGTCCTCTCCGTCGCCGCACCGGCGGTACCCGCCCCCTCCCCCGCACGAGTTCTCGAAGCCGTGTGAGTTCCTGGGTAGCTGGACGCCGGCAGGCGACCCCAGGGAGGCGGAGGCGAGGCTGCAGCGGCTGCGGAGGGACTACGCGAGGCAGGTGAAGCAGCTGCGGCTGGGGTACGCCTACGAAATGGAGATCCAGCGGCAGGAGCAGCAGCGCAAAGCCGACGCTCGCCGCGAGGCCGCCCGCCTCGCCAACGAGGAGAGGAAGGCTGCCAAGGCCGCTGCAGCCCAGTCCCGTGCTGCCGAGCGTGAGGCCTTCCAGGAGGAGTTCCGCCAGACTCTAGTACATCCCGTTCCTATTCCCATCGCTACACTGAATTGAATTGATTTGGGTTTTTTCTTTTTACATATAAAAGAATTATTTTAGACTGCTATATTGCTCTGAAATCAGACATGTATTGGAATGGAATGGAAATTATTTTAGATTATTATATTCCCATCCCAGCCTAGCCGTTCGACAAAATTCCCCGTCCCTCTCCTTTTCTCGCAGTCACACGCACCTCCTCATAGCTTGGGCCGCTCTTGTCTCTACCATCTCGATCGCTTCGCCTCAGCACGGCGGCATGATGCATGCGGCCACTTTGGTTGAAATCCCTTCAGAAGGGACCTGCAAATTCACCTCCTTTGTTTTGTTTTCTGCAAGACCCCTACCAAATGCTATTAGTAAATCAGAAAAATCTATCAACCGGGGTAGAAACTTACGGATTCTAACGTCGTTGTGGTAAACCTGCCCTTGAATTCCTCTCATGCTTTCACTCCTATCCTGATTTGAACTCTGTGCTTCATTTAAATGTGTTCATCCCATAAATTACGCACCTGCTCTCTCCTCCCTGCCTACTCCTGGTACCTAAAGTTCGGGGGTCAGGGGTCTTGTTTTCAGATGAATAGATGGGTTTTAGATAATATTTTTTTAAGTCTTTCATGATCCCAGATTTTGAGTGCTTCACCACTTGTGCTAAATTTGCATTCATGGTCTACTGTATAGATATTGTTAAGGGGATAGGATTTCATCTTATGCTGTTGAAAGTAAGTGGGGACCTTGAGAATGAGGAGATAGTTGAGTATTCTGCTGTTATCTATGAATTACTTTATCCAAGCATCGGGGAGTATGCATGGACTCTTGCTGCTGGATGCAAACTCTGTCTAGCCTGAATTGCAAATAGGTGCAGCCCCACAGTACTAGTTTCAATGTGGAAGCAGCGAAGCACTGCTCTAGAGGTTCCTGTAACCATATCCATCATTGTCATCATCTAGACTTGCCCAAATTATCTGGAATGGGATCAGCTTATTGAATCCTTTTTCACTAGTCTTCTAGAAAGGCCTACATTTGGTGCTATTGCAAGCTTTCACGGATCCTTTTTTTCTCACAACTTCCATCCATGTCATATTAGGCCTTTCCCTCCGCTGTCTAAATCCTTGAATAGCGATTCCAGTACCTCTCTTAACCAGTTCTTCTCAATTCACAGTATGTATCTGGATTGTCTCAATTAGTCCTCCTTTTGTTTGCTATCAACTAATAATTATAAATGACCATATTATCTTAATTGATTCCTTTTGTTTTACTCTCAGTTGATGTAACTCCTATGGCTCCTCTAATTTATTTGTTGCTCTCTTTATTCCTAGTTTTACCATGTCAGAAAAGCTGACCAAAGTGTCTTTAAGTAGGAGAGAAAGATTTTGAAAGTGATTGTATCACCATAAAGTTCTAGTTCCTAAGTTCATATTTACGAGGTTGGATACTGTTTAGTGGTCATCTTTTTACCATTCTTTGGAACTCTATAGTGGATTCGAAGCACACTATACATAAGGAGTACCGATGCTTGTCATCTATGGGTGTTTCTCTTAAGAAAAGTTAGGGTTATTTAGTCAAGAATGGTCACGTCGTAAAGTCATGCTCTCCCTCTTTCCTCCTGCCTCCTTGGTGGCTTCTTTTGGTAACTTTGTTACTTGATGAACTCAGTCATCTTCATATTAGCTGTCCAGTTGTATTTGTGGTTCATCATTTTTCCTTCTTAATTTTGCTTCTAGCTATTGGCATGGAAAATTTGTAGGAAGTTCAAACTCCATTACTTCAGTATTGTGTGCATATACCATTACCAGACTTCAAAAAAAAAAAAAGGAGTATTGCCACCATTTCCGAAGTCAATCTTGATACATGATTCCTCAAATATTTTTGTAAAAGTTGATATCGTGTATCACACCTATTATTTTTTCAGTCATGTATTGACCTAAGACTGGTAGACGTGAACCCTACCACATAGGTAACAACTGTGTGCTCATCGGAACCATCAGTAAAATTCAGACCCCTCAATCAACTGAGACTGCATTATTAGGATAAATGAATTTCGCTGGCATATTTATGTTTTGTTTTTGTTTGGCACTATGCATTTAAAACTAGTAGGCATTCACATTTTTTTGATTTCATGTTCATCTGACAACAGTTGAAAGAAAGAGCTAAGAAATTGCAAAGTTGGAGAGCGAAAGAGAAAATGAGGGAGCAAAAGAAGAACAAAGAGAAAGAGCTTTTGCATCAGCAGAGTTCAGTGTGGATTTCAGAGGAAAACTTGGAAAAGAGAATATTAGAGGCAATAGTCGATACAACACCACTCTAGTCCAATTTGAGACTTGTCAAGCTGTTGCCAGGTTTGTCACCCTTTCCATATTTATAAATTACTACACATCAAATTAAGTGCACTTGTTGCTGCCCGCAACCCCCCCTCCCAAACAAAAAATAAAACCCACCCTTCTCTTTCTCCTTTTCTTTTATGTGAGATGGTCAAAGTTCAGAACATCAAGTTTTATGCAGCTAATTAAACAATTGTAAGCAACAACCAGACTTTTCAAAAAAAGGATGCATGCCTCATTCAAGTGGATTTTACACTTTCAGTCGCCCTATTATCATACATTGCTTTAGTAAAATTCTGTTCTGAATCAAGTATTTTACCTTAAAAGGCTTAACGATTAACTTCATATTCAAATTAAGTCTTGATTCAGTTTAAAACACTCTAAGACAACTTCCTAGCATGTCACAGCAGATAAACTTTGCAGTGAATGAACAAGAAACATATGCCTCCTTGTTTCATCTACATACGATAAAAATGTGGCTGACATGTAAAGTATGCAAATAAACTTGTCAAGAGTATTGATTTAAGGACCAAAATAACAGTTAGACAGGAAATCTGATTTGCTGTGGTAGCCATTAATGGGAGCATTGCTAAATTCTCTTATATCAGGTATTTATTTGATGCGCACCAAAGCTTTTAGCTGGAGTACTAAAGCTATACAGTTGTTTTGATAGTATCACCTTGAATAGTTTTGAGTGGGAAACAATTCTTACAAATTATCATGCATAAAGAATCTTGGATCGAATTTACTCTTTGCAGATAAGTTAAAATATATTTGTATTATCTCACCTTATGATTCTCATAAACATTCACTTGAGAACTTTAGGAGGTTGGTTCCTAGTCATATTCAATCTTCGATCTTTTTTTAAAAAAGTTGAAAAGCAATCTGTTTCAAATTTGACTATTGCATTTTGGGTTCCACTTGTTTTATTTTCGATAATTATGTAAATAATTTGATTTTAGAAACAGGCATAACTGAGACATCTTATTCCTTTCATGGCTGTAATTAAGACTGACGTAAATGGAGGCAGAGAAATACAAGTGATAGGTCTTATCAAAACAAAGAATTTCATGAAAGGAAAAGAAATTGAAAGATCTCAGCAAGATAATAAGAAAACAGAGAAATTAAAGGTTTGGCTTCATTGTCTATGCGTTCTTGTAACTTTTAATGTAGTGAAGTTATTAAGGAACCTGAAATGATCATAATTTTCCCTTGTGTAGTGCTTTGATTTGTTTGTCACTTTCCTTGCAAGCGAGCAACACATTATGGATGTAATATGATTATGTAGAGTAGTTAAGGGGCAATTCTCCTATTAATCTTTTTGACGGGTGCAGTTATCCTTTTATTGGCTTTTCAGCTGAGATATCTTTGCTGGAATTGGCAGTGGTGGGTATTCAGACTTGGGGGTTATCTGTCAAAATAGAGGCATTCTTTTGGTGGGCCATTTTAAATGCCATTCAAGAAATTGTCTTGAAGCGGCCACTTTGGGTGTTAATTCTGCTGAAGCTTTCATCTTGGGAGTTTTCTTTTGGAGATTCACAAGTTCTTAAGCTTCATCCTAGTATCCCTTGACTACTACTATTTTCGTTTATCACCGAAACGATTAACCGTATGATATCCACTCCTGGTACAGGTGGAGTTGCCTTGCTCCTGCCAAATGGGTATGATGCCTTCAGCGGAACTCCATAGGGTTGGCCATGCTGGAGCGCTTCCAGGTCCATAAGAATCATTTTGTTTTTCTGCTGCAGGATTTATTGGACAACTGATTTGCTGATGGGTGGAAATTACAAGGTTGATTATATCCTGGTCATAATGAAGTTTTTGATGTCTGTAATGAATCATTTTAATGCAGTGCACCGTCTTTGAAATGATTATCGACCATCAACAAAGATAGATAGATAGATAGATAGATAATTAGAGGAAGCCAAGCAACTAGTGGCGCCCAGCTTCTTGATCATTATTGATTAGGTGGCTCCTCCATGGATGTTTTTGACTATTGTGCTCTAAATGACAGGGAGGTTAAGATTGATCTGAAAAAGATTCGGGGCCGCATCCACCTTCGAATTGAATATGAACAGGAACACGACCATGGTTCAAGATCGAAGTAGCAGTGGTCCTGAGGGTCATGGCTTTGGTGGTGCACCGTCTTTGCCCCTCGCGGTTGATTTCTGCTTTGGGGTTGTGGCCTGTCGGTGGGGTTTGCGTGGAATTGGCAGCTGGCAGGCATGGTCCAATAAAACAATCAGATCCATCCGTCTCGCTCCTTTTCCGCGCTCGCGTATCTCTCGAATATCTCCTTTTGACCTTCTTGTTCCCTGCTTTTGTCTCCCGAAGCGATGAGAAGCCTCTCTCTCCCTCTGAGCCCCCCTATGGCTGTGGCTGTGGCTGTGACTGTGACTGTGAAGCGTGTCGGCCAGTAATCTGTGGCCCATCGCGTGCCAGATGGCATGCGTTACTTTCGCGGTTGGTTGGGCGGAAACCGCGGCGGAGGCATCGGGCCACCGAGTTGTCCAGCACCATTCACTGCCATGCCCTTCTTATTCTTCGACATGAATGATGATCGTTAATAACAAAACGACTGGAGTCGGTTTTGCTGCTGTTCACGTTCTGCATCACAACCTCTCTTGTTTCTTGTTAGTGCGAAATTTTCGCTGCTGTATGCTTACTCCGTGTCTTCTTATGCTGCTGATTGCTGAAGGCTCCATGAGCGACTTGATTATTCATCCCTCGTTAACATACTTCTACGTATCGCAGCATGTCTAAGCCTAACGTAGTCTGCATCCGAGGTCGAGAGCTTTTTTCAACTTTTAAGCGGTCATCTTTACAGGAAGATGAGCATAGGAAATGACATATAGATAGAAAGATGTGGGTGACAGTTAGGGGACATTTTTTGAACAATAGGCAATAGGAAACAGAAAAATAGGCATTTCTGTGTAGTCTCGACTGGCTATCTTGGGTGACATCATGGGTTGTTACAATCTCTAAACTATGAAGTAGAATCGAAGGGCAGAAACGAAGAAGGATTAAATGTAGGGCCAAAAAAAGGGATTAGCAAGGGATGTGAGGCAGCATGTAGTTGGCGAGGGGTATGATGCGGTGATAACCTTATAAGATAAAAGGGTGGCACGGGCAGGGAGAGAGAGGCATCATTATTCACACCTACTCTAATATTCCATCACCCTCATTCAGGACCACTCCTTTTCGTGAATTCTATTCATAAACCCAACTTACTCTAATATTCCATCGCCCTCGCTCATGGCCACTCCTTTTCGTGAATTCTATTCATAAATCATAAACCTCAGTTGGCCGCGGGGAGATAGACCAATGGGAAAGGGGGGTTTATCACAGTTTTTCTTGTTTTTAGAATAAAAGGAATTAGTCAAGCAAGGTAATCCCCGTCCACCAAAAAAATAGGAAAAAGAAAAAAAAATAGTCAGGACCCCGGATAAAAGTCACCTGCGGCCCCACCGTTGTAGCGGCAGCAGCAAAGTCGAGGGAGGTGTTGCATAGATGGAACGCCCCCCCCCCCCCC
>JAOXJJ010000263.1:3111698-3126975 GCA_025769935.1 Phoenix roebelenii
CCCCCCCCCCCCCCCCCCACCCCCCAAAAAAAAAAAAGAAAAAGTAAAAAAAAGTCTCTTTCTGTCTCTCCGTACTCGGTAGGCTATTTTTTAAAAAGCAACAAATGGGACCTTCCACTCCTTACTCGTCCATTGAGAGTCTGGGGCCAGTTGCCTTTCCCCTGTGTTTTGAAACTTAAAAACACATATTCCCGCCGAACGAACCCAGAGATAAGCGAGAGGGAGTGAGTGAGAGTTTACCCACTCCTTAATCTTGGTCCCTACCGCGGGTGCACTACTAAATTTTCCACGCCCGCTTCTCCCTTTCTCGCTCGCCTTCGTTCATGGCTTCGTCGCCCCTACTGTTACTACTCTTGCTATCTTCTCTCCTCGTGATGGCGGTGGCGGCTGACCGACCCCAGCCCAACGCCAAGCCTAGCGACACGGACGCCCTGACCATCTTCCGGTCGAGGGCCGACGCCCACGGCAACCTGGCCGCCAACTGGAGCAGCCCCGACGCCTGCTCCGGGCGGTGGCGTGGCGTCGGGTGCTCCGGCGGTCGAGTGACGTCGCTCGCCCTCCCCTTCCTCGACCTCCGGGGCCCCCTCGACCCGCTCTCGCACCTGGACCAGCTCCGCCTCCTCGACCTCCACGGCAACCGCCTCAACGGCACCCTCCTCCCCCTCCTCCCCGCCCTCCACAACCTCAAGCTTCTCTATCTCTCCCAGAACGACCTCTCCGGCGAGATCCCGCCCGCCGTCGGCCTCGTCACTCGCCTCCTCCGCCTAGACCTTTCCAGCAACGACCTCGGCGGGCCCATCCCGGGCGACGCCCTCGCCAACCTCACCCGCCTCCTGACCCTCCGCCTCCAGAACAACCTCCTCTGCGGCCGCCTCCCGAATCTGTCCGCGGCCCTCCCCCGCCTCGTGGAGTTTAACGCCTCCAACAACCAACTCTCCGGGAGGGTCCCCGATGGCATGCGCGCCCGCTTCGGGACGGCGTCCTTCGCCGGCAACGAGGGCCTCTGCGGGCCCGCCCCTCCGCTACTGCCCTGCTCGCTCATACCGCGCGACTCTCCTCACTCCTCTTCCTCCTCTCCTCAGTCGGTCGTGCCCTCCAACCCCGGCACCAGACCGGGCGCCTCATCGAGCGTTAACGCCGTGGGGGATGGAGGAGGAGAGAGAGGGAGGCGCGACGGAGAGGGGCTGAGCAGGGGCGCGATCGTCGGCATCGTCGTCGGGAATGCCGTGTTGCTGTTGGTGGTCCTGTCCCTGCTGTTGGCGTACTGCTGCTGCGTCAGGCAACTCGGGGACAAGGACGGCATCAAGATAGGCGGCGATGGCGATTACCCCTCCACTCTGGAGGCGGCGGAGGAAGAGAAGAAAAGGAAGAAGGGCGGCAGAGACAGCGACGGCGGAGAGAGTGACGGGGCGACAGCGCAGAGCAAGCTGGTGTTCTTTGAAGGGGAGGAGGCGGAGGAGGACGGCAGCGGGGGGAAGAGGGGGAGGAGGAAGCGGTTCGAGCTGGAGGAGCTGCTGCGGGCGTCGGCGGAGATGCTGGGGAAGGGAAACCTGGGGACGGTGTACCGGGCGGTGCTGGAGGACGGGTGCATGGTGGCGGTGAAGCGGCTCAAGGACGCCAACCCCTGCGCCCGCGCCGACTTCCACAAGTACATGGACCTCATCGGCCGGCTGCGCCACCCCAACCTCGTCCGCCTCCATGCCTACTACTACGCCAAGCAGGAGAAGCTCCTCATCTACGACTACCTCCCCAACGGCAGCCTCCATTCTCACCTCCATGGTGCGGTACCTTAGCCTTGCCTTACCATTACCTCTCTAGCCATTCATAATTGAATTGAAATCCCCATCATCGTCGTCGTCGTCGTCGTCGTCGTCGATTGGATTTAGATTTCATTGTGCGCACACTATTTACAGGCAATCGGGGTCCCGGGAGGATCCCGCTGGACTGGACGACCAGGATCAGCCTGGTGCTGGGGGCGGCGCGGGGGCTGGCCCGCATCCACGAGGAGTATGGGCCGTCCAAGATCCCCCACGGCAACGTCAGGTCCTCCAACGTGCTGCTGGACAAGAACGGCGCCGCCTGCGTGGCCGACTTCGGGCTGGCGCTGCTGCTGAGCCCGGCCCACGCCACCGCCCGCCTCGGGGGCTACCGGGCCCCCGAGCAGGCCGACGCAGGGCGGCTCTCCCAGGAGGCCGACGTCTACGCCTTCGGGGTGCTCATCCTCGAGGTCCTCACAGGGAGGGCGCCCGCCCACTACCCCCCTCCTCCTCCTACTCACCATCATCATCATCATCATCATAATAGTAACAACAGCATTACGAATAGCAGCGGCAACAGCATCATCGGCGTCAGCCTGCCGGAATGGGTACGGTCGGTGGTGCGGGAGGAGTGGACGGCGGAGGTGTTCGACGCGGAGCTGCTGCGGTACAAGAACATCGAGGAGGAGATGGTGGCCATGCTCCACGTGGGCCTGGCCTGCGTCGCCCACCAGCCCGACCGGAGGCCGGCCATATCGGAAGTGGTCAAGATGATCGAGGACATCAGGGTGGAGCAGTCGCCGCTCCCTGAGGACGACCTCGACGAGTCTCGCCTCTCCCTGTCGCCTTCCCTTGCCACCCCCACCGAGGACGGTCGCCTCAGCTACTGATCTCCATCTATCCCTCCAGTTCTCGTTGTCTGTCTTAATAGGAGGAGGAGGTATTGTTTCCGCCGCTCTAGAGAATGTCGTCTCTGCTTCCTTTCATTATCCCTCCGGTAATCAGCGGCCCCGCCCCCTCTGTATGAACCAAGCGTTCTAATCGGCTTTATCTTATTTTATTTTTTTTGGGCAACGCTACGTGATCGCCGAGCCTGGGTTGCTTAAATCATATCTGACCAATTCCCGAAAAATGAAACTGATGGTCTATTAGGTCACCGACATGTCAGGTCGGACAAGTCGATCGACGAGTTCAATCTATCGAGGGATGCGATTTGATTTTCCTGCAGGCAAAAGAACTTCCCAAATTTCTAGCTGGACAAAATAATATATATAAAACAATCAAGTAAAAAATAATAGTAATTCGCAAGTAGATGAAATTGATTGATATAAAGATAGTTGAGCCACAAGACGAGGAACTCATGCCAAAGAATCGAGACATAAAAGACCCATGGAAAATTCACTTCATGGAATATTCTTCTGGTTGTAGCTTCGACCTCCGGTTAAACTTGGTGTAACTTCTGGAAATTGCTTGCAGAAAATTGTTTATAAATTTGTTAAAGGCCACGTTCCTTTTAGTATTTGCTTGGTTTCAGGAATAGTTCTATTGCGCACTCGCCATCCTTAGGTTATTTATTCCTTCTCTCTAGATGTCAATCAATCATATGATGAAGCGATAAATATCGTGGTCAGATTAATCTATGCTAATTCAAATTAAATCTTAGCTATGTGCAAATTTTAGGTTTAACATATGCCCTTTTTTAAAGAAATTCAAAATTCGTTAAATACTCGAAAATTTGGGAACTTGCACTGAGTTAATCCCCATGATTACCATGAAAATGCTTGAAATATGTCATAATGATAGTTGTTTTATATTATCATCTTGCCTGCCATCATTCTTCCAGTCATTATACAACAAACTGCGTTTCAAAATAGAACTTCAGTACCATTTCAAGTCATTTTAAGCTCATCTCTTTCTCCAGATTTTTTTCTTTGCTTTGGAATTTCCCAATCTTTCCATTCCTCTTTATCCTATCAAATATCCGAAAACATCGCTCCAAAGTACATAGTGTCATGTGATATTTGGTCTCCTGCCAAAATTGATGGTGATTAGGGGCAACATCAGCCAAGATTTGAAAGGTGCAATCCCTTTAGAAGATCCGGATATAGATCTACTGTCCAAGGAGGAAGAAATTCTACTACAAAATAAAGATTTGTGGTGAAAGAATCAGCCAAAACATAGGTGCTCGCAAAGTCTCTCTCCTGATTGGGATGCTTGGGTGACAAGAACGAAGGAAGCAAAAGAAAATTTATAGAAATCCCTCGAAAATTATGAGTTTATCGGCATGTCAAAGTACTTGATTAGTTTCAAAAATAGTTTGATTGTCGGAAAAACCTGGTTTTGGTCGAGATCTATGAATGCCTTAATATTTCTTTGCAACATAATGGGTTCGACTCTATTAGATCTTGCCTTTCTTCTCATATGGCCATGCAAATACATGATGTGTGGGGCTCTCGTTTAAAATCATAACTACCTGATACGGTTCGAATTTGCCATTTTTCATAATTACACCTGCCAGCTCAACCACTAGTAGGAGGGCAACACGTGCCATACAGAGTCAATAGCCAAGCAATTTTCAAACAATCAGCATAGGTGGTTACAGCTCGGTGCGATCTTAGTGTTCTAGATAGGGAATGTTATAACTGTCTAGGTCAGCAAATAAGAAAAGTGTGAAACAGCTTATCCGAAAATCGCATGATTTGGATCGTGTGAGTCCAACGCCCTCCTCTCTATATCAACCAAGTTTGAGGATTCTCAGGTAAGAGACTCTTCGTCGTGCTCTCACCTTATCATTTTCGCTCATATCTTTATTATTTCCTCTTGAAGTTTTACCTAACTTAAGCATCGGAGAATCTCCGTCCAACACATTCCAACTACCCCTTGATCAATTTCTTTTGGCTATAGATCAAAGTCGGTACAATGCAATCCATCTCCAGCCAACTCGAGCAGACCTAATTTTGTCTTCTAGACTGTTGGTTCTGTCTTATCAGAATTTCAGCGGCAACTGGCACTAGCACTAGAAGGAGGACTCTTTTGAAGCTTTCCTAGAGATATGAGAAGTTAAAACCTAAAAAAATAATCACTAGCCTATCGCCAATTAGCCTCAGCAGGAGTCTAACGACTTTCGGCCTAGCCACCAGAGATCACAAGCTCCTTAACTTGCCCCTGAAGTGGTGACTGTTGAACAGTTTAATCTGCTCGAATAGCAAGTGCAAGCTTTGATGACCATGATGCAAAATATATAGCAGTCGAACCAGCAGCCACACCAAGTCGCCATGATGGCCCGACACAAAATGCCGATCCTCATCCTAAGAACCCCAAGCAATGTCAAGAAGATGGTCACCCTGGTGCTCATTCCAAGATGGGTTCGAGTCCGAATAGTTCTGAATGTCCTCACTAGAGATCTCCAAGAGGGAAGACTTTCTAATGATTAGAAGGAGGCCTAAAAGATTTAATCTAAAACTCTACACTATATGCTGATCAATGATCGACAATTCAAAAGGTCCTTCACTTTACCCTACCTCAAGTGCCTTTGACCTACCAAAACTAAGTACACTCTTCAAGAGGTGTACAAAGGCATATACAGAAATTATTTGAAGGGCAAAGCCCTAGCATACAAAGTACCGAGGCAAGAATATTATTGGCCAACATTGCAAAGGGACGCGGCTAGGTTCATGAGGAGATGCGACTAGTGCCGATGGCATGCTAATATCGAGCACCAACCAGTAGTAGTGTTGACTCCGATCAGCGCCTCTTGGCCTTTTACCCAATAGGCTATGAACATCCTTGGCCCTTCCCATCGACAACCAAGTAAAGAAAGTTCCTAATTACCACCACTGATAATTTTACCAAATGGGTTGAAGCAAAACCCCTAATCATATTCATTGAGGAAAAGGTTTGGAGCTTCATCTAGAAATCTATAATTTGTTGGTCCGAAATTTTCTGCGTCCTTATCACCGACATTGGCCAATAGTTTAGCAACACTTAGTTCAAGAAAATCTGCACCGAGCTCGGCATTAATCATTGACTCACCTTGGCCGGCCATTTCCAGGCCATTGGGGTAGCTGAGGTTACTAACAATACTATTTTGCAGAGCCTGAAGACTAGACTTAACCGAGCTAAAGGCCTCTGGGTAGATGAGCTGCTTAGTGTCCTTTGGGCCTACTGTGCTACTCATCAAATTTCAACCAACGAGACTCCTTTCAGCCTCGTCTTTGGCACTGAAGCTATCATTCCCATGGAGATCAGCATCTTGTCCCAGTGGGTGATGTCATACGACGAGCAGGTAAATACTAAAAATCTCGACAAAAAATTTGATCTATTGGAAGAAGCAAAGGAACAAGCTCGAGTCAAAATGGCTGCCTACCAACAGCATGTGGCCTAATACTCCAACTCCTAAGTCAAGGCCAAGTTCGTCCGGCTAGGAGATCAAAATAACGTCAAAGTACTGGAAGTCAGATGTGTTGTTTAGAGATAACCGACTAAGGAATCACCAATGCGACAGATAGTATAAGTCTCGTAGAGGCTATCGATCATAAATCCCATGTACCTAACAAGCCTCCTAAAGGTCACCGATCACGAACTAAAAATTGGGTGAGTCTCGTCAAGACCACTGATGGTGCTGCACTCAAGCATTGCAGGTCGGGCGAACTTTTCCAAAGGCCACCGAACTGTTAGCCAAAGCCTCTAATGCTAAGAAGTGAGCTCGAAAGTGAATCCCCTCTTCCCATAAAGATATCTCAGAAACAACCAAGACATTCATTCTATTAGCCAAGAGCCGGAAAAATGATCTAGCGCAAACTAGGCTCGGATGGAAGAAAGTATGCCCGACCTGATCACCCAGTTACTAGCTATTCGAAAAACCCAACTGACAGAAAATCTGGTGAGCACAACACCTAATAATCCGCCTTTTCAATCCAGAATGGAGGCCATAGGACAAGATGACGACCTTAGAGTTGCAACAGAGTGGGACAACCAACCAACTTGAAAATAGTGAGTGTGCACAACCCACAAGCTCAAAAGTGCAGGATAAGTAAAAGGACCAAGGTCTGAGTTGACCATAGGCCTCACCGACAAGCAGCCTAACTCGCAAAGGAAACCTAAGAGCCACGGTTCGATGTTTACCTTGGCAGCTCTCGGAAAGCCCTCTCAAATAGGTTTATAGTGTTCCCATTGTCTACTGGTCGGTGGGGAGAACGATCCCCTTAACTAACTCCTGAGCCACCTTTAGGCTGCCAACACTGAGGCGGATGATTTCATAGTCCGACTGAGGTGGTGGTTCCCTTCCTCAGAGGCGAAAGGCCAAGAAGAAGCCCCAAGAGCGGAGCATGGAGGAGGCATTGATGCCTTAAGAGACAGCAGGATCTCCACCTCAAGGTTCGATCGGGGGGGCTTCAGCTGAAGCCCAGCCTTTCTAGAAAGTCAAGGTGGCCACGGCTGCACCCCAACCTGAATGGGAGGCAAGGCACTGTGGTTTTTCTTAATGCACAACGATGACCTGCCTTCCATCACTCCCTATGGTTGGTTGTGACTTCCCTCCTAACTAACAACTTGCCCATCATGTCTACATACAAAAAATGAAGTTAGAGAAAATTAGTAATGGTTGAGAAAAATGGAAAAAGTTGAGAGACTCTTATCCTGAGGCCAAGCAGGACTCAGCCCGGCATTGACCAAGGTTTGCTCAACCAAAAGCTCCTGAACAGAAAGAGCCCTAATACCATGCAAGGTCTCCAAAATTTGTTGCTCGAGGTCGTTGAGATTAGGGACTTGATTCAAACTTTTCTTTGGGGTGCCCCAGAAAGAGATGAACCCCCCAGGGATGCACAAACGACATAAAAAAGGAAATGGCCTTTCCAACCGTGCACCGAGGAGGGACTGTCCTAGATCAGGTGGCACCTTTCCTAGCAGAGAGGTACCACCAGCTCCGCTCTATGGGGTGCTCCTGAAGAATGTAACATGCATGGTACAGCTCTATTGTAGGTTGAATGCCATGTAAAGTAAGTAGATATACCAATCAATAATTATCCACTACATGTTAGGGACCAACTAGACGAGCACTAATCAAAAATGGTTGAGAAGAAGAACCGCAAAAGATGGCAAAGGAAGCCTTAGGCATGCCTTTAGAGTCTCCGTATAAAGGCTAACATGAGTGGAGAAGTGGTCGTTCACCCTCTCTTCAGGCTCTAGTAATCTGAGAAAGAGGCTAGTGAAAATATGATAGCACCTCTTGAATCGGTCTAAATCATCCTCATGCAGGACACATTATTCAATGCTAGGACCATAAGAGACCTTGTTTTCCATGCCTTTGGAGCCATTGAAATGCTGGCCAAAAGAAGAATCTACAAGAAGGTTGCCTTCAGACGATCCAACCATTCTAGCTCGACGGAGTGGAAAGAGAAAGGAAGAAAGAAGCGCAGGACCTCAAAGAGAAGAAGCCAACCTATGAAAGAGCACCGGAAAAGGGGGGATGGAGAACCACTTGAAGACAGAGAAACAATTTTTCCAAATCAGAGCGAAAGATAGAATGTTTCACCCCTTATCTAAAACCCCGAACGACTCCAATCCAAGTATCCCAAAAACTATCAAGCCGCCACATGTCTGCTCAGTATTCGGCATTCTCAATTCCCGCAGATTATTCCCCATCAGTGCCTAAGAGGCGAGACTACATTGATGATATTCCTACATGTACTTGCGTTGCTTCGAAAAAAAAACCCAACATCGTGGAATTCATGTTAGACATTAAATATGGCTTCAAAAATATCTAGGCCCAATTGGATAGCTTGATTTTGGTTCAGTTGGCTCACCTGATGGGTGGCTTGGCTACTTTCTTCACCTAAGTCGAGCAGAATGATTTGGGCTCAAAAGTAGGAGGCAAGTGATGCGGCGAGGATTCGTTGCTCCCCAAAATTACTCCGGTTGTGGAAATAAAAGGTCCGAACTTAGTCCCACATCGACTAGATAGCGAAGAGGTCTGTTCCTTAAATGAAGGGGGCTATCTCTTTCTCTTCAGAGGCGTCTTTTATGGGGCAAAACCGTGCGTAGGAAAAAGACTATGAAACCCTCCCAAAGTAGACAATACCTCTGAGGAAAAACTGTAATAACCCCAATTTTTTTTATATATAAAGAAGGATAGAATAGTCCTAAAAATTGATATAAGGGGTAATATTGGAAGGAATCAAAAGATAATGGCATAATTGTAGATGCAATGAAGTGGCAAAGGCAAAATGAGAATTTTGATGTTTGATGTGACTTAAATAAGGGGTTTGAATAGGTTGAGGCGGTGGATTTGAGCTGAGGGAGACACTGAGAAAAGAAGAAGAGGAGGACTCAGGCGGTGAAGAAGAAGAAGAAAAAGAAGGGGAAATAAAAGAAGAAGAAGAAGAAAAAGAAGGGGAAATAAAAGAAGAAGAAGAAGAAGGGAAGATGAGAGAAAAAAAAGTGGTGAGTACCCCATCCCTACCTAGTCGCCTAATGGAATTGAGGCTGTAAAGAGGTTAGATAGGGTTTGAGGCTGAAAGATTGCCTCACATCAGCTCCACTTTTGACTCTACCCACGGATACTGGCGGGTTTGTAGTCTACTGTGATGCTTCCAGAGTGGGATTGGGATGTGTATTGATGCAGAATGGCAAGGTGATTGCATATGCATTCAGATAGCTGAGAAAGCATGAAGTAAACTATCCTACTCATGACTTGGAAATGGCTGCTGTCATATTTGTATTAAAGGTATGGAGGCATTATTTATATGGCGAGAAATGTGAAATACATACTGATCACAAAAGCCTTCAGTACATTCAGCAGCAAAGAGATTTGAATCTCGAACAGAGAAGATGGATAGAGCTGTTGAAGGATTATGACTGCCAAATCCTGTATCATCTGGGCAAGGCTAATGTAGTAGCAGATGCATTAAGCCGGAAGTCAATGGGCAGTTTATCTCACATCTCCGTCCAGAGGAGAGAGATAGTCAGAGATCTGGCAGATTTATTTGGTCAGGGACTATCTTTTGAGGTATCAAAGGTTCATCCTTTGATTGCACAATTTTAGGTGAAACCGAGGTTGATAGATGAAATCAAGATTTCACAAGATTTAGATCCAATCCTTATGAAACTGAAAGGAGAAGTGCAATCAAGACAGACAGAAAGGTTTCAGATTGTGGATGAGATGTTTATATGTCGCAGTAGGCTATATGTGCCAAATGTGGGAGATCTAAAACAGAGGATTATGCATGAAGCACACAACACTCTCTATAGCATTCATCCTGGTTCCACCAAGATGTATCATGATATCAAAAGCATGTATTGGTGGAACGGATTAAAAAGAGATGTGGCCAAGTATGTGGCTTCTTGTTTGATTTGTCAGTAAGTAAAATTTGAACATCAGAAGCCAACAGGACTGTTGCAAGAGTTACCTTTGCCCGAGTGGAAATGGGAAAGGGTAACTATGGACTTTGTGGTCGGGCTGCCTAGAACATAAAAATGATATGATTCCATCTGGGTGATTGTGGATAGATTGACAAAATCAACCTATTTTCTACCGGTGAAGACCACATATTCAGTAACTCAGTATGCCGAGATGTATGTGGATAGGATAGTGTTCTTGCATGGAGTGCCAGTTTTTATTATATCAGATAGAGGTTCACAGTTTACCTCTAGATTTTGCCAGAAACTCCATGAAGCATTGGGGACTCAACTTGATTTCAGTACAGCATTTCATCCTCAAATAGATGGGCAATCGGAGATGACCATTCAGACCCTTGAGGATATGCTCAAAATGTATGTACTGGATTTCAGAGGTAGCTGGGACAGGTACTTACCTTTAGTTGAGTTTGCATATAATAATAGCTATCACTCAACTATTGGTATGTCACCTTATGAGGCACTTTATGGGGGAAAATGTAAATATCCCTTATGCTGGTCTAAGATTGGGGAGATGCACCTAGAAGGACCAGATTTGATTAGAGAGACATCAGAAAAAATGTCAAAGATACAGGAAAGGTTGACAACAGTGTTTAGAAGGCAGAAGAGCTACTCAGATCTTAGAAGAAAAGATGTGCAGTTTGGCACGGGGGATCATGTTTTCCTAAAGATCTCTCCTATAAAAGGGGTAATGAGGTTTGGAAAGAGAGGCAAGCTTAGTCCCAGATACATTGGCCCCTTTGAGATATTAGACAAGGTTGGCAATGTATCTTACAGATTAGCACTACCTCCAAACCTCAGCCATGTGCATCCAGTGTTCCATATATCTATGCTTCGAAAATATGTGCCGGATCCATCCCATATGCTACCAGTGCAGGAAGTTATAGTAGAGGGAGACCTTTCTTATGAAGAGCTTCATGTAGCTATCCTTGATACTCAGATCAGAAAGCTAAGAAAAAAGGAAATATGTATGATGAAGGTCCAATGGCATCGACACAATATTGAAGAATACAAATGAGAGTCGGAGCAAAGTATGAAGAGCAAATACCCTCATCTCTTTTCTTTTTGTTGCTGAAAACGGGTTTTCATACAATACGTGTACGAATACACCAAATAAAGTAAAAAAAAACTAACTCACGGAGAGCCAGTGGCAGCTTCCCCTCTCCTAACTCATGGGTTTTCTTTTTGTGCTCTCACCCCTCAGCCCCTTCTGGATCCAACTGATAACTGTGGCCGAGTCGCCCTCTAAGACAATCGAGCTAGCCTGCAATACCTGCCTCACATATCGAAGACCCGCCCAGGCAGCTCGTAGCTCTGCCCCAGAAACCGACGTCCCGAATAACTGACAGTCACCTATTGCCCCCACTTTGGAGTGTGGGTCCCGTATCACAAAATCCGCACCACCTCGCGCACCTCCATTCAGAATTGATCCATCGAAGTTGACCTTGAGGAAACTCGGAGGTGGGGGTTCCCAGGTGAAGAACACCATCTGAGGAGCTGCCGGAGCAGAGAGGGAACCCCAGGTGTCCCGAGCTATCAGAGGTCCATCTGAAGAAGGTCTGATCTGCAATGCCTGTACTCGCGCGAACTCTGCTACAAACCTCAGTGATACTTTATGCTCACCGAAGGTGCGGACGTTCCTTGCCAGCCAGATCTGATGTACTGTGCAGGTCACTCGAATAGCTTCCTGACATGTTCGAGGGCGGGCCAACCACTGTTGCATCATCTGTAAAAACTGAAGCCTTCCACATCAGACCCCCTGCGGGAACCCTGCCCACAGCCATGCCGACCTCGCCCACGTACACTGGAAGAGCACGTGGTCGACCGACTCCTCAACACTGCATGTCCCGCACTCTGCTGGGATCCTCCAGCCTCACCTGCTCAGCACTGCTCTCGTCGGATGGCGGTCCCACACCACCTTCCATAGGAAGAGTGCCGCTCTCTGGTGAAGCCCTGACCTCCAGATCCAAGTGCAGTCTTGCCTCGGCTCATGCTCCTGCTGGATAACACTGGCAAGGTCTTCCAGTCTGACACTGGACTGGCAAGAGGTGCCCCAGACCCTGACATCAGGCCCCCCACAACCTGGCACCGGAAGGGACCGGATCCTCTCAGCTAGGTATCCTCCGAACAACGGTTATAGCCTAGCGTCATCCCATGCTGACTCTCTCGGGGCAAGAAGATCGAAGACCCGCAACGCCTCCTCTACCTCAGTATCGATCATGGTCGGCCAGCACATCAGTGGGACGGTATCCACCCATGGGTTTGCAGTCACATCAATACTCCGTCCATCGCAAATCAGCCACCTGGTGTTTGCCGACACTGTCGGCAACTACCTCCCAATCTCACGCCACATGAAAGAGACTTGCCGCCCACTCCATGCCACCTTTGAGCCCTCGTGGCCATATCTGGCCGCCATCACCTGACTTCACAGCCCGTGTAGCTCTGGCAGGAACTGAGCTACATGCCGAGCAATGAAAACATCACGCCGCTCCAGTAGGGACTGCACCTCGAGACCGCCCTCACTGGTAGGCCGGCATACATGCTCTCAGGCCACCAAATGTATCCCGCGGCCTCTGCCGTGTGCCCCCATAGGAAACCTCGCAGCAGTCGTTCGACCGTCAGTAAGGTCGTCTTCGGAACCACGATGTTGGCCATGAGGTATACTGGCATGGACCCCCACACAGATCTGATCAAGGTCAGTCTCCCTATCATAGATAGGGAAGTCGCTCTCCATCCCTCCAACCTGCTCTCTACCCACTGCACCAGGCTAGAGCACTCTGCCATTTGTTGTCTGCGGCTTATGATGGAAACACCCAGGTAGGTCAATGATCCCTCCTGCTCGGGTATCTACAGAATCCCTCGAATCTCTTGTCTGACCCTACTCTCAATGCTCGGGCTGAAGTGAACAGCTGGCTTTTGGAAGTTAACTCTCTGACCTGACACCATGCAGTAATCCTCTACCACCCTATGAAGGATCCGTGCATCAGAAACCCGCACCCTGGTCAAAAGAAGACAATCGTTAGCGAAAAGTAAGTGGGAAAGAGGACTAGCCCCAGGGGCGGGGACATAGGCCTCCAGCTCCCTGCGGGCACACACCCTCTGCAAATCATGAGACAAAATGTCAGCACAAAGAATAAACAAATAAGGTGATAGAGGGCATCCCTGACACAGCCCCATGGTGGACTTGAAGAAAGGTGAAGGTGTGCTGTTGACCAAGATAGAAAACTTTGGCCCCCTGACACACCCTAGGACCCAACAGATCCACCGCCTGTGAAATCTGTACGCCTCGAGTGCCTGCTGAAAATATCTCCATCTGATCCTATCATAAGCTCTCTCTATATCTAGCTTAATAGCCATCAAGCTACATCGCTTCGATGCTCGTTGCAGATCCCACATCATCTCTGGGCCAGCAGAACATTATGAAAAATGTTTCCGCCAGCTATAAACGCCCCTACTCCTGACTGATGATGCCAGGCAGGAGAGGCTTCATCCTTCGGACTATTATTCTAGCCACAACCTTATACAAGATTGTGCACAAATTGATGGGTCTGAAGTGATAGGGCTCCGCCGCCTTCTGACGCTTCGGAATGAGCGTGATAAAGGTAGCCTTCCAATCTTTCGGCATCACCGCCTGAGAGAAGAAGCACAGAATAGCCTCTACCATCGCTATCCGAATGATACCCCAGTACTGTCGGAAAAAGAACGGGGGGAACCCATCCGATCCCGAGGCCTTGTCTGGAGCCAAAGCCCAGACTGCCTCCTGTACCTCCTGTGCCGACATTGGTCGGATCGGGGCTGCATTCTCATCATCCTTGATTCTTGCATCCACCCTTGGGGGTTGGTCTCTGTTGCCGGAATCCTCATCCTCCATCCATCTGGCGTGGAACAAATCCAGCAGGATCTGACGAATGGCAGGCTCACCTTCCACCCGATGTCCAGACTCGTCTCGCAGCGAGTGGATCGTGCTCCGCTACCTCCGGATAACCGTAGTCCGGTGGAAGAAACTAGTGTTGCGGTTACCCTCACGTACCCACTGAACTCGAGATTTCTGTCGCCACAAGATCTCGTGCTGCCGCAGTAGTGAGTAGTGAGTCGCTAGAAGCCCCCGAAGGTCACCCATGTCATCCATCGAGAGTGCACCTTCTAGATCTTCTTTCCTCCGCAACTCAATGATCGCAGTCTCTACCCCCTCGACTCGCTGGAAGATATTGCCCACAACCTCGCGGTTCCATCGTCGGAGATGCCTCTTGGCCAACTCTAGTTTGTGCGACACCCGGTACATAGCATCTCCATGCATCGGGATGCGCCATGCCTCACAGAAAATGTCCCAGGACTGGGTGTATGATAGCCAAACCTTCTCAAAGTGGAAGGGGTTGTGATGACTAGGTCCCGATGATGTGGAAATCAGCAGGGGGGCAGTGGTCCGAGGCGATCTGAGGTAAGTGACTAACCCTGCAGGTAGGAAAATGGAGGATCCAGTTTGAGGACGCAAAGGCCCTATCTAGACGCTCCCAAACCCTAGCATTGTCGAGCTGATTATTGCACCAAGTAAACTGAGGTCCAAAGAACCCTAAGTCCACCAGGCCAGTACGCGACACAAAATCGCGAAACTTCCTTCTGTGCACTCTATCCATGAAGGCTGCCCCTCCCCTCTTGTCGCCCAAACTCAAGATGCAATTGAAGTCACCAACTATAACTGTCGGAACACCCTGGGCGGTGAGACTGGTGATCTCCTGCCAGAGGACTCTCCTGATCTTGTAATTTGTGCTCGCATACACCCCACACAAAACCTACGGAGCAGCATCAAGTGCCGATACAACCATAACTACCTGTTGGGGGCAGTTGTGGAAGACATCAAAGGTCGCCCCCCTCGCCTCCACAGGAGCAAGATACCTCCCGACAACCCCCAGGAGTCGTCTGTGTATGTCTCCCAGTCCCTCCCCAAGCGCCGTCTCAAACGTACATGTCACGACCCCCGCCCCATTCCGACGGGCCGCCGCGACGGTCCTAGGGTGCGGGTAGGCATAAGGTCACCAGCCACCGCGTAGAACCCTACTACCTATCAATTATCAATAAATCTTGAAAATTTTGGCATGATACATGCACAA
>JAOXJJ010000263.1:3130943-3150347 GCA_025769935.1 Phoenix roebelenii
GACGGAAAGGGGGGGTTTGGGGGGGGTCGCGGCGGCTCTCAGCGAGGGGAGGGGGGTTTAGGATTTAGTTTTGGGGTTTTTTATTTTTTTTAATATTATCAGTATTTTATAGTTGGGTCGGGCCGAACCGGGCCTTTTTTAAAAGTGTCTAGGCCCGGCCTGATTTTTTTGGTCGGGCCGTTTTTCCTGCCTAGGCCCGACCAATAGGCCTTTTTTCAATGCCCAAGCCCGAAAAAATTTGGGTCGGGCCGGGCGGGCCAGAAGGCCCGTGATCACCTCTAGTCTCCATCGAAGCTCTCTCTCTCTCTTCACTTTGACTGAGACCCTCGACATTCTCCTTCTTCGGTCTTTCCCTCTCCTTCTCCCTCTCTCTTGTTTTCTTTCTTCCTTGTTTTCGCCGAACGCCCTAGTCGTTTCGACCGAGCTCTCGGCCTCCTCTCTTCCGGTCACCCCCTCTCCTTCTCTTTCTCTCTTTCTTTCTTCTTCTTTGTTTCCGCCGAAAGCCCTAGCCGTTTCGGCCGAGCTCTCGACCCTCTCCTCCTCCGTTGTTCCCTTCCTCTTCTCTGGTGAAGGGAAGACGACGGTCTCCTCCTCACGGGGAGGGGGTCGGACTGCGATCGGCGGCGCCCGCGGTTGAGCTCTCGGCTTTCCCGATCGAGCCTGCAGCACCCTCGGCCGTGCCTGAGGCCGATGCCCGCGCTGGCGACGCTTGCGGCCGCACACAGGTGAGTCCCCTCTTCCTTCTCTCCTTTTCCTCTCCTCCTCTTCTTCTTCAATCTCTCTTCTCAAACCTCCCATATTCTCTCTCACTCCCAAGCCCTCTCTGTTCCTCTCTCTAATCTTCTCCCGTGAAGGAGGAAAGGCGAGTTTGGGAGGGTTGGGCCATGGCCGGCGATGCCTAGGCCGACGCTCACAGCCGGACCTGCTGCCTGCGGCCGAGCTAAGGCCGGCGGCTCCTGTGACGTCTGTGGCCGTTCCCCACGACGCCGGTGACCGTACACAGGTGAGGCGCCCCTCTTCCCTCTCTTCTTTCTTTCCTTCCTTCTTTCTTTTAATCTATCTATCATCCCGAGTGGATCGGGAGGGGGAAGGGCAGGAAAACAAGGGGTCGAGAGGCTCACCTATTTTGGGGATGAACCGCTCCAATGCCTCCGCTCCGATGCCTCCTGTTTTGCATGGTCGAGGAACCCTAAAGAGGTCTCTTCTCTTCCTCCCCCTGGCTCCAAGAGCTTCCAGCTGGCAAGCTCCCATTTTGCATGATCGGGGCTCCTAAGAGCTAGCCCTCCCTCCGCCGGCCAGCTGGGGTCCTGTCAATTCCCTCTCAGCATGAGGTGGCAGCCCTCCACGGTTGCCACCCCTAGCAGTAGGGCCCACAAAACAAAATCGGGCCCAACATCCCTGACTGGGCCTCAAAAGTATCGGGCCCAGTTGGTTTTGGGCCCGGACACTACAAACACTACACATGTTCATGTTTTAGAATCCAAAATGTCTAGGTTTAATTTAAAGTGGGTTAACCTTGGATTTTCTTAGGAATTTGATTAGACAATCTAGATCGATCTTCCTTCCAAAAAGATTTACTCCAAATTCAATGGGTTAGAAGTCTTTGAGCCAATATCACTATAAGTGGAAGTCTTCACCAAGATTCTTAATATTTATCGGTAATGCTATATGTGATAATTTATATAAGCATCTGATGATTGATTATATTTTTCTAGCTGCTTAATCATAGCAAGATCCATTCGAATCATAAATCTAGACTTGAGTTTAAATTAATATATTCAATAATCTCTAACAATTATGAGAAAGATCTAGTAGCCCGATCCAAATATAAAAATTTAATTTACTAGAATTTTCTATCAATTTGCAAAGTCTATAGTTTAAAGAATTTAATCCACTAATAAAAATATACCTATTTACAGTATCCCAACATACCAATTTTAAATATAATCCACAACAAATTTAACCTCGAGGAACATTCCTTTTTAATATTATGAAAATTTTTTCTTAGCTCACTCCAATACTATGACAGATCCATGTACAAAATATACTCTACTAATTAGCAGCAAAACTAAAAGTGTGATCGCATCTACACTCATATCAAGTTTGAATTTTCATATCATTTAAATAACATTTGAACATGGTATAACCAATATGCCATGGTTAACCTTCCTACACTTATCTTTGGTCAAACCTCTCTTATCATGATCGGAGATAAATAATCCAGTTCTTTTGCACTCATCATATACCAAACTCAAAGCATACATTTTATCATAATGCATGGTGAACTTACACCTAAGCACTGAATTTATATCTGCTATTTTTGTCATATCTCAAGTGATCATAATCTCAAGATCTGAGATATTTCTATCACATTCCTCGGTGATCTTAAATCTATCCTTTGATACATTTCTGTCATAGTCCCCAATGATCTTAAACCTAAGCTCTGATACCATTTCTGTCATCTGTCAAATCCGCCACCCGGGTCCGGAATGCGACGTGGCTGCAAACTCTCTAGGGCTCTGCCCTAGAGAATATGCTAGGCCCGAAAATTTAATACAACCTTAATATCCTTAATCAATAATGATCTCAATTTATACCAAATATAAAGTTGGTCCAATTACAAAATTTGATCATCGAACTAGTGTCGGTAGTGCTCCATCTAATCATTTCCTTCACCTATGATCTCAACCAAAGCCATGTACTATGTAACTTGCAACTCTAAAAAAGAGAAAGAGGAAGGAGGTTGTGAGCTTTACCACCCAGTAAGAATCTCAAACCGCTATACCATAAATAATAAAAAAGTAATCAATTAACAATACTAGATATATGAATATTGTATCAATACTCGAAAAGCTCATAAATAATATATATATAAGTTCTTATTATCATCTTTTCAAAGAAACATATATATGTGTGTATGTATATCAAATGTAACCAATTGTTCATCAACAGTTTCTTATATCATGTCATCTATTTCTCATTAACTTGATTTTTAGGTTTCTCATTAATTAACTTTTCGGCTTTAGACCAACTAAGATCATGACTTAGTTCAAGACTTACAAAATACTATGTGTAAGCCCATGGTAGCTATCCCCATGCGTTAGCCCATGGGCGCTATCAAAATTTCACGTGTAAGCCTGTTGTGGCTATCCCTATGCATTAGCCTATGGGCGCTATCATGATTCATGCATAAGCCTATGAAGGCTATCCCACGCATAAGCTAATGAAGGCTATATTTACATGTTACTCTTGTCAAATAAGTTACCACTTATACAACAATATTTTCTTAAATTTAAGATATATTTGTACACATAATCATATTCTCAATATGTGATACGTATAATAACTATTCGAATATATTTGTATTGAAAAATATATCATCACATGCCAAATCAAATTTATCGATATAAAGCTTACGTTGCAAATCTAGCAGTATAAAACAATAAACATATATATATATATATGGTGACTGAGTACAAGAAATTTTACCTTTATCACAATCCAACACAGCTACAACACTATCAATTCATACCTAACATATCCGGTCAATATAAAATCAATTTATCCCTTATGAATCATTCGCCATATTAATGAATCAATTATTTAGAAAGTACATAATTTTAGAGTCCTAATATTTGAATTACCCATATTCTCTATTCTCCTTTAATTGAAATGAAATGTAAATGAAAGGTTAGGGCCTTAGCTTAATTTAGAAACTAGAATGTAGAATCTCATTGGGCTTCTTTCTATCCGAATGACTGTAGCTCCAAACAAAACTAGGACCACCTATGAAAATAGATTCATATAGAAAGATATATGAGGCTAACTAGATGACAATGCCCAATTATTCGAATTGGTTAGTACAGCATAATGCTATTCATCTGATTAAGAAATATATATCTAATAGAAAATGATAATAAATCAAGGGTTATCAATTATGAATTCAATTGTAGCTGACGACAATCAGGTGCAGGATGGATAAAGTCGACTGGGTAGCAGCGTTCGACGATTCGAGTCAGTCTGCTCTGGCAATCCAACCAGTCAAATCATGAAACAAAAATCAGACTATAATATAAGTAATATAATAGGAATTTATGATGATGGAGTCCAACAGTACTCGACGATAGTTAGGGTAAGGCTAGCGCGATAGGTGGTCACAGTGGCACTGGTCCAGAACCCTATACTAGGGTTGACCCGAGCCCACAGCATCTAGGACTGTCATGCTGGATTCATAGAATCATACGAAGAGAAAATAAAAAAAAAGAAATCAAAAGAGAGAGGAGAGAGAAAACTCTCTTCTTATTTTTCCAAATAGGTCGCCCAGCCCAATGACAGCCTCGGGTGGCCCTTTGGCCACAGCCTTGCCGACGACGGTAGTCTACCGGCACAAGGAAGGAGGAAGAAAAGATATACGATGAATAACAATAGACATTTACATTTTTTTGGTTTTACCATGCCATGAGCTTCGCAGAAACCTATTATCAACACCGCCCACACAAAAATTCCATATACGGTGATCTACCTTTGATTACTACAATGCCATTACATTACTTTTTTTGTTCATTATTTTTTCTTAGTACTCATATCATTTTATATGCCCATATTTTTACCAAGCCTTACCAATGGCAGTCACACTACAAATTGTTTGACTAATATTTTTCTGTATGAAAAACCCAAATTTAATGATAGAGAATAAAAAAAAATCCATTAAATTTGCTTATCCTATTTTGTAATAATCATTTTCGACCTTTTCTTTCTTTTTTTTCCACAATAGGAGAAGCAAAGTAAATATGAAATTCCAACAATCTCATCAACCAAGGTGGGAATAAAAGGAAATTTTTATGCAAAAGAAACATTAATTGTAATTGTATTTTTGCGAGGAAAACAATTTCTGTATTTTTGTGCCATCTAAATCTTAATAAAATAGTAGTTTTTTTATGAAACAATCATGTTAGACAAATATATCAGAATTTTGTACATTTAATGTTCAATATAACTATAGCATTTCGTTGTCACCATATTTCTATTAATTTTTTCTGTTATTTAATTAAATCCTAGTTATCACATTATACAAGGATAGACACTTCAATAGTTGCCGGCCTCCACTGACACAAGCATCGGATTGGCGAAGCCCCACTTAAGCAAAAGTGCAGACTAAAGTTGAAGCATGAAATGAACAGCTCATCAGCTTATTCGCCCGGACTGGTCAACTAATGTACCGACTTGGTCCCCACATAGTGCCCTTGAAATGTTTCCAGGTTCTAGAAGATTAAAGAGAACAACTGCAAGACAGAAGCAGGAAACCACCGTTGTCAAGGTTCAATAGAATACGAATATGGATCAAAATTAAATGAACTAACCTGGAATGTTATTCTCTTCACAGAATGTAATTGCTGTCATATCCATGGCAGTAAAGCCTCTGGAAACTAACTCCCTGAATGAAATGTGCTCAAATGCAACATTATTGCCGTTTCTGGAATGACAATCATAAACACCATCTGCGGTGGTACCTTTTAGAACAACATCTGCATTAACTGCCCCGTGGATACAAAACATTAGAGAACTTGACATCGGGACAATGTGAGTAAAGGAGGAGAGAGGAAGAGTGTGCACGAAATTTCAGATTAAGATCGTCAAATTTTGAGTTTTTTCTGTTATGTATATAGGAACATACTTTCAGAAGCCCTCAGGGCAGCTGCTGTGTCATTGCTGAAAAGTGGATTTCCTGTCCCAGCACCAATTCCACCAAATATAACGACTCTTCCTTTTTCAAGATGACGGATAGCGCGTCGCCTTATGTATGGTTCTGCAATCTCTTGCATCATTAATGCAGTCTGTACACGTGTTTCAATGCCAATCTTCTCCAATGATGCTTGAAGCAATATAGCATTCATTACCGATGCCATCATACTGTCATGATTCACATATAATGACAAGGTTAGCAAGACTAATCTCTGGGAGTTAAAAAGCTTTAATATCTTTGTCTTGCACTGGCAGAGAGAAACAATGTGTCAAACAGAATACGCATCCTAGTACATTTGTGAAAGGGCATACAACAGCCTTCAGATAACATAAGTTCTGCAGTTTAATTTTCCTGTTTGATGACTTTGTTAATTATCCTGTACACAACCAAGCAGCTTTGTTTGCAAATTCTCCATGTCACCAATCTGTGCTGTAATGTCTCATCAGATAGTGATTCTCCTTTACAAAGAATCATTTTTATTCAGGGTGAAGTTTAGGTATGACCCAAGTACCATCATGATACTGCCTATCGTGTTGGAGCTCATTTTGAACTGAGATCACTCCAACAAGTGACATGTGTCCTCTAAATTATAAGCTGATAACGATAATTGGTCTTCTAAATTTTAACAGACACACGTCAACAATCAAAGCAATATCATGTCAGCATTTGCACAGGAGTAGCATCATCAAACCATGCCCTTCTCTTCAAGTCATCCACATGAAAATGTAGAACTCTTCATGAAGGTGGATCACAAGTTTTCCAAATGTTCATCGTAATACCCTTCTTTACCATATGTTGCTTCCACAGACATTCATAGAGCCTTATCTCACTCGTTTCTAATCTTGCCACAGGCTTGCTTGTCGGAAATATCATAACTTGATTTCTTTTGACATGTCAGCTACAAATATCAGTTTATCTTTATGCTTGTGTTCCGTGCTGTGCATAGTCACATCATCATAGCTCATCCTATGAACTCGATGTCATAGCCAATAACCATCCAATTTTAATAATATTTGGTTGTTGAATTATCTTCTCTTTGTTTCTTATTCCCCAGCCCATCTATTTCATGGCAAATTCTCATCATGTGATACACCATGAGTTTGGGACGGAGGGCTTGACGGTATCAGATAAAGTTAGTGAAGCGAGCACATATCATAATTTATAACTGATGGGGGGGCAAAATGGATCGTCCTGCTCAAGGTAAGGGATCGTCCTATCTCGGCCGAGCAGACCACAACGCCGATCAGACAGAACCGCGGTCCAGTTCAGAACCAGCCCGACCTCGGACTCCACCGAAGGCTTAGTCGACTTCTATTGAATCTCTCCACTACCACGACCTATAGCGACTTCTTCTGATACTTATAATGATGTCCCAAGCCCGAGTTTGAGATGCCATGCTGTGTCAACTGCAAGCCTAAAAGCTCCTTCGACCCCATGAATATTTGCCGACCCGCCCCGACCAAGCTCGGGGCACCTTCTATACTTACCGATCCGACCCGACCAAGCTTGAGGCGCCTTCTATACTCGCCGACCCGCCCCGACCAAGCTTAGGGCGCCTTCTATATTCGCCGACCCGCCCCGATCAAGCTCAGGGCGCCTTATCTATCAACACGCCCCGACCCTCGAGCTCGGGGTGCTCTACCAAGGAAGCAAAGCCGACCTCGCCAAATATATGATGCAACCTCTCACCAAGCTCGGCCCGCCTACGGCTGCATCCACGAGCGTGCCCACGCTCGCCTACGGAGATGTACATTGCAATGCATCCGTGCGGTGCTTTGCTTGCTGGCCAACGACAGTCAAGGACAACGCCATGCTGCTCCAGCCATACCCTGTTACAACTGTTAACGCCTTACGTTCACGAAAACGGACTGCACCGTGCGCCTCAAGCAAGCTTTAGCTACGCGTCGTCTAGCTTGAAGCTATCTCCTTTCATGATGAGAACGGATCATACCTCTGCCACCTGGGCACCTCTACAGGGACTATAAATAGCCCCACCAGGTAACGCCTAAGGAACTTTTGATTCATATGAGATCCACCCTAATTTGAGCGTCGGAGGGCCTTCACCGGAACCACCGATGAAGCTTCGTGCAGGTACGCTGTCGCACGGGAGGTGGCTCACCCTCTTTCTCGACATTCCGGTAGCTCTTTCGACTCCTCTGGCGTGGTCACCCTCGGGCCAAATTTGAACCACAACAATAACAATAATTGTTTGTTGATTTATTCTTTCTAGTAACCTTAAACATGGCCTATATGTATAAAGTTTGTCAAAATTACACGTAATATAGCGTCATTGTCATTAGGTGTAAATCTAGCATATTGACTTCATTCCCTATGAAAAATACTCTAAAACTCACTTCCCATAATTCAGAAAACAATAAATTGATCGACTATAAATTCACATTAAAATTGACTAATGCTACCACCTTTTTATTTATAATGCAACTTTCTAAGGGAATTTTGCAGAAAGGATACATTGTATATGTGTCTTTTCAAATATGGACCACTTTTTTCCTGCAAGAATGATCCATTTTTAAAATTTCGGATGCTTTCGCTCCTGGCTGCACAGATACATTCCAAGCCACGAATGTGCGTTGCATGTCCAACAAATATGTGCATTCAATAATAAAATTTTGCGCATTCATATAAAAGGAAAAAAGTGGATGCACTATCAGAAATATTTGCATTGACTTCACTCGAACATACAGCAGAAATGTATCCATAGCACTCAAACATACAGCAGAAATATATCTCTGTAGCCAGTGGCAAACACATCTAAAATTTGTAAAACTAGGTCATTATTGCAAACAGGTAAATAAATAAGTAAAAGTGGTCTGAATCTGCAAAAATGGAAAATAAGTGTTTTTTTTTGCCAAAAAAAAATCTTTTATTAATAGTTTATTGATGGAGAAAGTATTTACGCATAGCACAAAGATAAATCAACAGCAAGTTATGACAGAAGAATTCTACATAAAAAAGTAAAACAAAAAAAGCTGAATGAATACTAATTATAGAGAAGGAAATGCATTACCTTATTTGGTATGTTGTAGCTCTATCAATGCCAGTTGCAGCTACCCAAGTATCGTTATAAAAGAAATTTCTACCTCCAACAACGACTGCCACCTAATAAACAACACAAACCAGGATAGCACAATGGAATATAACAAAGTTAGAAGCTGAATCACGGGATAAGAATTACATTAACATTCCACCAGATGTCAAGAAGAACCAAGAATACCTCTACGCCAACACGGCTAGCCATTGCAATTTCCCTTGCAATCAGCATGGTTACCTGAAGAGAAAGAACAAAATCCAACTTTAGGAATGCATCCAGTGCAGTTCATCATGGTGTATGACTGTATCTATCTGATAGACTAAAAACAGTTTTGTACTTCAGCCTTAAAAGTAAGACAGAATATAACCAACCTTCGGGTCAACATTCTGGGGACCTGCCCCAACAAATGCAGCACCACTAATTTTCAAAACCACTCTCTTCCACCTTGGATTTGTTAATGATTTCATTTTTGAGTTATTTGTTAAGTTTACGTGGCCAGAAGCAACAAGTGAGTATCTGCACATGCAAGTATAATCCTGTTTGAGAATTTGTCTGCATACATATGTGTATGTACGTAAATATATCTTGCTGAGAAATAATCAAAACAAAAAAGGCATTAGTAGACTGCTGAGAAAGTAAGGCATCCAAAACATAACCTAAACTCACTGCATGATAAATGTTTACCTGCAAATAAAACAAAAATTTGCAAACTTACTTCAAGTCAGTACTTTTCTTTCATTGGATATGGTAGGAGACGAGAAGGGCTATCTAATTGTTAGTTGCTTGAATGGGAGGGGTGCAGAAGCAGGTCTTGATACATCAGTATCCTAAGACCATTTGAAATGAAGAAGCACTCAAGAAGCAGGTGAAGGTTCAAGTTTCTGGAAGCTTAGGAAAAAGGTTCTGGTAAAAATTTCCTGCTACTAAGATCTAGCTAAATGTTTTAAGTTACCAACATTCTAGCAAAGTCACAGAACATGTTCAGCTTGTTACAATTTACAACCCCTGCCTGGTGAACCCATACAACTTCCCTACAGCCACAGAAGACTCCATTGATTCCAAATTTCCCAAAAAGATTCTTTCACTTCTGAAGACGATATACTTTACCATCTACTAGAACTGTGATAAAACGCACAACATTGACACTCTCTAGTGGCATCAGAACTCTATGTTAGCAAGGTTATAAATTAGGTTGCATAGTGATGCACCAATAGAAAAGGACTGCATTGTATGTCGTACCGTATCGAACCAGACAGTACTAGGCATATCGTACCGTACCAGTTTGATACCGGTATCGATATGGATAGTGTACCGACCCTCGGTACATCAAAAAAAACTCCGTATCATACCGTGCCGATACTATGCTAGTGTAGCACTAGTATGGAGTCCGGTACCGATACGGCGAACCTTGATTCCGAAGCACATGCACTATTGAAACAAAATCCCGCTAATATGAGCGACCGTAAGTTAGTAACAACCTAAAGCTATGAACATATCCATTGTCTACATCTATGCTAAAATTTGGTGCAGTGCAAGGATGGACTTCTGTTGTTTCAAATCCAGATCATTACTACCTTCAAACCTTTAAAAGCAAGAACAAAAGCATCACTTGTACTTTAATCAACGAAGAACTTATTTGAGTTCCTCTATAATGATCATAAGCTTGTGATGCATAAGGATGGAGATTGATTAAAAAGAATTGGGATAAAACTCAGATTTGAAGTCTACTGAAAAACTAATATAAGTTAGCGCCAACAGGAATACTTAAAATTGGGTATAAGCCTAGAATGACGTAAGTTTGGCATCGAATAATAGCAACAAGTTTCAACAAGGGATGGTATGACATCCACAACAAAACTGTGCATTCTTTAGTATAAGAAGTATTAGTCAAATAAGGATACAGAAGTGGAATTTCCTTTCAAAAGGTGTGAAAAAGGTACAAAAGATAAAATGGAGATTCTTACAAACATCTCATCCCATGCCAAATTCCATTCTTCACTTAGTCCATGAGAACTAAGGCTCTGTTTGGCTGCTAGAAAAGTGAAAGAGATGAAAGTTTGTTAGGGATGAATCTTCTTTCTTGCTGTTTGGAGGTAAAAAAAATCATGAAAAGGAAATTAAAAATAAAATATGGGACCAAATTTATCTCTAACAAGCCTAAAATTTTTCTTCTCCATGGTAGTGAATTTGAAAGAAAACAAAACACAGACAAATGGCTCAAGATAACTTAATCATATCTTAACCACCTTCTCAAATAACTTTCCTTGCAATTTTCTTACTTTAACCAAACATGAAAACACTCAATTTTCTTTTATTTTTCTTCCTTTTCTTTTCTTTCCTTTAATTTACTTTTCTTTCTACTGATTTATTCTTCTCTTAGGGACCAAACAGAGCCAAAGTGAAGATAGCAAGTCTATTTGTTTCAGATGCATTATTACTCAATCTGATGACCAACAAAAATTTGCAAGGTGCATGCCACCTCCCATCACCTACCTTAGAATGATCCAAACTCAACCTCAACAAAAAAATGTGGTTAAAATTTTAGCTGCTAGCATATGACTATAATGCACAAAACAACAGCCTTCTATGTCTTGTTTCCATCTAATCCAAAAAAAGAAAAGGTGCCAAAATATCAAATCATCAGAGTGACTCTGACCTATGAACAAAGCACAATTTGATTGCCCAGCATTAACTACATATATTATTACAAAATAATGAGTTCCTAATAGGACCTCTGACAACACATCAATAGGGAACCATCTAATCTTTATCCTCATGCCACTTCAAATTTAAATCTCAAATGTTGAATTGCTCCTTTAAGAATTCATCCAGAGATAGGCCATCATGTATTGAAATTTGAAATAATCAAGATTCAGTCAGCAACAGCACCAGCCCCAGCCCAATCTTAAGCAATCAAAAAAATCGAGAAAAACGCAATCTGATGAGGTTTGCAATGGTAAAATCATGCAGCAATTTACACAGACTATGTAACCACAAGCAGAATATCCAAATAGCATTATATATAATATCTAGAGATTTTGATGGAAGCAAGCCACCTTCCATGCTGGTTTCCACCAAATTAGAGTTACAGCAGGCAAACAAGCCAATATGCAAGCTGGAAGTTTCTCAAAAGCAAGCAATGAGTCGTGAGCAGAAGAGTCTTTACCTAATGAATGTGATTTTTTTTAATTGAAATTAGAAATTCACTATAAAAATGTAATGGCAATCCCCTCTCACTGGTAATTTGATATCAAATGCTTCCCCATCATATATAGTTAGGTTGGCAATGTATCAGGTTCGACTGGGTTATGAACATATCAGCATAGGAACACATAAACCTTGATCTAACCTGACATCAATTGGTTTCAGCTGATACCCACCCATGTGTTGACTCCCTAACCCAACCTGATCCACATGATTAATGATAATGTCCTTTGCTCTATACAAGCCAAAACCCAATCCTATGGTGAATTCCCAATACAATTGAAGGAAAAAAAGATCCTGGTTCCATTTCTACTTTTTAAAAGAGACTTGTCACGCTTCATAAAGATTATCCCATGGTTCATGACCCAATATTACTCCTCCCAGCTAAAACTTTACCCTCATGACTTGGAGTCGGATAAAAGCTTTAATCCGTGCCAAGCTGTATAAAATTCATGTAAAATGTGACCTACCTGATCCAAATTGAAAACCCCAGGAAGATGCCAACTTCCCAGTAAAGTTGTACCAAATGACCTATGAGTCTATGGTCAAATCCCGCCATCACGGGGGTTTGGAGCGTTAGGGGTATTTCGGAGAAGACTATCACCCATTGTGTAGCCCACTGTCTATGGGCCCTTTCTACCAGAAAAAAAAGAAGGGGAAGGAAAGAAAGAAAGAAAAACCCTTGACACAAACCCAGCCAAGACATGAACAGGTTGGGTAGGGTTTTCAGGTCAGGTTAGTTTTTTTTGTCATCCCTAATACGTAGTCGAACATGGCAACTGTGACGCATGTGGTTAATTCAAGAGTAGGGAATGTTTAACAGATGCCTGTGAATTCATCAACGGACAACATGTTAGAAATATTCTGTATGAAAATCATACTCTCTTTTAGTTGTTTCACTTTCTTGATTCACTCTTAAAAGAAAGAAAAGAGGAAAAAACCAAAACAAAGTAAAATATTCTTTTAGAGAAAAGGCATATTTGACGGATACTTCTGAAACCACTAACTAAGACAGGGAATTTGATAGATGACCATGATCCTAGTAATTGACAAATGTTATATAGAACATGCCATGCACCAACAAAATTTTACTTGGGCATGCAGAATGCATGTAACTAATTCACGAGGAAGGAAAATGCAATGGATGTTTGTAGACCCAAGAAAACCATAAGATGGTGCTCATCATGTGCCATATGTGTGATCAATTCAAGAGCGAAGCAACATAGATGGTTGTAATTCGATCTATCTTCTTCCTTTATCAAAGAAGAAATCAAGAGGTTAGTACCTGCTTAAAAAAGTTTCGATAAAACTAAGCGCTCCCATAGAACCACCAAAGCACTTCCCATTTCATTAAAAATCATCTTTAAATTATTGGGTGAGCCATCCACCAACAAACACAAGCCTTTGCCAATATAATAAGAGTTTCACTATCAAGGTTCGCCGTAGCGATCGGTACCTATGCATACCAACCGTAATGTACAATACTGATATTGAACCAGCATGTGGCATGGAGGACGTATCGACACTCGATATGCCGAACCGACCGTCGTACTGGACGTATCAATATTATATTAAAAAGGTATTGGTACGGATCTAGTACCGAGACTTATTCCCCATCATAGCAATGTACGTAACTAGAGATAGCACATATTCAATATGAATTCTGATAAGTATCTAACAGTGAAAGTGGTGAACACACCCCAAAAATCTGTCACAACACCTTTAAGATGTGAGTAGAATATGGAGCACGAGCATTGCACGTAGTAGTCAAACAAGTTTAGTTCAATATCTTTTAAGATAAATTTATATTACATATCTTATTTTTAAATAAAACTTTGAATTGATTATGGGTATAAAAGATAAAATTAAAAATAATAAAAATAAACAAGCATTAAACTTTTGAAATATTGATTGGAGAGAGAGGACTAGATATTTGCGAATGATGCACATTGAGTGGGAAAAGGTCATTATATAGGGAAACAGAGACAGAGGAAATAAGTTTACCACATAAAAAGATATTAGTGAGGATAGGATAAATGAATTGGAGCTAAGATGTGGGATTTGGATGAGATAGAGAGAATCGGTTAATTGTATGCATATTTTACTTCTTGAAACAACCCATGTTAATAATTGTTATATAATAAAGTTTATTTAGTGAATCAAATAATATTTCATGTGTGGACAAAATTAACACACCCAAGGAGACCTCGGATGCCCTTTTTATATAGTATAGAGTAATACAGAACCAACTATATAATATGAAAGATCTGATCAGGACTTTTCATTTCACAATAGTATGTTTCAATGGATTGAATAAGTAATCATGAATTAACTGGAAACAATTTCCTTTGATGTTCTATAAAATGCATGTTTCCACCTTCTCATTTTAATTTGTAAGTCTAGAACCTGTTTCACTATCACACAGTCCCCATCTCATTTCCTTTTCTAATAAGAAACCCTCCTTTTTTCCCTTTCTAATGCCCTCATTCTGTTGTAACAGATTTTCTTTCTTTTATCTTTCGATCAAGCTGCCAGGTCACCTCCAATATTCTTTTTACTTTTCTTAATTGACATTTCTATTTGTTTCGTCTCCTAGATTTTTTCATCTAGCCCCTCTCTTTGCTTTTATTTTTCTCAGAATGCATTTTATATGCCAACACATCAAATTTGCAATCCCTCTTCCTCTTTTTTCCTTCTTCTTAGTTCTTTTTTTCTCATTTTCTTTGAAGGCAACAGCAGCAGCAATTCACTGAGTTCTCCTACCAGGCGTTGTATCCCATCAAATGTGGAAATGTTATTGCTCCTCTCCATACCTTACCTATTTCTTCCTTTTCTTCGTCATTCTCTATGCTTCTTCCTAAATTCCCAGTTTCTTTCTTCCCTTGTCAGCACATGTCAAGCAACAATATCAATGCAGGAAAAACCTACTCCAAGATCAACTCACAGCAACTGACAGTAATGGCAACAGTCTACAGAAGCATCAGCAACCAACAAAAATTAAAATATCTAGACTGCCCTTTGTGAGTGTTAGATTGGTTGGCAAAGCTAGTATACGTTGTTTTAGATCAAAGGAGTTAGATAGGTCAGCAAAAGCTTAGAATATTCAAATCCTTTGATCTCTATTTATTTAATTGAGACTAGGTTACTATTACGACTTAAATTTCACATTGTCGCTGCATTAATTCCATTTTAGAGGCCAAGGCATCTCTGTACTCCTGTGTTGCATCACATTTAGAGTGAACTATCCCTCCTCAACCCCACCCCACCCCACCCTTATTTCCAAATCCTGATTGAGCGGCTGCTGCTTTCCACACACATGGCTATTTTGTTGAATGAAAAGACTTTTCCATCTGCCTCCTTCAAACATAAAACTCAATGTTTTGCTAGAAGCTAATAACATGTCCTCCCATCTGAAGACATGTTCATTCCCCTCTTCATCATGGCATACATCATTTCCCTCTGCTAAGTGCATGTACCATACTTTTTTTTATCTTCAGTTCAGAACTTCAAAATCCACATTTCTTTTTATGGTTTATAAGCCAGTCAGAGGATCATCATAATTAAGTCATGATTATAACATCCAATTCATTCATAGTCTGGGAACTTCTATAAATTTGCAATAATTAAATAGCATAGACTGGTTGCTTTTGTTCGTGAAAAGGGACAGTACTCTGCCTGCTTAGGGCCCCTAGAAATTCCAATAAAATTCCACTGCAGCTATGGACCGATGACCAAACCTCATCTGGAGAGAATAAACGATGATTTTTTGACTCAATACACTGGAAATGCTCGTGAGAGTCTACCTTTTGGCAGCTCAATCAAACATCAGAATCTAATCTCTCTTTAGACGGAAGGAGAAATGCAGGATTTTTCCTAAGGAAGCATTAGCATAAAACAAGCCAGAATGCACGAACAAAGAAAGGAGTCAAATTATAGAGAAGACAAGGGGAAGAGGGAGAACGGACCTTTTCATCTGCCTCGTGACCACAGCGGAGCCACCTATGGCTCCGGACTTGTCTTCATCGGCAAGAGCCTTCGAGGAGGATGAGGAGCCGACAATCTGCTCCATCTTCTTGAACCAGGGCCAGTGGCTGACGGCGAGGCCACCGCTGCTCAGGCGCTGGCACTCGACCTTGTAGCGCTTCTTTAGGTTGTCGATCTTGTTCTTGCACTGCTCCACGCTCTTGCCGGCCTTCTGCTTGTCGCAGCGGTCGCTGACAAGGGTGGCCACGTCCTCCCAGTCCCTCCCCCGGAGGTTCCCCCGGTTCAGCTGCACGTACCTCTCCGTGTACGCGTCCAGGAGGCTGCCGATGGCCGTGTCGCTCCACTCCTCCCGGTCCTTGCGGTAGTCCCCCGAGGAGGACATGTGTCGGCCCTTCTTGGCCGCGCTGTTGTAGCAGTAGGGCGACTCGCCGTCGCTGAGATCGTCCCGGTCCTTGCGCTTGGGGTCCAGCCGGCAGGCCGGAGGCGGGCCGTGGTGTTGGTGCGGGTGGGGGTGGACGGAGGACGTGGCGGCCCCGCGAGACTTGCGCTCGGGGTTGTTGTCGACGTCATCGTTGTCGTCGTCGGGCTGCGGGGAGCCGAAGGGGTTGGCATCGTCGGCGAAGCAGTGGTGGTGGTGGTGCGGGGGGGGGCTGACCTCCGGAAAGGCGGGGGCGCCCCCGGGGCGATTGGAGGCGTCGGTCTGGCCGAAGGCCTCACCGAAGTCCTCGGGGTCCTCGTGGCCGGCGCCGCCCACACCGGCGACCCCCTTCTTGGGGCTTGCGATGGTGGCGAGGGGGGCAAGGGGGCGGGACGGGATGTGGAGCGGGCCCTTCGTCACGTAGCGGTGGGCCGCCACGAAAGCGCCCGCCTGCTGCTGCTGGTGCTGCGGCGGCGGCGTCGGCTGGGACTGCGCTTCGTCCCCGAGGAGGGCGAAGTCGTCGTCGCAAGATGCCATGGGGACGGTGGCGGCGTTAGGGTTAGGGTTAGGGTTCCCGGATCCGAACCAGGCGGAGGGGAGACGCAACGGGACGGGAAGCAGACGACGTTAGTAGGGAGGAGCCGGATCGTCCACGGGAGGCCGCTTAAATGGGTGACGGTAGGAACCGCCCGTGACTTATTATCTACAGAACCGTGACGGGAGGTGACGTCTCCGTTAAGTAGCACCTCACACGTTTCCAGGGGGTGGGGCCCTGCAACGCAATACGCACCGCCGACCATGCCCTCTATCTCCCTCTCTCTAGAGAAAATTAAAATCGAATAAAGTAAGAATAAGGCATTTTCTCCGTGCAGTACAAATGTATTATATTTGCATAAAAAAATAAAATTATATGGAATTGGCTCCAAGGGCGTACGCTTGCTTGCTGCTGTTTTTATTTTATTTTATTTTATATTTTTGATAAATCGATCGCTCACACTAATCTTGTGTGAGCATTGTCAACAGAGTCGCAAGCCAAAATATTCCATAACGGTGGAGAATCAGGTACATAGTGAGTCCACAAAATCTCTTCAGAGTGATAAGCAGCAAAGGAGACAACGTTCTGTTCGCCTTCCAAAACACATGACCAACCTGAAACACCACTCCTATAATAACCGTCTGGCATCCTCTAGAAGCGGATGGTCGAAGAGCTCCGGTCTCTCCTATAGAATCCACTCTACCACCTCCACCGAGTCCCCCTCCAGTATAATGCACTAGGCCTCCAGAACTCACCTCGCATAGGAAACACTCTCTCATGTTGCCCTAAGCTCCGCCCTCAAAATAGATAACTCGAAGGTGCGTCGCCCACTAGCCACAACCAGCTTGGACTCATGATCTCTAATCACAAAGGTAGCACCCGTGCCTCCTCCACCTGTGGACAGAGTGCTATCAAAATTCACCTTAAGGTAGCTAGGAGGTGGGGGCTCCCAGGATGTGAGTACATACTTAGGCGCTAAAGCAACAGAAGGGAAACCCCAGATGTCCCTAGCTATCTCAGATGAAGCAATCATAGTAGCCTCGGATACCTCACTGGCCTAACGGATAGCTCTATCCACTACAACTCTAAGAGGGACTCTCTTACTCTCGAAGACTCTGTCGTTCCTATCCAGCCAAATGTGATAGGCCAGATGGCACTAACAATGCCCCGTGCAATAGAACTCGGAGACCGAAAGGCCAACCTCAGGAGTCGGAGTAGATCCTCAGTGGACTCAGTGGACCTCGGAAGGGGGAAGGAAGCCTATCACCAAATCTAAGCAGTCCGTGGGCACTGTAAGAGGACATGGTTGATCGTCTGCTCTACCTCCAGACAATTCAAATATAATGGAGAAATTCCCATCCCCCTCCTCGCCAAAATTCTTCTGATCCATAGGCATTCTCAAGCCACTTTCCAGATAAACAGAGTAATCTGAGGGTGGGTCCGCATCCTCTAGTGTTGGGGGAAAAATAGATTGCCTCGAAACACGTGGACGCATCGCCGACACGTGATGACAGGCGCCCCGGCAGCAACCCTCGGGGCGCCCGACCACAACATCCCCGACCTCAAAGCTCACAGCCTCGCGACCTTAGTTTCGGCCAAGCCGAACCCGATCGACCTCAACCCCAAAGAAGACTTAATCAAAGGACGAGGGAAACTTCTTCACTCCGTCGGAAATCAAGCTCCTCTCCTCCTCATCTGGGATCCCATCCCGCGATCTCCACCTGAATGACTGTCAACAATTAATGCGCATGGTCTCCACGGATCCCCGGCTTACTCAAAATCTCAGGCTATCCACAGCAACCAGTTGACTCACTCAATCCCGTCCAGTCACCTATGACACTTCATTAATTCACACAATCACGCCCAATCATGACAGTAACTCATTAATTCGTCTGGTCACGTCACAAAATAAAAGGGGAACTTCTTCCTCTGGGGGGATTCTGATTTCTGGCTCCGACTTCTACTTACAATTTATCTCCTTTCTCCACAAAAGCCCTCCCTCTGACTTAAGCATTGGAGGGCCGGCGCCGGAAACCTCGGCCACCGGCCTTTTGCAGGTCCCCCGGAGGATGAAACCCGCCGACGCACCACCCGCCGGAGCTCCACCTTCTCAGCCAGTGGTCAGCCCCGGCTCCAATTTCTAGCAACAATTGGTGCTAGAGGAAGGGCCCGAGTCATGATAATGAAGCTAAGAAGCAAAGGAGCCTCCAACGCCTCTCAACACCGCGTCCCAAGTTCTGAACACTCAGTCCAGAACTCACCACCAAAGCCTCCGGCGGATCCAGTCCCTTAAGTCCAACCGGAGCAGTTTAATACCCTGGTGTAGCAAGTGTTGGGAATTGTATCCTAAATGTCAATCGTCAGCATATTGATGATTGAATGTTGTAAATGATTGACAAATTAATAAAGTGTTATTTGGTATTATTCATCATTTCATCTTCAAATGAACTCTTATATGATGAAGTCCT
>JAOXJJ010000263.1:3150447-3188119 GCA_025769935.1 Phoenix roebelenii
TAATCATGCATAAAAGTTTTAGCATAATTGTTTAAATGATTCCGGCATAATCCTATGTGTTCTTAATGTGCTGATTTTTAGATTTAATTTTGCAAGCATGCATGAATTAAATTATTTGATTTATTTTTCCGCTGCGTTTTTGAAACTTAAAAAGAACTACGTGTGGCTTGATTCTCCTTGTGAAGGGGTACGTAGGCAACCCAATCAGGTTCAGCTATGGTTTTCAAAAAAAAAAAAAAAATTCAGCATGCTAAACACCGAAGAATCTAGGATTCACTTTCAGCAAGTTCAAGCCTTAGCTGCCGCAGTCCAAGGCTTGCAACGCGTGGAGGCCCCTCCTATGCCGCCTCCACAGATTCAGATTCAACTGGCTCTCCAAGGGCAAAATCCCCATGACTCCTCAAGGGTCAACAATGGGGAACGGCGTGGCTATCAGGATTCAATCCGGGCTTCTCCCCGAAGAGAGCCACTAGGGAGGCACCCGGACAGACGGCCACAACCCTCAGAGGCAGAGTCGGCTCCAGGCGAACCAGCACCGGAGCAGACCACCATGGCAGTCCCCGAGGGTGGAAAACTCGATTGGAAGGTCGAGAGACTCGAGCGGCAGATCGAGGCGCTCCATAGCCAGAAGGCAAGGTGCGAGGGTGATTTTGAGTTCTCCACCAAGTCACCCTTCTCCCACTAGATTGAGGATGAACCAGTCCCACCACGGTTCAAAATGCCCCGGATAGAGTCCTACAACAGGACTACCGACCTCCTCAACCACCTGAAAAGCTACCGGGCCCTCATGGCACTGCAAGGGTCCTCGGAGGCCATGCTCTGCAAGGCCTTCCCTGCTATGCTCCGAGGAACAGCTCGGCTTTGGTTCTCTAGACTAAAACCGAGCACCGTGTCATCCTTCGAGTAGCTCGGTAGGCAGTTCGCCCCCAACTTTGCCGCCAGCCAACATCAGCGGCGAACATCGGACTCCCTTCTCGACATCAAGCGAGATCCCTTAAATACTATATCGACCGCTTCACCGCTGCAACCTGAAGGTTCGCGAGCTCGATCAGTCGATAGCCATGTCAGTGCTAAAGATAGGAGCTTGGTCCAACAGGTTCCTCTTCTCCATTGAGAAGAATTTTTCTGCCGACTTCACCAAAATGCTGGCCCGAGCTCGGAAGTATGCGAAGGTCGAGGAGGCCATCGCTTCCAGGCGGGGCACTACCGAGCAGGTCTTGAAGAAGCAGAAAAGATGCCGCGAGGAGCGCGACCACCCGAGAAGTCGGTCCCCCCACCGAGAGAAGAATCTACCGTATTTGAGGAGTCCACATCAACAACGGGCATAGCCTCGACCGAGATCCCTACCTCGGCCGAGATCTCCACCTCAGCAGCGGATGCCTTCGGGAAGGTACGAGAACTACACTCCACTCAACACACCCCGGGAGGAGATTCTTATGGAGATAGAAGGCCGGAACTATCTCTAGCCTCCACCCCCGATGCGGGAATCAGAACTCCGGCACCACTCCAGGAAGTACTGTCGCTTCCACCGAGACCACGACCACGACACAAATGATTGTTTTCGACTTCGGGACGAGATCGAAGCACTCATTCACCATGGGGACCTCAATCGGTTCGTGCAGAATCGGCGTGAAGAAAGAAAGCCGGAGGAGAATGCTGCGCCCCCCGAAGGTCCAAATGACAACAGACCCATCGCTGGCACCATCAATACCATAGGAAGAGGCCCAGCCGAAGGAAGCTCGACTGGAGAATTGACCGAGAGAAGGACCCCTCTGAAGTGTCTATGCACTTCTGAAGCCATCTCATTCTCGGACGAGGACTTAAAAGGAGTTAAGACTCCTCATGACGACGTTGTGGTCATCTCCATGGTCTTGAATAAGTTTGATGTAAAACGTGTTTTGGTTGATAATAGAAGCTCAGCAAATATTTTGTATTATGATGCCTTCCGAAAGATGGGAATAACAGACGGCCAGCTCCGAAGAATGAACGCTCTACTGGTTGGATTTACCGGAGACTCAGTCCCGGTCTAGGGTAAGATCAGCCTGCTCGTTACGATCGGGCTCGCCCCTCGAGAGAGCACCGTGAGGACGGATTTTCTTGTGGTCCGTCTGCCCTCGGTCTACAACGCTATCCTTGGACGGCTAGGGCTTAATGCTCTCCGAGCCATGGTCTCGACATATCACCTGCTCGTACGGTTCCCTACCGAGCAAGGAGTAGGCGAGATTCGTGGGGACCAGATGACAGCCAAACAATGCTATATAGCGACCCTCAAAGCAAAGCTACCGGCCAAAGTACCGAGCCGAGCAGAACAACCAATTGAGGCGCCAGCCCAAGCGTCGGACCAGGTCCTGCCCATTGAAACCCTGGAAGTGTGAGACGAGCCTCAAAGAGAATGGGTAGAACTTGGTGAGCTCCTCATTCAAATCCCTTTAAGAAAAAACTGCCCAGAGCTAATCATGTAGATTGGCTCCGACCTGAGCTCGCGCGAGCGAGATCACCTGATCGTGTTCCTCCAGTCCAATATGGATGTCTTCGCCTGGTCGCCTATAGATATGCCGGGAATAGATTCCGAGGTAATGGGCCACCGACTACAGGTGAAATCGACCTGCAAACCTGTAAGGCAGAAGAAACGAAGTTCTGTACCAGAGCGACAGTGAGCAGCGGCCGAGGAGGTGGACAAACTCCTTGAAGCGCTTCATCCGAGAGGTCTCCTACCCCGACTGGCTTGCCAATGTAGTCCTCATGAACAAAGCTAATGAAAAATGGTGCATGTATGTAGACTACACCGACCTGAACAAAGCTTGCCCAAAGAACAATTTTTCTCTTTCTAGGATCGACCAGCTCGTCGACTCCACCTCGAAACATCACATGCTGACCTTCATGGATGCCTTTCCGGGGTACAATCAGATCCGATTGGCGCCTGAGGATGAGGAGAAAACGGCCTTTATCATAGATAAGGGCCTTTACTGCTACAAAGTAATGCCATTCGAGTTGAAGAATGCTAGAGCGATATATCAATGGCTGGTCAGCTAGGTCTTCAAAGATCAAATAGGCCGAAATATGGAGGTCTATGTAGATGATATGCTTGTGAAGAGCCAGACGGCCGAGCATCACATAGCTGATCTCAACGAAGCATTCTCTACCCTCAAGAAGTATCAAATGAAGCTCAATCCCACCAAGTGCGCCTTCGGAGTTACCTCGGGCAAGTTCCTCGGTTTCGTGGTAACCTAGCGCGGAATCAAAGCGAACCCCGAAAAAATTCGAGCACTACAAAAAATGGTGCCGCCAAAAACAGTCAAGAATGTACAACGGCCCACGGGGCGAGTCGCGAACCTGGGAAGATTGATCTCCAAGTCAGCCGAGCGGTGCCTCCTATTCTTCAAGATCCTCAAGCGGCTGAAAAACTTTGTATGGTTGGAGGAGTGTCGACAAGCCTTTGAATGGCTCAGGCGCTGTCTCACCTCCTCTCCATTTTTTCTGAAGCCTCAGCAAGGCGAGCTTCTCTATCTATACTTGGCCATCTTCCTAGTGGCGATAAGCTCGATCCTGGGTGCCTTCAGCAACCCCTCCAGGGAGAGCTTCCCGAGCTGTCTGCTCGACCACCTCGGCCTCGACGGTCCCCTGTTCGGCCGCAGGACTCTCAGGCGCATTGTCGAGCGCACCATCATCTTCAAGGTTCCCGAGCTCGCCCTCGTCCTCGGCGATCCCCATCTTGGGCTGAATGCCTGTGAGGTCAAATTGGGGGTAAAACCGCTGCATTTGCCTCTGGAAGTTCTCGAAGTCGCGGATGAACCCGTCCACGGCCTCCTCTTCCATCAAATCGCAGAACTCTTCCGACTCCTGGAAGAGTTGGACCGTGTCTCAGGCCTGCTCCAACGCCCTTGTTTCTTGAGCCTCGTGCTGCTCGATCTTCAGATGGAGGACCCCCTCCTCATACCTGCGGCTGGCGATCTCGGAGCGGGCCTTGACCAGATGCGCCTCAGAAGTGTGTGCGAGGCCCTCTCTTCGTCAAGATGCTCGACCGCAGACCGCCATTCGGCCTCGGCGGCCTCCATCTTCGCGGTGGCCTCCCTCCGCACGGCCTCGAAGTCGGCAAGCCTCTTCTCGGCCTCCTCCTGCTGCCTTTGGCTCCTCTGAGTCTTATTCTGGCACTCCGATGCTATGAGCACCAGCATGTCGACCTCATGAAGATGCTGTAGAAAAAAAGCGATGATGAGTAAAGGTCAAGGAGATGCTAAAATTGAGGCAAGAAAATAAAAGCAAGAAGATGGCTTACTCGGATGGCAGAACAATAAGTCTAATTGACGAGGCTGTCAGGATCGATGGCCTCGAACTCGACTCGGTTAGCTGGGAGCAACGCCCGGTGAAATATCTCGTGCGCGACGTTGCTATCATGGAGGGTCGAATCGCCCTCGCTGGTCGGCCACTCCGGGTCATCAGGCCCCCATTCGGAGAGGCCTCCGATCTCGGACGAGCTCGGGACGTCGGCCCTCGATGAGCTTGTAAGGTTTTGCCTGCCCGAGCTCGGAACTGGAGGACGAGACAAGCTCGGAATCCCGAGAGCACTGCTCGACTTGGGACCCGAACGCCGCAAGCAAATGACTTGACAGCCCGACCGCTGAGAGATGGGGGCTGGGCAAGCTGGGGCCGCCGAATACCTCGCCCCCTAGGGCTCGAGCTCGCGTGCTCGGCAGACGGAACCTCCTTCCGGATGAGCCCGGAAGTTCCAGTTTCAAGACCCACCATCTCAGTGGGAGCGGAAGTTGAGGCCAACCTGGCCTTCTTCTTGGGCGCGGGTTGCGCCCCGTCGGCCTCGGCTGCCCTCTTCTTGTACCGGACATAGAGAGCTAAGTCACTGGTCACCATCCCTGGAATATCTGAAGAAGAAAGGCCCAAGTGTCAGGTCGTCACCAAAGAATGATGATAAAGAAGAAGTAAAACAAGTAAGACAAAAGATGACAAAACAGAAGAGGAGCAACGCAACCGCTCTTACCCCGGGGGTGCACCGAGCTCAGGCCGACGTTCACTAAAGCCTCCTCGCTCAAAAGGTTGTTCAGAAGAATATTCTCCTCGAGGCCGTGAAGAGCATCGAGGGTCTTCTGCTCGCTCTTTGAAAGTCTGGGGAGCTTGTTGGCGGCCTTGAGCCGGGGGTGCCCCTACCTTGGGTCGAATCCCCACGTGCACTCGAAGGAGAGAGAAAAATTTCTCCTTCCACCCATGAATGGAGGAAGGAGCGCCTCAGAAGAACGGCCTACCGCACCTTTACAGATCCCTCATATGGTATGGAATGTCCATGTTTGCCGAAATCATGTTTGCCAGAATTTTGACGCCAATTCTGGGATGGGTTGGAAGAGGAATTCAAATACCGAAGGGTGAGGTAGAGCCATTCCCCGTCTGCCGGGTTGGCCTTCAACATGAAGCACCGGCGGAAGACATTTACCAAGTTCGGTATCCCGTGCGCAAGGCAAAGGAATAAAAAATCGACGATGATCCTTCACGAGTTCGGAGCGAGCTGGTATGCTGCCAGGAGCTTATCCACGAACCCGTGCAAGAGGAATCGCAGGCCGGCCCAGAGCGACTCCACGTACACCCCGATCCGACTTGAAGAATGTTTCGTCACCTAGTCTTTCGGCCCTGCGGGCATAAGGTGAAACCCGCGTTGAGGGAAAAACCAGCCGCGGATCAACTCCAACTCCTCCTCAGCCAAATCGGATCCGATTTCGTCCGGACCGCGACCCATCCCCAAGAGAAAAACAGAAAAGGAGGAAGACAAAACAAAGAAGACAGAAAGGCAAAAACCCTCCAAGCAAACGAGGGAGAAGGACCTACTGTGAGCTTCCCCAAAAATGCCGCCGGCCGAAGGTGGAGAAACGCCTTGAAGCACCACCGGGAAGAATTGGGCGACGGCTGGAAGAAGAGGAAGAAAACAAAGAAAGGGGAAGGCAACAACAACAGCAGTCAAATAGAAGCTTTTAGGACCAGGTCTAGGGTTTATATAGACCCTCCCGATGGCCCAGATCGGCAGGACCATATCCCGCTCCCCGTCCAAATCGCGCCACCTGTCGGCCTCGGAATCCAAAGCGGCGTATCAACCTGGATCGATGCTTTAAAAGCAGAATCGAAGCGACGTCTCGTCGAATCCTGGAGCCTCATCATGAGCCCACGGCCCGAAGCAACCTCGAAAAATAGAAGGGCGTCGCCCCGTTGCCTCTCATTAAAAATACCCTAAAGCGTGCGGAATGGCGGAAAAATTTAAAGCTGCCTGGCCCCATTAGCATAATAAAGGTAGTTAGATCCTTCGCCCAAGCTCATGAACAGCTCGAACTCGGAAGTCTGAGGGTAGTGTTGGGGAAAAAATGGATTGTCCCGAAATACGTGGACGCATCGCCGGCACGTGATGACAGGCGCCCCGGCAGCAACCCTCGGGGCGTCCGATCTCAGAGGCACCCGACCATAAGGCATCCGACCTCGAGGCGTCCGACCTTGGCATCCCCGACCTCCGAGCTCACAGCCTCGCGGCCTTGGTCTCGGCCAAGCCGAACCCGATCGACCTCAACCCTAAAGAAGACTCGGTGAAAGGACGAGGCAAACTCCTTCACCCCACCGGAAATCAAGCTCCTCTCCTCCTCATCCAGGATCCCATCCCGTGATCTCCGCTTGAACGACTGTCAACAATTAATGCGTATGGTCTCCACGGATCCCCGGCTTACTCAAAATCTCAGGCCATCCACGGCAACCAGTTGACTCACTCAACCCCGTCCAGTCACCCACGACAGTTCATTAATTCACACGATCACGCGCAATCATGACGGTAACTCATAGATCCACCTGGTCACGTCACAGGTAACAGAGGCACCCCTCCAATAAAAGGGGAACTTCTTCCTCTGGGGGGTGATTATGATTTCTGACTCCGACTTCTACTTACAAGTTATCTCCTTTCTCCACAAAAGCCCCCCCTCTGACTTAAGTATTGGAGGGCCGGCGCCAAAAATCCCGGCCACCGACTTTTTGCAGGTCCTCTGGAGGACGCAGCCCGCCGACGCACCACCCGCTGGAGCTCCACCTTCTCAGCCGGTGGTCACCCCCGGGTCCAATTTCCAGCAACATCTAGATCCATCTGCCGTCCCATCGCCTCGAGGCCATGCTCCATCCCGTCCACAAATCATTTGGACTTCAGACCGGATTTAGGCGCGAATGTCTTTCCAAATCTTGGCCCAATCCTAGCGGGCGCTGGGCTTGATCCGAACTTGCCCTGTGACTCCAAATTCTAATGCTCGGCCTAATCCAGCAAACTCGAGCAAACCTGGCCTGGCCCGACGAATCACGAGCCAACACAGGCCACTTTTCAGCCGATGATTATCAACGACGATCCCACGGCACTGCGGACCTATCCTCAATGGGTCATGTACTATGCCCAAACAAATTCCTCACCTGTTGGGGTCATTTTGGAATTAGACGCGCAAAGCGCACAAAATCGGTGGCTGTGAAAGGAGGAAAGGCTACAAATTGTAATGCATCAACTAATTAATCAAAGATGAAACGAGAGCTTTTCATCTTCTACACGAGCTCTGTTTGTATATATGGGATGAATCTCTCTCGACCTGTATATCAACGACAAATGGAAACTACAGCAAATATGCTGGTCAATTATGCACAATTTGTATAAAGGTTTAGGTCTCTTTATCTCTCTAAGAACACCTTAGAGAAAGAAGCTCCAGGGTGTATTGTCTTGGGCTCCCTCCTGTCCTCCTTTGGCTAGGGTTGTGTTTTTCTTCTAGTTTTTCTCGTGTTATAGGATACCATGTTGTTGGTTTTCTTCTTGTGCTATAATAGGTCTTCATCCTAGTTTCTAACAGTTGCCACCAAAAACCTGATCCGGTGATCTAAAAGACGTCGATGGATCCACAGTGGATAAAGAGTCACTAATATACCCACCCACTCTTGCTTAATATCTGGTAGAGCATGGGCGGATGTGCATCTAGGGTGGCCAGGTATGTCTACCATGAAGCTAACAACACAACAAACTTGGTGGCTGCATTTGTAGCAGAGTACTCTGGAGGTGTTCTCTAGACTGGTACTTTTGTCATTCCTTCTGCGCTGAGCGATATTTTGTTTTTCGACTTTATTGGATGTATTCATATTAGGCATGTATAATAAATCTGCTTTACCAAAAAAAAAAAAGAAGAAGAAGATAGAGGTCATCGAATATGATCCTAGTGAGGGCCCTCCAATGTTTTAGTCAAAGGTAGAACTTTGAGGAATAGCAAAGTAGGAGAAAGAAGAGTTGGAAAGAAAGTAGAGAGTATAATAGAGTATTATGTATATAGTGCATACTCAGTACCTTAGGCCTTTTTTTTATAGACGAGGAATTCTTGTCCCACCTGGGTTGGACTCTAAAGTCCAAAGTCAAGTGGAGAGCTAACCCTTGAATTTTCTTATCCGGCTTATTCTAGAAATACGAGTCCAACTGAAATAGGTTTCACTCGGTGCCATGTCTGATTGGTGGATTGAATTTGGACTACATCACTAGCCTTTCAAAGCGTTGTTGGATGGTAAAAACCGACACGAGTTTTTGATGGTTGTAGGTAGCGCCATTGGTCCTCATAGTCCCAAAGTTAATAGATCAGTGTCTCGCACTTCGTTTTATTATCGAGGAGATAGAAGGAAGGAGAAGCTTCAATAAGAAGCATCAACATGCGGCTCAAGGAAGGACAATTATCGACTCCTGCATTTTTTTTTGTTGATAAATTGGATGATTTAAATTAATCGAGTATAAATACATTTGTGGGAATCAGAAATTAAAATATCAAAAAAATGAATAGGAAGATCTGCTGAAGAAACCCATAAAATAGATCCCGTATGGTTTGCCACATAAATTACCATCCAAGTAGCTCATTGTTAGCTTCTTTGTAAATATATGAAACCTCAATTGATAACAGTGAGTGCATCATTTGTCAACAATCCTATAAGAGCAGATGAAAGCTTCTGTCAATAAGAAGTAGAGCCATCTAATAACTGCCATGGAGTATCCTTCTAAATAAATTTGTGAAGCCCTTAATATGTATATGGCATAGTTCAGACCTTTCTAGGCTGCATGTAACTCCACGATTGGAACTGTAGTATCAAAAATTCTTACATCGCTTCCAGCTAGTAATGCATTATTAGCACTTCATATAATCAAGCTTGCTCCACCAAAAGCACCTTTTTCCATTACATTTCCATTGAAATTGACCATAAGGAAATAGGGGGGTGGTGACTCCTAAGAGAAGTAAGATAATTACGAGGATTCAAAAATTAGATAGAGAGAGCCACAAATTGCCCTTATTGTCAAAGGTCTCTCTGCAACAGTCATCTAAAGAAATTCATAAGCCTGGATGAAGGCTTTTAATAGAATTAATCTAGCACTTTGTCTCATACCTTGGAAGATGCGATCATTCCTTGCCAACTGGATATTATAGGCAATGCGACAAATCAAAATTGCTTTCTCCTTTCTACTATCACTGAAACATCTCTCTAATAGTGTATACAAAAATCATCCACATAAAAAGATGAGAAAATAGATGAATTCTAAAGTGGGGCTTGCCTCCATATCTAATGCTACAAGACATTGAAATATAACATGAGATAAGGACTACTCAACATTTGAGCATATATCACAATAGCTTGTTATGTGGCAACCATGCTGATATAATACACCTCTACATGTTAATTAGTGCTACGCTAATTTCCACATAAATAGAGCAACTCTAAATGGACTCCTACCCTCTAGACCCAAGTAACACTCTGAACTAGTTGGGGTTTCAATGGAAAAAGTTTATAAAATTAGATACCTAGACACACAAACTAGAAAATGGACCCCAACCCAATCTGTCACCACTATCACCACCTGGTAGGAGTCGATGGAACTTTATCCACTAACTCGTTTGAGAAAAATAGTGCAATAAGAGGTTGATTCTATTTCATTTCTTCCGAGATTGTAAGATTTTTAACCATGAAGCCTTGTAGTGACAAAATGTCAACAAAAATTGGCAATTGTGCTAAAGTCATAGATGACAACTATAGGTCATGGAGTACATTATTACATACACCATCATCTATACATCATTTAATGTTATAATAAATAATTGGAGTATAAGAACAAATCTAAGTTGGGGAGGCACATTGTGGACAAGTCCAATAAGACATCAATGACCAAGAACCATACTTTGCCTTCGTAAAACAACTCCAAAAACCATTCTGTATCATAAGAAATTTTGCAGCATGTTTAGCCATAAGAGCCTCAGTTCTTGCAATCAAGGAAGGAATACCTAAGCCTCTATCCCACGTAGATTGACACACATAATTCCGAGAAATCAAATACACCCTTCTAGAATGATCATCTAAGCCCCAAAGAAAATTCGTAATAATACTCTCCAACTTTAGAAGTACTTCTCTTGGAATAATAGTGTTAGACATTAAATAGATAGGAAGAATAAAACGTATGAACTTAATAAGAGTAATTCTACCTATCATAGATAAAACTCTCTACTTCCTCCAATAGATTCAAGAATTGCAGAATCATACCACCGCACTCGATTGAGGACGACCACTTACCAAAAATAGGAATCCCTAAATATTGCCATATACCATCAGACTCCTTAATGTGTAAGTGATTTTTTATACATTGCCTGGTTAAAGTATTAATCTTTGGTCTAAATTTCACCATAGATTTTTCAAGATTTATTCTCTATCTTATTCAGAATAGTAGATAAAGCCCTTGTATTAAATAAAGTAACCCTAGTAAATAATATACAGTCATATGCAAAGAGAAGATGAGAAATAGTTACCTTTATTCGACTAGGCTAATGCACGGATAATGAGTTATTCTCTACTGCAACCTTCAACATCCTCGAGAGCGCATCTACACAAATAATAAATAGATAGGGTGATAAAGGACAACCCAACCTCACACTAAGAGAAATACTTAAAAGGAGTGCCATTAATTAAAATAGCAAAAGAGGGGGACACAATATAGCCCTAAATCCAAATTAATCTAGGCATCATCAAAAACAAGCTGATGAAGAGAAAAAAATAAAAAATTCCACCGAACTCTATCATATGCTCGTTCTATATCTAGTTTAATTGCTATATAACTATGTCTAACTAGAGCTCACTGTAAATTATACATAATCTCATAAACATAAGAACATTATCAGAAATACACCAATTCTTAACAAATGCATCTTGCTCATGATTTATTAGAGGATGTAGCACATGTTGCATTCTATTGACCATCAATTTTGCAATAATTTTATGTAGAGTGGTACATCAACTGATTGATCGATAATGAAATGAGAGTGATACATCTGACCTCTTGGAAATTAGAGTAATAAAAGTGTATTTCCATGATATCAACATAAAACATGAAGTAAAAAACTACAAGGACATATCTATATAGATGATTGGCCAATAGTATTTGAAAATGAAGGACGAATTTATCACCTGATATAGATCGAAAAAAAAAACTCAAAGCTAGAAGCTTTATCATCTGATATAGATCGAAACACTATCAAGATTAGGAGTTTTATTGCCTGACATTGATCGGAACGTGGCTTCAATCTCAGCATCTGAAACCGCCTTAAGCAGCATTTTATTATCAGACTCACATAACATATTATCAAGTGGTAGAACAATGATTGGATCTATATCCTCTTCCTCCATCCTGCAGGCACTAAAAATTTAAATAATTCATTTTCAATAGCAACTTTGTGATCTATATTATTTTCATTGCTATCTTTGAAAAAATGAATTCACTGGTTGGTGGGTTTTTTTTTCTGCAATGCCATATTGACACGTTGTATTTTCTGTTTTGTGTTTCTTTTTGGGTGCTGTAAGGTAGCGGCTTGCCTTTATGAGTGTTTTGATCATTGAGCGGGCCATTACCAGCAGCCGCACGGACCCTCTAGTTTATAACTAGAGGCCTTGTTTAGCCATCTTTTTAAGTATCAAAAGAAATTATGTACGACCTGTTGATGACAAATAGCTAAACTAACTAAAATCATATATCTAGAGGCTGTAGCCATCTCCTACGGCCTGAAAAGTGTAAATCCAATTTTTGATATGATTCAGGAGGATAGAGAGGCTAATTTAGGAGCAAAATATCATTTTTGCCTTTTGTAATTTCTAAAAAATGACATTTACAACTTTTTTTACATGTATATATACATATAAATATATATACACATGTATATGTATATACATATATACTATATATATGCGCGCGCGCGCACATATATATATATATATATATATATACATATATATACACTTGTGTGTGTGTATATATCCGTGTGTGTATGTATGTATGTATGTATATACATACATATAGCTCTGTCTTAGGAAGCAAGACCCACTTTGAAAGAGAACATGCCCAATGCCTCCATAATTGTATATTGCAATTTGCCATCAACTAGAATGCTGAAATTTCACAACTGTTCCTTATTTTGATATCTAGCTAGTTTGAGAACATAGGATTATTTGATCCACAAAAGAATCATATGTAATAGCCCTAATATTTGGCCGGCAAAGCGTAACAAAAGCAAAAATGCTTATACTTCAACTAAATTGCTTGATGGAGGATACGACTGGGAGATGCCCTCTTTTATTTTGAATTAGTCTTTTGAAGACATTATAGGTAGGGATGGTAAAATATGACCCGACCCATCAATTCGATCTATGTTCGACCCGCCATTATTAGGTTTGGGTTTGGCCTAAATAAGTTCTGATCGTAAACAGGTTGACCCGTTTAACCTATTTATTAATTGGGTCGGATACACATTTTAGATGTTCGACCCGTTTAACCTGTTTAATATATGGGTCGGGTTGGATCAGTTAACCGTTTATCTGGTGGTTAGGATTTTCTCCGGTGAGTGACCTCTTTTCTCCTCAAAGATCTAGGATTTGAAGGCAGGGAAGGAGAGGTTGCGGGAGAGGCGGGAGAGGGCAAGGGCAAGGGCGTGGTCGACGGGAAGGGGGAGGGAGAGGGGGAGGGGAAGGGTCCGGAGCTCGTCGAGGAGGTTCGCGAAGAGAAGGTAGAAGACTTTGGAGAAAAATCAGGGCGCTGGGGCTCGAGGACGGCAGAGATGAAAGACACGAGGCCGGCGTGGCCGAAGAATTTGGCGATGAAGATAGTGGCATGCCTCTGGGCCTCGGGACTCTCGATCCACTGGAGACACGGCCGGAAAATGCAGGCCTCGCTGCATCCCTCTGAAGAATTCAGCAGCCATTGCAGCTTATCCTCCCCTCCTCTCTCGACGGCGAGATCTCATCAATTGGCCTTCCGGTCTCCGAAGACACAACAAAACCCTAAGCCTAGATCGTCAGAGATTTCTTCCACATAGGTCAGAGTTGTTTCTCCTATCTCTCTCTCTCTCTCTCTTAACTGTTTTGTGAAAAAAAAATATTTTTTCTTCTAGTCACTTGGAGAGCAAGGAATAACGATAGAAAGGGAGGAGGAGGAGGAGGGACATGGGAGAAGCGAGGGGTGGGGGGATATATAAGAGTCATCAGGGTTAGCCTAACTCGATCCTGGTGTTGAGGCCAAGGAGAGGCCGTAAAGAGAGCACCACCGAGCATCGCGGGCGGCAGGGTCCATGGACCAGATGCGGTTCGAGTTCAGAAGAGAGAAGGTGGCGGTGGAGGAGGATGGGGGAGATCAGCCGGGGCGAGGAGGGGGAGGAGGAGAAGAAGAGGAGGAACTTGCGTCGTCCTCATCCTCGTCAAAGTAGGAGGTGGAGGAACGGCCGTAGCGGCGTTTGTGGCGCCGGCGGATGGAGGAGGAGAAGAAGAGGAGGAACTTGCGTCGTCCTCATCCTTGTCAAAGTAGGAGGTGGAGGAACGGCCGTAGCGGCGTTTGTGGCGCCGGCGGATGGAGGAGGAGGTGTAGGAGAGGACAGGTCGGGTTAAACAGATCAGGTCGGGGTGGGCAAACAGGTTACATGTTTATTAAACAGGTTAAACGGGTCAGGTCGGATTATCTGTTTATTTAACATGACAGGTTCAGATTATAATTTCTGACCTGTTTAATAAATAGGTCGGCTTTAGATTTATGATTTTTTAACCCGATCTGTATCTGATCCGACTCGATTGCTACTCCTAATTATGGGTTCATCAAGTAATAAAGTTATTAATTTTAAGCAAAAAAGAATATTGTTTATGCATAAAAAAAAAGCCAAGATGGTCATGTGCATGATTTTCATGGACAAGAAAATTACCAGCCCCCTACTTAAAGGAATGTTGATCAAACTTGAAGTGCTCTTAGCACAACCTTGATTGATTGGAAAATTGTATATTTTCGTTTGTATACGAAGGTGGTTATTGATATGGCCTAAAATCAATTGGCAGGTGGCAAGCAATTTCAAATGGATGCAAATTCTCGATGGTTACAGCTTCACAATTAAGAGAATTCATATAAGGAAGAATGGTTATGGCACATAAGGTATAATGGTTATGGCTCATCCTTTAATTTTCACCTCCAATCATAATAGATTCATGCTCCCTCCTCTATATAAACATGGTTAAGGAACCTCAAAAGGGAGAAGATCTAATAGCTCTAAGCTCTCATAGCTAGAAGCTCGCAAAGACCATCTATTAGCTCATCCATTATTTTGGTCTTTTTTCTTGCAGATTTATGAGTTAACTTTTTGCAGGTCTATGAGTTGCTAAGGCCAAGAATCCATCGTATTACTCCTTTTTCTTGCAGGTCAATTAGTTGACCTCTTGTAGGTTTATGAGTTGCAAATGCCGAGATGAGAAGATTGAAGTAAGCAGGCCGATCCAAGATAGCCGTGGTGAGAAGGTCGAGTTATCCAAACCAACCTATCTCGATCGAGCTATCTAGTAGTCCAAGGTATCAAGTACATAAATTAGAATATTCTATACTACTCTTATGTTTTCTTGTATTTTCTATCTTTTATTATTATTTCAAAGTACTTTATGACTTAGATATTGGATGATCCAGTCGAAACCAATCCAGTAAGCCTTTTTTCTCTTTTTATGTGTAGATCAATATCTCTCCATAGTAGATTGGCAACAGATTAATTAGCATCATGGGTTGGGTCGGCCCAGGTTATAAGTGATCCCGACCCAATCCGATTTCTTATTCGGGTCCTAATGTTAGACTTAAATCCAACCCAATAGAAGATCATATCAGTTTGGATCGGGTCTACGGCTAAAATTTCTGATCTAACAGATCATTCGGGTTGGGTCAGGTCCATGTATAACTCGGTCCCAATCCAAAAAATTTGGGTCCACTCAGATTCGGGTCAAATCCGAGCCACATCCCTATACTTGTCATTCCTTGTACTTAACTTTTTTTATCCTATTCCACGGTTAATTGGGCTGGTTTTGGGTGGTGGGAGGACAGTGGAGTAAGAAAGAAACATAGAAGGAAAGGTTGTGAGGTGAAGAAAAGGAGTAGGGGGTTGCATTTGAAAGGGCCAAGTAGAGATGTATCCAAGGTCATCCTTCCAAGACTTTAGCTTCATAGTCGTATTTGATTACCACATGGGTGTAACCTCTCTTTTGAGGCACCATTGCCCCAACAAGAACCAGTATAGTAATTTGGCAGGCATACGTGGTTGCACCTGAATAGGCCCATGATACGTAAATACTATAGCTTAGACAGTGCAGGCTATAACATCAAAATTGGGCCCAATAAGTTTTGAACATTTCGAGACCAACGGTGTATCAGGTTCGGGTCAGATCAGGCCAGGTCACGAGGTAGAAAATCCAAAATTGCCCCAAAAATCAAATGGGGCGGAATTTAGTAAACACAGACATGATTCAAAAAATGTAATGAGTCTAATTGTAGAATCCGACTCGGCTCTATAGATTTTTTAAATCGAATCAGATCAAATCTAAGTAGGTCGGATTATAGGTCAATCCGACTTATTTTGTGGCCTTTAGTATTAAGCGATAAAAGGAGAGCCATTGTGAAGCTAATGGGGCCGCGGACTGAGTGACTGCTTATGTAGCCAATTACTCGAATAGTACTCTGTGGGCTGGAGATGGAAAGTTGCTTCTGGTACTCCGAAGTATTTTATTTTCTGATTTTATTGGGTGCATCCGTACTTATGTGGTATGATCTATCTGTCTTAGGGGAAAAAAAAAAAGGAAAGAGAAAAGAAAATAAAAGAAAAGAAGAAGAAGTAGGGAGGGTATCATATGCCTCCCATATTTTCTCCGGTCCGGTCCGCTTCTAGAAACTAAAATCGCCAGTTTCCATTTTCTTTTTCTTCCGTTGTTCGTCTCCTCATTTCCGTTGGCGCCTATTTCGTTGCGCGGACTTTGACGGAGAAGCACGGCTGCACGAGCCGCCGCTGGATTCGTTTGCCGGCCGCGTGCGCTGCACCGGGTCAGAGTCAACTCGAACACACATCACAGAATTGGTAAGTAATTACGGCAGCGCATCACAAGGGGCGCTCCCACGGATCATACGACAGCAGGGCGGTAAATCTTTGATCTTCTTGTGGGCGTGGTGAAGGCGAGGGACCCCCGGTCTAGTCTAATTACCTCGGTCGCGATGATGCATGCCGCTACCGGTACGGTGCGCGGCCCCCAATTCCCCCATCGCCGTCGGTTTATTTACTTACAAAAGAATTTTGATCATCGCAAGATACGATATCGGCCGTTGCTATATGTGATTTGTAATACGATACCATTGTCCGGTATTCGGGTTGCCATAGCTTTTTTGGAAAAAATCAGAGTTCATTTGATCCCATAAGCAACGATGATCTGGGCCCGCCTGATGCGAGGTGAGCGACCCCGATCGGCAAACGGCACCATATCTCCGTCAATAAATAAATAGAAAGGGTCAGGAAAAGGCAAAGAACGCGAAAAGGGTGAAGAGCCTCTGCAAAGCCGCCCCCTTTCTTTCCTCCTCTGCTCCTTTCCGGTGGTCGGACAAGGGTTTTGTGCGCGTCTCTCTCTCAAAGTCCTCCTTCAATCCACCATCCATCCGCCTGATCGCAGTGCGCAGCGGAAAAGAGGAAGAACAAGATGCATTCGACTCACCTGCTCTTGGAAGAACCCATCAGGATGGCTTCTATCCTGGAGCCATCCAAACCCGTATGTTCTCCCCGTCCCCTTCCTCGACCATGATGCGCTTGTCTTTTTTTTTTTTTCTTTTAAAAAATTGAAAGGGAAAACTTGTCCTTTCGAGGATATTTCGCTTCTAAAGAACTGGTGTTTTTTCTTTTTCCTTTATATATATATATATATATATACCGTTGTCTGTGTGGAGTTGTTCTGCTTTGATGCCCGGCTTACAAACAAAGGTAGAAAAAGCCCGATGCTATTTGACTCGCTAAGCGTTACTGATTGAATGATCTGGTTCTGCAGAGCTTCTTCCCTGCGATGACCAAGATCGTGGGGACGCTCGGTCCCAAGTCCCGAACCGTGGAGGTAATCTCTGCCTGCCTCAGGGTTGGGATGTCCGGTACGACGCCTCTTCTTCTTAGATTCCTCTGATATAATTTTTTAGACGCTATCTAGATTCGACCTTTTTTTTTTTACCTTTTATTTTCTCAATGCTGCTATTAGCTAGTTGTTTAACGGGCTTTCGGTATGTCTTGTTTTTACAATTTCCTTTTTTTTTATTGGTAAACTCTTGTGGCAGTGGCTCGCTTTGATTTTTCATGGGGGGACGTCGATTATCACCAGGAGACTCTGGAGAATCTGAAGATGGCTATCAAAAGCACCAAAAAGCTATGTGCTGTAAGTTTATTAGAAATATCTGATACCTGATAATAACCAACTTCCATCTGCCGGTTGCAAATCTTGTTCCGCTAGGTCCCTTTTTGTTTTCTCGAGGGTTCAGTTAGAAACCAATCTGTTTCAAGATACTAGGCAAGCAACCTATGCACTTTATAGAATGCTCTTATGTTTTACATACTTTGATGCCAACACATTGGTATACTTTGAACTGTTGAAGTCTGCATCAATATTCAGCATCTTCGACCTGCCCCATTTTTTCTTTCTTCCTTAAAACTCATTTTTCTGCCAGTTGTCTCAATCAAGGTTCAACTAAATCGGGTGTTGATGTTGCCAATTTTTTACTGTGTCATGTTGTTTCTATGGATGATGTGATTTTAATTGACTATACATTTCGACTCCTTTTCCAGGTCATGCTAGATACGGTGGGTCCAGAGCTGCAGGTTGTCAATAAGAGTGAACATGCAATTTCACTCGAGGCAGATGCATTTGTTGTTTTGACCCCTGATCAAGAGCAAGAAGCCTCGTCTAAGTTGTTGCCGATTAATTTCAGTGGACTGTCAAAGGCAAGCAATGGTCATCCTCTAAATATTGCATGCTCCTATGTTTTATGATGCACCATAGATCTCTTAAGCTTCTTTTATAATATGCATTAGTCTTAGACTAATTTAGTGTGCTTGTCTGATGGAATTGTTATATATCAATCTGATGCCCGTGCCTGCTTCTCCATGCAATTTGCATAAATTCAAGATGTGTACTTGAACCGTTTGTATTCTTTTCCCAGACATGCCACTGGTAGCATTTAGAATAAATCTATGTCATCACACAATATAACCTCATGAAACTAGGTGCAGTCTCTTTGACTTTCCCATATGCATTTCATCTATGGCCCACATTCATAAGTTAAAGAGCCAAATTTACGTGCCAAAAATCCATTCTATAAGTAAGTTTTCTTTTATGTTTGAAAAATGTAGAAATGCTAGAGTGAGTTTTTATCTCATTTATTAAAATTCTCATGATCAAGATGACATGTGGACAACATATTCTTAAAAGAATATAATGAGTAAAATATGAAAAATCAAGAAACATTTGGGTAGAACATAGTTACAAGACAATTCAAAAGTCTTAACTCCGTAGATCCAAAAAACTCAGCCTAGAAGGAGATCCAAGTGGCTCTAGTCTCCAGAAAGATTTGCAGTTAGCACTCAAGAAATAAAGTTAGATGCTATAAAAAGTGGTGGATAGAATATAAAAGGGTGGTTGTCGTTGAGTGCAAAAAAAAAAGAAAAAAAAAAGAAGATGGTGGTTTTATAGTATCATGATAATTTTCTCTCCTATCTGCGATTGTCTGTAATTTCGTTTAATATCTTCAGAGTATTAACTTCATTTCTTGTAGTTTGTGCTACATTGTTTGCGCCACGTTGTGGCATGCAGATATGGGCACTTGCATCTTTGTTGTTACTGTATGTTTGTACCGGTATATAGCTGTTGACACTTTCTCAAGCCTGCCTCACTGGCATGTGGTAGACATGCTACTCCATGAGCCAATGACCCCATTTGCCTGCACACACTTTTTTATTTTTTATTTTTATGTTCTATCACTCTTGATTTTCAAATCTAACATAGCAAAACAATCATTTAGATTGCTGCATTCACTTGAAATTCAACTTAAATTGTCTGTGTTGCTACCAGACAATATAACTTCAGTTTTAATTTTCTCTTTATATTTACTGGTTTTAATCTTTTAATTGCAGGCTGTGAAGCCAGGAGACACAATATTTATCGGTCAATACTTGTTTACTGGAAGTGAAACTACTTCTGTTTGGTTGGAGGTATGACTTTGGTAGACATAGCTGATCAGATTTTTTAACTTTGTGTTTAGATGACTTAAATACATTGCCTCACTTGGTTGATTTTGCACATGGACTAATATGGCTTGCTAAAATTGCCACCTTCACCAGCAGCTTGAGTAGAATCAATTTCATTTGCTGACTCAGTGCATGAGCTGAAGTTGATAGATAATGTAGGAAAAAAAGTAACCTAAAATCCTGAGCAAGGGCAATTGTGTGTAACCTTATTGAGAATGTTTTTGTATTTGTATGCATTCTGAAGCAAGCCTTGGGGCTTTGTGGTGCAGGTAGCTGAGTTGAAAGGCGATGATGTTGTTTGTGTGATAAAGAATACTGCTACCCTGGCTGGATCTCTATTCACTTTGCATATCTCCCAAATCCACATTGATTTGCCCACACTTTCTGATGCTGACAAGGAAGTAAGTGATATTGTTTTTACATTATATGTATACCTTCCAGTGTAATGACATGTTCTGTGGCCTTGCATATCTACTTAAATCCTCATTTTTATGCGATTCTTTGAGTAGCTAGTTTTTTTGAGCAGCTGCATGCACGGGATCATATATATATGATGCTTTCCTAATTATGAACAATGAACTGGCTTATCATTTAATTCTGTCTACCATATATAATTCAAACATGTCTCTATAGAGTAACCATGGAAAACATCAATCATGGAGACCATCCTATAGGAAGAAGGATGGCTTTGATATTTCAGCTTTGGAAAAAGAAGGGAAGAGAATGAAAGTAGAGCAGTTTGACTTGCATCAGCACATAGTCCATTCTTTAAGATTTCTCTGCATGTCTATATATTGTTATTTTTGGTTTATTTCCAAGGGTTTAATTGAATGTTCTTTTTTTTGAATCTTTAATTCTTAATTGACTTTATGCTATCCAAAATATCAAATAACTATATCCTATGATATATGTCATCCTAAGCCAAATATGCTAACTGAACTCCACTAAACAAAAAAAAGGGTTTGAGAAGTTAGGTACCACTTTGCGGCAATTTCTACTCTTTTCACATGTAGATAAATCTTAATATGTTTTCAATATTTTCATTTTCAGAAGCATTCAATTCTTTTTGTGTTGTCAATCATTTCAGGTTATTAGTACATGGGGTGTTCGAAATAAAATTGACTTCCTCTCATTATCTTATACAAGGCATGCGGAAGATGTTCGACATGTAAGACCATCTTGTATTGGTTGCCTTTTATCTTTACCTCGGAATCTCTGATTGAATTGTAGTCGACTTTCGATTCCAATTTGTATTTGTTCTATTCTTGATGTTCTGATTTTCACTTGCTTCCTTTTCCAATATTTTATTCCACAATGGGGATTCTGTTATTTGGGGTCCAGGCACGAGAGTTCCTCTCAAAGTTGGGTGATCTTAATCAAACCCAGATATTTGCGAAAATTGAAAACATAGAGGTGGGTTGAAAGATATTTATCTCAAGTAATCCTTTTGTTTTCTTTCTTTTTTTTTTTCTTTTTACATCTCAATTTGGTAATGTTCTTGTACTCATTTTCTTTCAGGGCCTAACTCATTTTGACGAGATTCTACAAGAAGCAGATGGCATTATTCTTTCACGGGGCAATCTAGGAATAGATCTCCCACCTGAGAAGGTTGATGATCCCAACTTAGCTTGTTTAGCAATAAGATGGGATTTATGCATTATTATTTATATGTTTACAGTGGATGCATCACAAGCTTCCACAACTTGTTTGACACGCTGGTATTTTTCTATATATTCTCAGGGACACTAATGTCATAATAAACAATCACTATATCATATGAATGCAGCACTTGCACTGCATGAAGAAATAAAAACATTGTTGTATTATTCATCTAGACAGATGACTGTATCATTGAGATATGAGCATGGTTTTACAAGTGTGGGGATGGGTAACAAATTTTTGCTTTTGCATGCAACTAGGGGCAATCAATGGGAGCATGTACACTTTTAACACATGCTCATAGTGTTACAAGTGGATCATCGTCGACATTTCCTCAGAGAAGTTATATTTTGATAGATGACATGCCATGGTTTGTATTTTAATTTCCTGAATCTTCTCATGTATATGAGGAGTCGCTCTCTTTGCATGTGAAAACAATTCCCTGGCATGGGTTGTGAATTAACTTCAGTTGGATGATATGGAGTAGAGAATCTTTTCCCCTAGCATGGTCTGCAGAACTTGACAATTCATCAATGTTTATAACCAAACTGAAAATTTTCAGTTTACCTCTGTGTGGTAGTGAGTTTATGCTGCCATTACTTCCAAGTCATTGAGATATATTTCTTCACTTGGCCCTATCAGAACCTTTAATGAAAGTTTCTGGGAACATAAACGGAGGTGAGAATGGATGCCAATACATTAGAAAAGGAAAGCTGAGTTTGGAATAAGATAAAGGTTACTAACTGTGTTTACAGTATTCATTTATAAAATGTTTAGGGCAACGAGTTTGAGGAAATTTTAGAAAACTCGTGGAAAGAAATTGTTGTAGACCGTAGGGCAGACCACTTTAATCCATGACATGCAACGTAGTCAGGATTTGACTTTTGAGCATGGACTTGGCATGGGATGAATTCTTTTTCTTCAGCAGAAATATTGGACATGAGTGGGAAATATCTAATTAAAGCAACGAGCAAACAAAAATAAAAGGACAAGAAAACTTTGTAGTGTCATAATAGGCTTCCGAACAATGTATGAATTTCTTAGTTATTTTAAGCTACTTCCATATATGAAATTTTTGTAATTTGTGGGGTAAAAAGCTTTTCTTAAGAATTCTGGAAGAACATAATATTTTTCAAATTTGGGAAACTGTGTGACTAAGTCATTCTGGATTGTTGTTTTGTTATATTCTGCCAATTATTTTTTACTAAGGTACAGTAGGGCACTAACTTTTTAACCATTATAAGTTATCTGAACCTTGTAATCTGATCATCACATGTTGTTTGCAGGTCTTTTTATTTCAAAAGGCTGCTGTCTACAAGTGCAACATGGCTGGTAAGCCTGCTGTGATTACTCGTGTGGTGGATAGTATGACTGACAACCTGAGACCAACTCGTGCAGAAGCAACTGATGTGGCTAATGCAGTACTTGATGGTGAATTATGTTTGGAGCTTTTGACTTTCTATGCTATTTAATTTTGTTATTTTGTTATTTCACGTTACATTCATGTCCTAATTCCATCATGAAGTTTATGCATGGAAAACTTGCAATGTTGATTCCCAGTTTGATTTGTTTCAGGAAGTGATGCAATTCTTTTAGGTGCTGAAACTCTTCGAGGATTATATCCTGTTGAGACTATTTCAACAGTGGGTAAAATTTGTGCAGAGGTTAGTCTTTTGCTCATGCTCACTAGTGTAACATCTTTCTTGATGCTTATGTCTTATTGCTGAGCCTGTGAGGAAGGTTTTTTAAATTTTTGTTGTGATCGGACTTGATAGGGAATGGATGCAAAAGGATTTGTCATGCCAACTAAATATTTCTGCCAAGTCTTTTCTGCAATGACTATTGTAGCTGTAGTTGAGCTGCTTTCTTTGCATAAAGCTTGGGTCAGCTTATAAACATGGCAGAAACTGGTTCTTTTGAACATAGTATTTTTGTGACTTCTCCTGTTATCATGATTTTATAACAGATACTGGATGCGTTCACTTGCTAAAGTGACCTGATCTCCTGTCTGGTGTCTGAATTTTGAGAAAAGCAATGATCATGTCATGGTCAGATGAGGCTTAGAAAGAAACATAAAAGATTTTATTTAAAATGTAATGTCTTAATAAAGGTAAGGGTATAGTATTATTTTCTTTAACCTGGCTAAGGAAATGTTGTTATTTACCTTTGTATCTATCCATAGGTTCTTTAGAGTCACTATAAATTCTTGATCTAGCTTTTTGGTGGGCTCCAATAAAATATGAATTGATGATTTATGAAAGTCCATTGAGAGAAGGCTTTGTAGCTTATTCAACAGGATCATAAAAAATGTGGAACATGTTGGGCGGAATAGAGATTGGAAAAAGTTTTTATATGGTTATGATTAAGGCAGGCTGGGATGTCTCAACTAAGAGTTACATAGATCATGAATGGATGAGAAAATCACTGTAACCTCTTCTTTTATTTATTTATTTATTTATTTATTTATTTATTTATTGTTGTATTACTTGTAATATTTTTATAAAGTACTGCATGCTCCCTAGTGGTTAATTGTGTATTATTAGGGCCATGTGCATATCCTTTCTCTGGTTTTGCATATTTTTTATTTCTTTGACTTTGCATTTTTTTTGTTGTATTTCATTGTAAAATCTGCTTTGCAGGCTGAGAAGGTTTTCAACCAGGATTTGTACTTTAAAAAGACTGTGAAATATGTTGGTGAACCGATGACCCATTTGGAGTCTATTGCTTCATCGGCTGTATGTTTTCCCCTTATCGAACCTTAGTTGACTGCTTTAACTCAGCATATTTTTCTTTTAATTTACATGTACTTTAGAAACTAGAGACAATAAGAATGTTTTTTTTTATTGGATATGTTCTTTAATAAGTTTGCTATCATGATCTTGTCTAGGTACGTGCTGCTATCAAAGTTAAGGCTTCTGTTATTATTTGCTTCACGTCATCAGGAAGAGCTGCAAGGTATTGTTGTCAAATACAAAAACTACACATTAATGCGCCTTCTGTTAACTCTGCGATGCATACTAATTTTTTTCCCACATTCATTCACAAGGTATTCTAATATGTTTCTCATTATGTAGATTAATTGCAAAGTATAGGCCTAATATGCCCGTATTGTCGGTCGTTATTCCTCGGCTCAAAACAAACCAACTTCGATGGAGTTTCACTGGGGCTTTTGAAGTAAGTGGGCTATCTTTAATTCTTTTTATTTAATCTAGATCATGCAAGCTGTAAGCTGTTGGAGCAGGATGCTGTTTGTTGTTATTTGTCCATCTTAATGATTTCATAATTCTCTCAGGTAGGAGCTTAACATAGTGCTTAGGTTAATTTTATTCCTTGTTTCTTACATCACATTTTAATATATGTTTGTTTATTTAAGTCTCTTCTATGCCTTTATGTAATTGTACCCAAAGTAATAGAAGTTTTCGTTATGGACAGGCGAGGCAGTCACTTATAGTCAGGGGCCTTTTCCCCATGCTTGCTGATCCTCGACATCCTGTAAGTTTTTCTTTACCCTTTTATAAGCTTTATTTATTTTACAAGTTTCAGTGCTTCGAAAATGGCACAACTTTCTTGTCAGGTTCCTAGATTCTATGCAAAAGAATTTCAGAGTATTTCTTGTATCACATCAAGGATGTATATTAGCATTTATGATGCACCCTAGCTGTAACAAACAGGAGACAACATTTCTAATTGCAAACAAATAACGCTAATTCAAATGGTTGTTGAACCTGAGGTGGAAGTGGCAGATGGATAATCCAATGTCATTGACAAAGAACTGGTTAGCTATGGGTCATAACGGTTGAAGTTTATGGATTTCTTAGAGCTGCAGGCATGTGGGATGCTCGGTTCTGATTTCGACTAATGTTCACCTGTCTCTCTAACTAATAATCCTTGTTGGTTTTAGAAAGAAACAAATCTGCTTATTGATGATTCTCTCTTATATATATAAGCACATTATATGCCTCAGATTCACATAACATTTTCATCAGCTGGAGGTCTGATGTATTACTGTTGTGCTTCTGCAGGCTGAGTCTACAAGTGCCACCAATGAGTCTGTTCTGAAGGTTGCTCTTGATCACGGCAAGGCCTCTGGTGTGATAAAGTCACATGATCGAGTTGTCGTCTGCCAGAAAGTTGGGGATGCTTCGGTGGTGAAGATTATCGAGTTAGAGGATTGAACAGCTGCTTTTTAGTTACTCTGCATGATGGTCAAATTCCAACTAGAGCTTGCCAAAATACCTATAATTTATTTTGAGTGTACACTGAGCCAATTCCTGCTCCAGTTGAAGGCGAGTTGGTTACAAACTTTGAATTGCATGTTGATTCTTCCTGTCATGTGTAGGGCAATGCTGGTATAGCTTGCAAATATTTGCATTTTGCGATCTTGGATAATTGCTAAGATGCTCGTTTTTGAGGTATAGGCTTGGTGCATTGTGATGGATGTTTATACGGAGTTTCTGTGCATGACTGCATTGCATAGGTAAGCAGGTTGGTCCCTTGTGCCTGCCTATGCCGCTGATGCTAGCTCTTGAAATCAGGTCATTTGACATGCTATCTCATTGACATTGTTTGTTTTATCACTTAGGACCATTGTAAACTTGGTTAAAGACACACTGCTTTATTCAAGTTATAGTTGATGCACATAGAATGGTTTCCCTCAGGACTTGCATATGCCGAAAAGTTGTGTGGAACCGACAGCATCATTGGTGCTAGTACCAGCAAGTTGATAGGTGTTTCCTTTATTGCTGAGAGATGATATGATTCTGCTTCATAAATGGTTCTGGATCCATGAGAGTGGAGAATTTTTTTTTTTGGATGAAATTTGATGCTTTTTTTTTGAGAGAGAGAGAAGTCAAGGTGAAAAAAGAGTGATACATTTTGCCGGTTTTACAATGGTGCAAGAAATTTTGTATGTAGATGCATGTGGAGAAAGAGAGAGAGAGAGCGGGGTGACAAAAATAGGGACATGTTCTGCAGAGCCAGACAGAGAGAAAAGGCAGGGTGGAAACATAGGGATATGTTCTACTAATGTCACAATGGTATATATATGCATATTGGCAACATATACATGTGATGAGTGTAACATGAGAGAGAGAGAGAGAGAGAGAGAGAGAGAGAGAGAGGGTTGGGGGAGAAGGCAAGATGAGAAAATAGGGGTGGTGCAAGAAATTGTGTTGTATGTGAACACATTTTGGCAGGCGTATATGCGATGAGTGCAACATGGAAGGCGCTTCGACTGTTCATTCTGACCCTAGTCTGTATTGCTGCCGCGCGCGCGCGGCCCTTGCATCGTCGCATCTGGGCACTCGGCCTGGTGCTCTTCCTAACGGGTACGGATCTCAAATTGCCTTCACTCAAATCTGACGGCGCGTGCCGCTGCACGACGGCCGTTGCCGTTGCCGTTGCCGTTTGGCTAATAGAAACTCCCGGGCCCGCGTCGAGCTGGATAACATCTCTCCCTCTGTCGAGTTTGCTCCGCGCAACCAACCGTCTCGAAAGGCGACGCTCGGCTTCAATTCCCCTGTAACCGAGACACCATAGCACCCATCATCTCCCGCGCGCTCGTCTCCCTCTCCAAGACCCTCTCCGTCCCGCCCTTTCCGTTCCCTTCCTCCAAGGCCGGAACATACAGGCATCGACTCCCCAATCCTGGCCCCAAAATCCATCTCCGAGAGCTCCGTCTTGCTGGCAGCTGCTGAGGAGGAGGAAGTATCAGGATTGGAAGAAGAGGATGGGAGGTGGACCCGCGTGCGGTACCTGGACGCGGCGGTGGAGGCCGGGAGCATTGGGGAGTGGGAGCTGGACTTCTGCTCCCGGCCCTTCCTGGACGAACGGGGGAAGAAGGGTGTCGGAGCTAGCGGTGGGTGACGCCGTGACGGCACCCTCTCCCTGCAGTACACGGTACACCCGCTTCTTCCCCAACAACGTCATCAGCAGCGTCACCCTCAGGGACATCGCATTCTTTCCAAGAGAAAGAAACATCCGGATGCTAATTATCGTAACCGGGACTTTCAGGGCTGTTCTTCGTCGCAGATGCAGACGATTACTAATTTCGAAAGCCTGTAATGAGCTGGGCATAAAGCCAGTTCCAAGTAGAGGGGTAAGCAACCTCCCTCCCTTCCTCCTTCAATGTCGCTTGCGCTTATTTCCTTCTTGGTGCTGTTACTGGTTACCATTTGCGTTTGGTCCATCTCTTTCTGCACGTGATTAGTAACGTAATTGCTCATATTCGGGAAGAAGCGCCACGTTGCATGTTTTTTTTCCACATGACAAGGATGCTTGGTGAAGCTATATTGCTATCTTAGAATTACGGCTGAACTTTAGAGGATGACGCTCCAGTAATCCATAGTTTGATACAATTGAAACAGAAAATGTGGAGTGGAGTTTTTGATGGAGATATTGTGGCCCCAATTGTATTTGATGGCCAAGACTTCTCGATCATAACCTTTAAACGACCACTCCTGCCAAAGCAGTAGTGAGGGCCAGATTGATTTATGAATCAGGATGTTGGGAACAAAGAGAGTCCAAGCACCCATAAACCCATCGGGCGTAAGAGAAGGGTAATAGGGAAATGCAGCACGTTTAGGAAATTGAAGGTTGTTTTTTCCCATTTTTGTTTATTCTTTTGACCTGCATTAATTTGAAAGCAGAATAAATAAATATGAAATAAATGAATTTATTTACTTATCCTCCTCAGGAAATGATTTATTCTTAACTTAAATAAAATAAATAATTTAAAAGATAAAAATTCTATTTTTGGCTAAAATAAAAAAACTTCATTAAAATACTTTTTATTTTCTCTTAGCCATTTTTTTCTCCCGATTTTTATGTTGCTCGACTAAATTGCAACAAGAGGCCTAAAAGTTACTGACATACACTTCATGAAGGCATCTTGAAGGCCCGACTGCAGTATATTGCAATCCAGATCAAGGGTAGATATGAGAACAGTAGATTCCTTCATTTTCATTGTTACAAATATCCAAAAATAGAAGATCATTTCAAGCCTATCGTTACATGAGTTTTTGTACGGTAGAAAACAAGCACGACATATATACGCGTTCATATCATTCTTGTGCTTGCTTGTGTTGATTGATGCAGGGACAACATCGAAAACGTAATACAACTAACGAGGCAGTGAATGTATACGTCGATCGGCGGGGCGGGGCGGTGTGGTGCTGCAAATGTCCTCTCGACTGTTGCTATCCTGTCCGTCTCTGTTTTATGAACTCAGGCTGCGGTTGAGCTATCATCAGCGGACGGGTTGAGGTGGTGATCCGCGGTAGGGCGCTTGTGATGGGTTGAAGCATTAACTATTGCTGCTGCTGGAGGTGGTTGTCGGCCCCACCACCGCCGCCGCCGCTGCCGAGGAGCTCGAGTTCCTTCTGGCGGAGGAGAAGCAGCATGCGCTCGTTCTCGAGGCGGAGGCTGTCGTTTTCGAGCTTCATCCGCTCCATCTCGCGCTCCTTGTTGGTGCTGAAGCGGAGCCATTTGAAGCGCTGGCGCTCCAGCTGCAGGGCCCGGCTATCGTACCCCACCCGCTGCTCCTCCAGCTCCGCCACCCTCCTCTTCAGCCACTGCCGCTGCTGCCGCTCCCCGCCTCCCGCCATCCCCATCAGCTCGCTCTTCAGCTGCTGAATCGATGTAGACATCGTGGATGGCGACGACAGGGAGAGCGAGAGCAGGGGAGAGCCCCCCGAGAACATCCTACGAGCCCTCTTTGCCCCTTCTGCCTTGCCTGGGTCCCCCACCAATCCCTTGCTGTCCTCGACCTCCTCCGGCTCCTCCAGCTTCCGCTGCTGCTGGTGGTGGCAGCCGCCGTGGTGAGAGCGGTGCTTGCTTTTATGGTGGTAATCCGTCTCGTCCTCCTCATCTTCCTGTTCGTCATCGTCGTCGTCCTCCTCAGTATCTACATCATCGTCGTCGTCCTCGTCCTCCTCATGAGTTTCCATGCCATCCTCCTCCACAGCTGTGGTTCCTCCCTTCCCCACGGACACTGCCGTCGGTGGGTGGTGCAAGCAGAGCTGCTGCTGATCCGCGTGCGGTGGAGGCGGCGGTTGCATCTGCGGAGGTGGCGCGGAAGCTACGTTTGCGGCGGCGCAGGAGGCGGCAGCGGCGGCGTTGTGGTAGGCGCACATCTCGCGGAAGAAGAGGTGCTTGGAATTGAGGAGCTTGCGGGCCTCCTCCTTGGCCTTGGGGGAGAGTTGGTCCATGGTGTCGAGGAGGGCCTGGTTCTCCACCACCCGGCACGCCGTCCCCTTCCCTAGCAGGTCGTTCACCCGCTTGTACCGCTTGTTCAGGTCGTTGAACTTGTCCTCGCACTGCTGCGGCGACACGTAGAACCCCTTCTCCATCATCGCCCGCGACACCGACTTCCACTTCCCCTTCTTCTGCAGCAGCGCCGACGCCGAGGTCGCCGAAGCCGATGCCCCCGGCCCCTTCTTGCCCTTGGCCGCAGAGGAGGCGGAGGCGGCCGCGGCCGCGGCCGAGTGGGACTGCTGCGGCTCCCCCTCGGCACCAACCCCACCCACACCCCCGCCGTCGTCCCCCACGCGGTAGACCACCGAAATGAGGAGCCGGACCATGCTGTCGGTCCACTTCATGCGCTGCCACGGAGAAGGCGTCGGCGACTGCGAGGATACCCGCCTCGCCTCGTCGCCCTCGTCCCCGGGTCCGGGCTGCTGCTCGTCTTCGGAGCTCAGCGTGGGCTGCTGCTTCCCCCTGGCGCCGTAAGGGCTGTAGGAAGAGGAGGAGGCGTGCCTCATTGGGTGGTCGGCATCGATGCCGGAATGGGGGGGCTGGAACGGGAAGATGTGTTGCTGCTGCTGCTGCTGGTGGTGGTGGTGGTGCGGATGGAGGAACTGCTGCTGCTGGTGGTGCGGGTGTTGATGTTGATGCTGGTGCAGGGGCATCTCCAGCCCGAGCAATCCAGCGGAGCCCATGCTATTCGGCAGCATTCCCCCGGGCATGCCACCGCCCCCTTCCATGCTATGCCGCTCAACAAGCTTCCCTCCTCTACCAAACACGCAGGATGGATAGAACGGTGGGAGGGCCACACGGATTTACGCGCACCGAAACAAAACCAAGATCACCACGGCTACGACAGAGAGGTCGACTCTGCAGGCCAGGACGATCAATTCGATCCCCGCGGCTGCTTGGAGCAAGAAAAAGAAGCAAGGAGGAGATGATAACAGGGGTAGAGCTGGAAATTGGGTGCTTTTTTTTTTTTCCTCCTCTTATCGCTCCCAGGATGGAGTTGTGGGTGCCGCCGGTATTGAGTTTGGTGGTAAGGGCACGAATAGGCGGTTTTGCAATCCTTCCAGCGATGACAATGGGGCCAGATGGTCTTCGTCGAACGGCCCCACTGACCACTTCTTGGATCCTGGTACTCCCTAAACCTGCTGCTGCCCCCAAGATTGCCCACGGTTTTCCTCGTCGGCTGAGAGATTTAAAATTCATTTCAGAAAACAGGGTGATTGGCTGGTGGATGGTGTTGACGTGTCCGGGTTTGGATACCATGCACAACTTTAAATGATTGGATTAAAAATTTTATTAAAATTCATGAATTAAACTAATATAATCAATAAAATTATAAAATTATAAATTAGACTAGGCTTATATTTATAAATTTCAAAATAATTTAGCATGAATCGGTCTAAATTCTATATATATATATATATAATTTGTGCCTATAAAATTTAGCCCGGCTCAATGGAAAACTATATTTAGATATTTATGAATATAAATTTAATTTAGTTTATAATTTTATAATTTTGCTAGGTTCAATCTATGAGTTTTATAAATTTTTGAGTTTAAAAATAATTTGTAAAATATTAAAAAATAATCTCTTATCTGACAGCCTTTTCTTTTTTTTTTATTTTCTTTTTTTTTGCGCCCTTTCGGCTTTCCAACAAACATAAATAAAGTACTTTAGGGCATGCAAACCGTGGCCTGACGGACCACGGAAACATGATCCACTGCACCACAACTAGTCAACGGAAACCATAGATAGCATATTTAGGCCAGGATCACATCATCCCTTGGTATCACAAGACTTGGTCCGTATACTGGGTAAAAATTTTTAGATATTGAATCAAAATTCAAAGAAAGATATCCAGTTGGGCAAAGTTTTGCTAAAAACGCCGACCAATCATCGGGTTTCCATATTTTTGTATTTAATGATATTCAAATAAATCAGCAATGCTGCAAAGATAACAAATGCTTATACCAAAACAGCACCCACAATTTGCTGAGAAGCAGTTCTACCACCAACCTAGAGAAACAGCCACGAGCAGACCGGGTTTGCCCCTGATTCTGACTCCGGGGCTGACATATGCTCTATAACCTTTATTTGCAATTATTTAATAGCAGATAGGGATTATAGCTTTTTGGACCATTAGGTCTTAAAGCACCTCAAACTGTGTCATTTATCCACTTCACAGATTTTAAAGTGACCGATGGATGATCCAACAGTGGGTTTGGACGAAGGTCAATCCTTCTTTGCCGCGAAACATACAACCCCAACTCTTGGATGGTAGCCTTGCTTATACAGGGGCCCTAACTGAAACTCTGAAAGTAAAACAACTCACACGACACCTCGTTATTGAATATTACAAGTCCAGTCCAGGGGATAATTAGTGAAGCTCAGCTTAGGGGCTAAATATTCTTTTCTCATCTCATTAGCACCAAATCCTCTTTATGATTGATTTTTAAGAAATATTAAAGTTGATTATTTATTATATCACTTTGCTGCACCTTTTATTTACTAGCATTATGAACTGCATCAGAGTACTTTCATGCTAAAATTGTTGCCACGATCTATCAAAAATAAACTCATTAAGTACGTTATGATTTCTTTATCATCACATCAAAATAGATATATTTAATTACCAAAATCCTCCATAATCATAGTGTATTTAATGGATTCCCTTATCAGGATAGACATGATTAAAGACCATTTCCTTTAATGCATTAGAGTTGGACAAGAATGCTTATCAAAGGCTTCAGATGCGACCGATAAAGATTTACAGTCTTATTTGTTAACAAGGTGCAATCTGGGAATGAAAAAAATAATAATAAAAACTGGAGTAAGACGCGGAGTAGAGACACCTTCCTCGGTATCCTCATTCTACAGTAGAGAAAGTGTAATAGCTATGATAATCATGGACAAATGTTCATTCATAATGGATAGCCAAAAATAGTCAAAGAGGAACTCCCTTATCATTATCCATTTTTTACACAAGAATAAAAGCCATAATTATTAGAGTTGTGGCTCTAGAGGGAATTAGAAGAACTGATTGATGAGAAATGTAAAGGGATCATAACTATCTTAGCTCACATCTATTTGAAGCCACTTGCACATGATAGGTATTGCCGCTATAACTTAATCCGGTAGTGGGAAGACTCGGTCAGCACTCTAGTGGGATAATGGTTTACGGTTTACTGTTTTGTATGCTAAATAAGAAAAAAAAACTCAAAAATTTGAATCTGAATAAAACTGCAATGTGTCACTTCTGATGCCAAAGATTGCCACCTATATGAGAAGCTTGATAATACTTTTAGTCTACGCCAATAACCTCACAAATGAAACCCTTAAAAGTGCAAATGTCATATTGATTGCGTATTTTGAGCAATTAAAGTTGTGCATTATACTCAGTGCACATTTTAAAACATGTACATGCGCATGCACCCAAATATATATACACATACTATTGTCCGGAAGAGAGAGTCACATCTGTAACTGCAAATGGTTACGTGCGTTAAGTCTCACAAATAAAATGAATAGCCGTTTATGATTATGTTAAACAGAAGGATTTTTTACATAAACTAACTATGATTTGTTATTTTAGTTTAGACGACAATAATACCAACAAATATAAGTAGACAACACTTGATCGTCTCACAAGTGTTGTTAAATTGGATTGTGGTCGTCATCATTTGACTTTACAATTCGAAACGAATCAACAGGCTCGTAACACAAAGACGTAATTCTAGTGAAGATATATTTTATGATTTGCTGATAAAGTCACTATGTTATTCTGTCTTATGGTAGCCCTTCTGTGCAAGTTAATCACGTTTAGCCATATGCATGGTGTTGTAGTTGAAATCTGGCTTGAGGATGACCACGCCGGAGGAGTTGAGAGAGCCGCCGGCCAGGACGGAGAAAGGATGGCGCCTCCTACGCTCCGGGGACCCTGCACAAAGTCTCATTGGGCATTCCGGTGAGGGCCCTCCGATGCTTAATTTAGAGTGGATCTTAAGTGGGTCTTCAAGTCTTCAGGCGTTACCTGATGTGAGCTATTTATAGTCCCTACAAAGGTGCCTAGATGGTGGAGGTATGGCCCGTCCTCATTATGGGAGGATATGGCTTTGGCCAGGTGGCATGCAGTCAAGGCTTGCTTGAGGCACACGATTTGGGCAGTCCTTATGGACAACATGGCATTGACATGTGTGGCAGGATACGGCCCCTGACAGTAAGCATGGCTGGGGCAACAAAGCATGACCTCTAGTTGACAGGTGTGACCGAGTATGACCCTTGACAGGTGGGATCGGGTATGACCCTAGGCATGCCATGATATGACCAGTAAGCAAGGCATGGTGTGGTGAGGTTGTGATATGCGGCCGCCTGCGCGAGTACAACCACACGCATGGGTGCGGCCGCGGGTGAGGTTGGGGAGGTTCGGAGGCCGCGACATATGTTTGACGAGGTCAGTTCGGTAAGCGCTGAGGTCGGTGTTGGGGAGAAGAGGGAGCTCCGGACTTAGTCCCACATTGATCGAGTAGTAGAAAGGATTGTGCCTTATAAGGAGGGCACACCCCTTTCCCTCGAGATGCGCCTTTTAAAGGACAAAGCTGAGGGGAATATTGCCTTCAAAGGCGGCGCACATGCTTCCTTCCCCAAAGCGGACAATACCTCGCGTCGGGACGCAACCCCTTTTTCTGCTCTAACAGATGGTACGGTGAGCGTGGACTCCCCTATAACCCTGTAAAAAACCTTTGGATCAGCACGAATCCTTTCCACTAGGGGAGCTAGTGTTGGAGAGAAGAGGGGATCTCGAACTTAGTCCTACATCGGTTGAGTAGTGAAAAGGATTATGCCTTATAAGGAGGGGCACACCCCCTTTCCTAGAGAGATGCCTTTTAAATGACAAAGTCGTGAGGAGAATGTTATCTTCAAAGACGACGCACGTATGTCCTTTTCTAAAGCGGATAATATCTCGAGCCGGGACACAACCTTTTTTATTGCTCTAACACATAGCACACGGCTTTCTTTTTGCCATGATGCGTGGTTGGTATTATTTCATTTTAGCATTTAGCTAATGACGCAAGAGGATCCAGGGACAATTTAGAGTCCACCTGAGTTGCTTTTTGATATGTTCTTCAAAAAAGCCCTGGCATAGAATTTGTAGCCATAGATATGGACAATGCATATGAGAGAGAAGCATGAATAGCTACAAATTTTGTATTTCTTATAAATTTATTTATGTGACTTGTGCTCTCCTTAAGGAGACATCTTAATATACATGTAGTGCATGTATTTCTATGTGCATCTCATGCGAGGCCAATCTACTAACCGGGGAGCCTCCGTAATCGGTTGATTTGCTAAAGTATCAAGCATGGGCTCTAATGCATCAAAAAGGGCTTCCTGATTTCCATTGGAAGTGAATAGATCGTGAGAGAGAAGAAGATAAAATGAATAAATATGCAGCCAGACTTGTAAGATATTTTTGTACATTTGAATATAAAGAGATAAAGTATATAAGAATAAATCTCCACAGGGATGATTAGTTGGAGGCCAGAGAGAGACATTGAATCATAAACTTTACAACATATTAGACTTTCACTCCTCCAACTTCTGGCGGTGTGAGAAAACGAGTCAAATCTTCACTTGTCAGAGATTTGGTTGAGCAGCTTATTGATATTAGGTATATCATGGAGCCAGGCAGACCCCACTTCCAAGATTTCAAATGGATCTGGATAGAAGTCACCGGGCCTGATTCAAGAAGCGATCCCTTGTCTCCAAGTCCTCTTCTGCCTGCAGATGTTTCTTGAGATCTCACATCAAACATGTTAGTCTCCGCGGCGATGATCACAAGCTGCTTGGCAATAGATTCACCGTCTCCTTTGGTTGGCAGAAAAAGAATAGATAAAAATGATTAATGAAAAAAAATGCCTATTGAGTTTTAAAAGAAAAGAGACGAAAAAGTAGCATTTTATAGAAATATGATTATTATATTTTATAAAAAATTTATAAAAGATATAAAAAACTATTTTTCTACTGATTAAGAATTAGAGTTCATTTTTTTCCCCAAGAGTATCCTTAACTAATCAAAATCCATGAAATAATGTATTTTTCTTGATTAAAAGTATAATAGGTATTTCATATAACTTTTTCAAAAAAGTAAATGCTCAACCAAATATAAGCTATCACCGAACGTGTCACTTTTTATAATCAACTAAACACACCAAATCTATTTTGCACGCATCATATTTCTAAGAATCACTTTTCTAGAAAAAATATTCTAGCAATGAATTTTTTTTCCTATGAACTAAATAAGTTCTTATTGTCTTGTTATTCATATTGGCATCGATCCAACATATGGCTCCAAGCTTGGCTCAGCTCTTGATTACTTGAGATGTCAATGGTGCCATCATGTGTCTCTACCCACGCCTCCAACCAGAAAAATTCAGGTGTGCATAGTTAACCATGCCAACCTGCTCTATTAGTCATTGCTTTTGCTGTTCCACCGACTTGTGCATGTTGGATTTCTTGTACGTGTTGTCTTCTATTGGTGAGTAGGTGTATTCGAGTTCCAAATGATGTTGTCTACCGGTTTGATTTGTATTATGGCTTTGAGCCTGTTTGGAATATAATTGGACTGAACATCTTGTAGGATCATGAATTGGACTGTCTAACCAAACTCCACCTAGCCTAAATTCTTTGGAGAGAAAAAAAGTTCTCCATTTTTTTTTTGCTTGCCATTCAAAGACAAAGATTTGGGCTAGATTTGGATATGCTCTTAGAAAATGAAAGCTAGGTGGCTCAACAAGACTGATTCCTACAGAATTTTCACCCCAATTCTGTAGGAACATCCCAATGGATCTTTAATATGATATGGTATATTGCATCACTCTTTACATTAAATTGGCACGAACCCTTCTAGGGTTGCATGTTGGATTTTGGGCAAACATTTCCAAAAAACATGATAATTCTGTCCATTTACCATGCACCGTAGTGCTTTTTGTTTGTATGTTTGTTTTTTGGATAAGAACAACGAAGTATATTGATCCCATTCTTTGTGACTGTTCAGGTCAATATATTGATCAAATTTTGAGATAAACAATTTGCTAAGTGCCCATGTTTGGTAACTGCATATCTTGGTTTTGTCAAAAAAAAATTTCTTTCTTAGCAAGACAAAAGATGACTCAAGAGATTAAGGCACTTCACGACTCTCGTAAAGTGTACTTGAATGATCATCTTATTAGATGGTAAGAAAGGATTGGCTCAATTCATAAATTTATCATCAAACACAATAGATCGATTAATTTTAAAGCTGTCAAATTAATAGTTATAGACCTGATGCACTTTGTGTATAATTTCTGAGCATCAGTAGTTTTTTATTTATAAATATGAGAGCAGGAAGGAGGAGAGACGTGCCATATAAATAGACCATTGTGGCCATAGAGCTTAATGTTATTGAAAATGAGTTATGCGCATGTGTGCGCACACGTGTGCACATGGAGAAGACGTGTGACAATGCAAGGAACTAGCCAAACCGTTGCTCGAATGAGGGCCGTCCGCATTTCTATATAAGGGCAACCCCTCTCTTCAGTTTATACTCTTTATTCATTTGCTCCTCCGCCCAAATGCTCAAGTGTCTAAGCTTTCGGGTGGTGCTTCGGCAAAAGGTATAATGGTTCCTGAACAAGACTTCCACTGAAGGACAAGTTATTAACCATTGTATTATCATCGAAAATATTAACCTTAGTATTAGATTATTAACGATCGGTCGCACCTTTGTAACCAAAATCAGGCGTTGCTAGATTATGGTCTTGTAGTAGAACTCTTCTTTCCTACGAGCCTAGTTAGGCTTTTTTTTTTTGTCTTCTTTTGCCTTCCATATATTATTTCTTCTATAAATAAAACAGGTGGCAAAAAATCAGAAATATTTTTTTAATTGTTTGTCATATGTCTTATAAAATGAACAAGAAATATAGAGTTAGGTGTCCAAATAAAACCAGAGAAAAGAAGAAAAATTAAAAAAGTCTGATCATATGACCCTAATTCGAAGGGTTCAATTTTGAAAGTTTTTGAAAGAGGAAGATTAAATTTTCAAAGGTGTTGGCCCTTGCTTTGACTCTCTCTCTCTCTCTCTCTCTCTCTCTCTCTCTCTCTCTCT
>JAOXJJ010000263.1:3209326-3226785 GCA_025769935.1 Phoenix roebelenii
TCCATGAAAGATATCTTCTCTGCATACCCAAATGCATGGCATAAGTTGAGTTCTAATACTAAATTTATGCGCAAACAATGCTATAATCATGCAGATACACTTGTCAATAAATATTTTGCATTCTTTGAAACTGTGTCAATAACACTATGTTGATCTTATCATAGTAACATTTTTTTTTTGCATCTTCCATCAGCTATCACAGTCTATCAAATGGTCCTCCTATAATCATTAAAATCCATGAAAGATATCTTCTCTGCATACCCAAATGCATGGCATAAGTTGAGTTCTAATACTAAATTTATGCGCAAACAGTGCTATAATCATGCAGTTACACTTGTCAATAAATATTTTGCATTCTTTGAAACTGTGTCAATAACACTATTTTGATCTTATCATAGTAACATTTGGATAAATAGAATTATCATATGTCAACTTAAGTTGAAGACATTGAAATATCTAAAATATATCAAGGATAAATTTGAAGCTTTTGAGTATTAGGGATGATAATATATCATATATAAATCAGATAGACCATAACCTATACCCACTCTACACTTAACCTCGGGGCAGAACAGGACTACCTAGAGTTAAACGAAGCAGGTTGGATAGGTCGTTCGGATAAAATTACCAAAATTATTTTTTCATCTATATTTCTTTTGTCTTGAAGAAAAAAATTTATGAAGGAATATGTATATTCAAGTTGAGTTTAAGATGAATTTTGTTATTAGGTGAATTTTATTATTATCCATATCCATCCTGAATCTACTGTGGATGGGGTAAAATCTATTGAGCTTGGATTGGATTGGGCATCTGGTGTGATGGAGTAAGCTGCATTGGATGTCCTCTCGAAATATCATACTCTGCCTTGACCACTGGTTTGGTTTTCTTACGCCTTGAAACTAGCATGCAGAACTGTGGGCGGCGGAGCCATTACCATGGCCTGCAAGACCAGGGTAACGTGACATGCATGCAACTGGAACTTTCCACGTAAACCCAGGACAAACAAAACCTATAAATTAACCAAGCTTCAAAGTTGGTGACAAGACGACAGATGAAAAAGCTTACATCAATCATCAAATGGCCACACGCCTCTCTACGGCAGCTAGTGTTACATGCAATGCATCAAAAAAAAAATTACAAAATTTGTGACAAAAGGACACATGAATTGCTTTTTTTTCTAGTTCCGATGGCTGCACTGCTATTGTACTGCTTATTGTAGGAAGTACAACCACAAGGAGATGATGTATGTGCTGATGATGGTCACTCGCAGGTGCTCCCAAGGAGTCAAGATGAATGCATTCGTTATACCTATGGAGGATTATTTAATTTTGAAATCTTAACATTAATATGAATGCTAATAGAGCAAGCTATTTGTCTGCTTACTGAACAAGCACCACTTAATTCGCTAACAACAGTAACGACAAGCAACACTTAGGAAGAATTGTATGAGTATCTGTACGGACATATATTTAGTTTCACATCAGTTATTTATTAAAATTTTTTTAAATATTTATATATGATCAAAAAACTTTTCGACTAGTCTTTTTGAATAAGATCTTGGATTGTAACAAGTTGTCTAAATAAGTCAAATCTATCTACCCAAACAAAAAAGCCAAGTTCATACAACAACACTCAGTTTTAGAGGCTCACTCAAGCTTGAGCCAAGTTTGTATATTGAGTATTGTTGAGTTTGTTTTGAGCTTGATCAACCTTGCAGTTCCAATGATTCTGTTCATCTCTGGGGAGGACCTCATGGTTCCTTATCAAATAATGATGAATGACATGATATACGATTAGATAAATTTATATGATTGGAAAAATCAAATTGGTTTTCGAATTCGATTTTTAACTCATGTTCTCAATGACTCTGGTCAAGGTTGCACCCAAATTTTATATTTGATTTGAAAGTGAACTCTGCCAACATTTTTTTTTTCAGCCTATAAAATTCTGCCATGTAATTAGGAAGTCCCATAACTTATATTATGAAGGATCCACCCCTTGTTTAGTTTGATGATTTTTCTTCTATTATCACATAAATGATGCTGGCGATGCAGTTTAAGTAAAGCGGCGAGTAAGGAACAACTTATCCTGATCTGAGGAGCACCTGCTTCTTTCTCCTTGCTTCTTCTTTTTTTTTTTTCTTTTAAAAGCGGTTAGCCTGCCGCCAGGCCAAGCACACAAGAATCGATCTCAGTAGCGAGAGAGAGAAGAGAGAATGGAAGGGTTGAGAGGTCCCTCCGATTACTCTGAAGAGCCCCCTCGCCACCCATGCCTCAGAATCAATGCTAAGGTGAGCCTTTTATTATGAGCCTCTTCTCTCTCCCTCTTTTTTTAATTTTTTTAGTTCTCGTGATTTATACGACTTCATTGAAGTTTATATACGCTGGATCATATCCTTTTGAGGGAAAAGCATGCAGTTATGGAATGAAAAGAAACAAATGGCCACTTTGAGAGATGCCAATTGTTCCGTAAAAGAATGGCTTACTTTAAAAAAGAGAGTTGATTAATGTAAGAATTTGTACAGACATGTATTTAATCTTATTTGTTGAATAGACCCTGAAGATCAAAAAATCTAAATAATACTATCCGACTAGCTTTTTAGATGAGGTCTTGAATTGTAACAATTACAATAACTAAATAATTAGTTGAGTGAATTATAAGCATGCACTTTGAAAGGATGTTTGAATAAATACAACAGCCCTCTCCTTCCGGTTTGCGTATCATTTCAGGCGTGCTAGTTTTATCTTATAGCTATATACGTACATTCATACGTATCTTTGCTCGAATAGCTAGTGAGATGAACTTGGCCTATTAACAAATGTCACCTTTAGGTGGTTATGTTTCATTTCCTAGGTGTTGTGGATTCTATAGGAATATCACTGCAGAGCTAACATGGAAAATAACCAATGCTAGATTAACTAACAACCCTCAGGAACACTTACATGTTATGGCAAAGCTAACCATAGATTATATATGAGCAGTGCAAAATTAATGAACAACTTTCGCAGACATCATGGAAGAGTGTTTAGGCCCCACTTTGGGTTTCTACCTTACTATAGATTGTTTGTGAGAGTTGAATATGTACCTTTCTTAAGTTACATATGTGCATGTAATGCAAGCTAGATGTTGTCTGAAGGTATCATAAGTGTGGAGGAAAGATGGGAGATGGCACCAAGTCTGGATGATGGCTAACAAATTTTGTCCATGTAGCTTCAGTTGGAAAAAAAGTGAGCTAAAAGGTGGTTCAAAGAGGTTGTATAGAGACATAGAGTTCAAAAGATCCAGCTGATGGTGTTGTTGGGATTGAACTGTCTTCTTGTGGAATGGCTTATTATTACAATAACCAAGCAATCAAGTCCAACTCACCGGAGAGTCAGATCAGTTGTAGCTTGAGTAAATTGACTCAACCATGAGATCTAAGTCGGTATTGAAATCCTTGGATAGCAACATATATATTAGGTCAGATCAATTTTTTTTTTTGTTTGTTTTTTTAACCTTTTAAAGAAGCAGTGATGAGCTACTTACATCATGTAAGAAGATAAGATGAAGCCGAAAAAGAGAGAAAAATGATAAAAAGCAAAATAATGTTATTGCTGTCTTAGAACCAGGCCCTGTACCAATGCCATATTATCACTATGTCGGTATAATACTATATGGAGCTAGTCTAGCATACCAAGTAAAGGTACTTCTTCTGTACCGTGTATCAGTAGCGAACTGGTATGGTTCGGTACGCCTCATATCATCCGGTTCAATACGGTACAACATATCATGGTTGGAACTAAAGTTCGATGGTGGATAAAAAATTGAAGTTTTATCGGAAGTCCACTCCATGCTCTTTGGATTGTTTTAGTTTGAGTTGCATTTCTCAAGTTGTATTAGTGAAAGCTGCTGACCTTTCTTTAGATACCTAATATGGTCTCAATACATTTGAAAAACTAGCCCAGGCTCAATCCGAGTTGAGCACGTTTGGCTCAATCCGGTAGCACAACTCAGTGCTATAGGGAATTATTTTGGTAACATAGTTGGGCCCCGTAGCAATACACTCTTTCAACACAACTCAGCGCTAAAAAGAATAACTTCCCCGTCACCATCCTTCCATCGCCGGGCCGCGGCCACCGCCGTCGTCGCCGCCGGCGTATCAACCGCCATCCGTCACTACTTCCTCAATCTATCACCGATTTAGGGTTAGGGTTTCGGATGAGGCCAAGAAATGGGGGCCATTTAGGATTTTCAATTGTGGAACCTATACTGATTCCAAAGTTTGGATATTTTATTGTTAATCTTCTATTCTCGGTTTCTAATACAGGAGCCCTTCAATGCCGAGCCACCGCGCGCTACTCTCATCTCCTCATACATCACCCCCGTCGATTTCTTCTTCAAGAGAAATCATGGGCCGATTCCAGTGGTCGACGACATTAACAGGTCATAATTTTGTCCCAGTTCATTCTCAAACTCTTGTCAAAATCGAATTTTTCATCCTAGAAAAACTAAGAATTTTGGTCTATTTGTTGGAGCAGTTGCTAGAAATCAATTTTTGATGCTAAAAAGCTAATATCTTTGGTCATTTGTTGCAGCTACTATGTTTCCATTGGTGGTCTTGTGGAAAATCCGATGCAGCTATCGCTGGCTGATATCAGGTTAGCAATAGATGAGTTAATTTTTCAGGAAGTTTTGTTGCTTCTTGTTTGAAGATATAACTGAATTTATTGCATGTAATTTGTAGGAAACTACCCAAGTACAATGTGACTGCCACTTTGCAGGTACCATGTGTTGGTGGCGAGAATTCTTGTTTACTTGTATGTAAATTTGGATGTGTTACTGCTCTAACCAATTTCGATGAGTCCAGTGTGCAGGTAATAGGAGGACAGCAATGAGTAACACAAGGACTGTGCGAGGTGTTGGTTGGGACGTCTGTGCTCTTGGGAATGGTTTGTATGCTTTAATGGGCTCTGTGTTCTGGTTTAAATTATACAAACATGTCTTTCATGCAAAATCATTGCTACTTAATACTGATTTTGTTGTCTCAGCTAGAAATGCATCTAAATTTGATGTAACCAATTCAAGTATACTAGAAGCTAGTGTTGTTTTTAAGATTTCTTCTTATTTGTGAAATAAAACCAATCTATCAGAAAAAGTTGAAGTAGGGTATCACGTTGCCAATGCTACCTCATCTCTGTTTTTAGAACCTTTCGCCTTTTCCAAAAATACATATTTCTTTATTCTTCCAGTCATGTAGGGTTTTTCCAATCTCATTAGTCGGTAATATACCAACCAAAGCTTCTAAGTTCTAAATATTGAGAATTTAACTAAAAGTAAGTTGGTTAAAGATAGCATGTAAACCAAGTCCATGATGGGATCTGCAGACAGTGCTGAAAGTAGGATTTGGTAGTGGTTTGACTTAAAAAAGGAAAACAAAAAACAAAAATTTGGTCAAAAAATGCATGCAAGTCCATGAGTAAAGGAATTAAGGATGTTATGATAGCTAAGGTTGTGTGTAGATGCCCCCGCTACCATGTTTATGTGGTATTTCTACATATCAATTGGAATTAGAACATGAAACATTCCATTTGACTGCAGCGGCAGAAAAGGGGAGAAGTTGGAGATTGGGTGGCCCCCCGACCTCAAAAAAAAAAAAAAATTGTGTAAGGAGAATATGACTCCATCTTGGGAATCTTGTAGTATCTGCTCTAGCGTGCTATTCCAACTGTCTACCCTAATCCTGGTCAATGATAGACCCAAAAAAAACCAATATTCAAGCAACTTGAAAATGTTTTTATGTGTTTTAAAAAACAGCTTTTTTGATACATCTTGAATATCTGGGGAGGAGCCAAGTTATTAACTAAATTCAAATTGTGGTTTTGTTTAATCTTTTTGACAAAATCCTTATTACCTGTTCAGCAATCTGGGGAGGAGCCAAGTTATCAGATGTCCTTGAGCTCGTTGGTTTATCAAAACACACTGCAGTCACATCATTAGGAGGAAAGCATGTTGAATTCATTAGTGTTGACAAGTGTCCAGTAAGTTTGCTCTTTCTGTTTCCATAAAAGCAGATATCATATGAAGAGTTCAGGTTTTGATGAATTGATGCTCTTTTCTTTCTTTTTCCCTTTTCTTTTTGTTACTTTGTTTTTTTTGTGTGCACATGTGTTTGTCTAGTGTGTATGGAAGTGCTCTTCTGATTAATTCTCTATTTGCCAATCTCCAACCATCTCCAACCATTAGGAGGAAAATGGCGGTCCCTATAAGGCATCAATTCCCTTGGATCAGGCAACAAATCCTGCAGCAGATGTCTTACTTGCATATGAAATGAACGGAGAGGTAACCAGAATAAGGCTTGGCCCTGGCTCCAAATATGAATTCTTTAAACTGTTGCAATTTGCAATGTCGCAAACCAAGATACAATTTGGTTTATTTTTGGAGCACATTTCATATGTTTGTATCCTTTGTATATCTTATTGATATGGAAATTAAATGTCTGTTTTCGAAAATAAAAAAAAGGTTACATTGTTTTGTATGCCAAACTGGCAGTACTTATCTTTGCCTTTGGCATCTCAAATATACATGCAGTCACAAAGTAGTTCATTATGCTACACATGTATAATGATGGACGGTGTAACATACATTCAAGGAGATGGTTTTGTTTATAAGAAAGAAATGCTAAAATAATTACAAAAAATCAAATATAATATTCTTAACTCATGGGCATTGATACTATTAAAGAAACTTCTTTACTTTTGGTTTTCACTGTTGAGGATCTGCCCCTATAAGTTGCTTGTCTTATGCTCTATGTCAGTTTTTTTTGGGAAACTATTAAACAATTTTGAACCTCAATGGAACTGTATTTTTTTTTTCCTTGAATATTTATAGAATGGTATTTTTAATCAAAGTCAGCTGTGATGTTTTCATGTGAAGATACTCAAACGTGACCATGGATATCCACTACGTGTGATTGTTCCTGGTGTTATTGGTGCACGCTCTGTTAAATGGTTGGATCGCATTGACATAATTGAGGAAGAATGCCAGGTTAGCAAATCTCAGGATTCATTCATAATTTTGTTCACTTCACCGTAGGACTAATCATCTCTTCTTGAATAAAGGGATTCTTTATGCAAAAGGACTACAAAATGTTTCCACCTACAGTTGATTGGGATAATATTGATTGGACAACCAGGAAGCCACAAATGGATTTTCCTGTGCAGGTATCTTCAGTTTTGATGTGGATATAAATTAGAGTTTTGATTTGTAATTCCTTTATGGGTTATGTTTATATAAATTTTTAGTATAGAATCTGGAAGCTATGGACTACAAAGAATAATTTGCATGTTACACATAATTTAGTCATATTATATACATACATATCACACATACATCAGACGCATGTTTGCCTGCATACTGATCCTTTTGTTCTTCTTCTTGTTCAGTTCTAGCTGGATTCAGGCTTAAGATCTCCTTTCCTTCCTCTTATGCACTACTAAGAGTGATTAAAAAAATCTATTAGATCTAGTAATTGCAGATATCTTGACTTTAGACTCCATTCTTTCAGCATCCAGAACTTCACAGAAAACTTAAAGCTGTAATTATCAGATAGAATCATGTTGCTTTTCTCCAAAAAAAAAAAAGAAAGAAAGAAAATAAAAGGAAAGATAGAATCAGGTTGGTATAAGAGCATCCATTCTGCCTATTGATGTGCTGAGTTTAAGAAGAAACATCATATGCCTCAGTATGGACATAAATTGAAGCTATGCACAAAAGTTGTTCACATGAGAAGAATGTATGTGCCGTGCAATGAACACTCTAAGTAATATCAAAGGAATGCTTTCTTAATTGATAATAGTAAGATATGCTATACCGTACCAAACCGAACAGTACAAAGCATATTGTACCAATTGGTTCGGTATCTGATCGTACTGTATTGTATCGGTTTGGTACCGGTGTGTGGTACAGAAGGCATACTGACATTTGGTACGCCAAACTGCCCCCCAATGTTGGGCATATCGGCATAGTAACAAGATCACATAGGAACGGAGGCCAGTACCAAGACGGTGTACCTTGGATAATAATATATTTACATTCTCTATTTGATGAATATAGGTACAAAAGGAAACAAGACATTTTTTTGTAAATGCAGTCCTCTTCTCCAACCTCACATGCTCCTCATTATCCAAGCACTACCGATATGATTTTTAAATGCAGGAGCTGATCACAAGTTCACTCTTCTAGGATTCGATAGATCTAGAAAAATGAGAAACTGCACCAGGCTAAACAACGACCTCTCATTCGTTAACTTCAGAATTAAATAATTCAAGGTGCCAGATCCTTCTATTTTCAAGGATACACAGCTCATGAATTCCACGACACCTGCAGACTTGAGTTCCTTTCCTTTCTGGAGTCATGCCACTATCATCGAAGATATACATGTTAGATTCTAGTTCATGGTGAAGCATCATACACAACCTTCTCTAATTGAGATGAACTAAGATTTCTTATCAAGGGGGATGGTTCAAGTTGATGATATTGAAAGTTGTCTCGGTTCTTGAGCTCAATTCTTTATAGGGGGGCAAACAACTGATGTAGCTTTAAGCATATAAATGCTTAAGATCTGGAGGGAAATGCTCTAAACATCATCAGTTAATCGAGAGCATGTAGGCCTGGTTAATGAAGGTTGATCAAAATAATGAAAGAAAAGCTATAAGTCAAGGTCCGTAATCTTAGTAATGGGTACCATACCGATATTACTAGTTCAGTAAGGTATCGTATGCACCTCGTACCGTGACAACTCCCTAATTCATTTTCTCAATTTTGTATCACAGTACCAACTGAAACTTGGTGGTACATGTCAATACATACAGTAAGCAATCTGGTATGGGGCGGTACTGCTCGGTTCGTAAGGACCGGTATGGGTCAGCTTAGGCTGGTTCAAGGTTTGTATCAAGCCGAAACCCTATCTCGTCCCAGTCCCAACCTAGTATGGATGAGTACGCCCCAAACCGGGTAGTTTGGATGAGATGGCAATCATTGTTGTAAGTGTTCGAATACCTCCAAAGTGCAAGATCACATATTCCTGAGATTTCAGATGGTGTTTCCAGGATTTAGAGTCTATTGGGAGTCATTATGCAAAAGAGAGTGGAGACACACCACTGAAGTGCTTAAGCAGCAGATTGATGCCTGCAGCAGATTCATTCTTCTTGAATATTGCATAAGGTTGCCTACAGCAAGGTCATCTGTGTGCCTCTCAATAGGGTCATGATGATTTCAATGTCTATCAACAAATTTAAAATATAACTCTTCAGAAAATACCTACCAAAGAATGAAGGGTCGAGCTTTTTCTTTTGTTTAGAATGAAAAAATATTGATAGAAAACTACCCCATAAACTACAATTGATGAGTTAAGTTTCTTCAATTAACTTAGTACCAAATTGAAAATTTTACAACATATTTGTGCTGAAATAATTATGCAGCTCTGGAATTAGCTATTATAACATCCTCCCATTTTATGTGATTCTAAAAATGCAAAGATAGAAAATTAAAATTCCATAAATTCCACTAGCCATTAATATGAACTCCAATGGATGAAAACATGTGCGTTTTGCTTTTTCACTTATTGGTCATGTAATATTCTTTAGAATTGTTCATCTAACTCTTTTTTCAAAAATTTTTGTGTTCCGGCAGTGTGCTATTTGTTCCTTGGAAGATGTGGATGTTGTTAAGCAAGGAGGGGTCGGTAAAGCTTCACAGCTGTATCTGTTCATGTTTTAGCAAGCTAGATGAGATTAACCTTGATGATCTTTTTTTGATCTGTTTTATATAATCCAGGTTACTCTTGGTGGATATGCTGTGTCTGGAGGTGGGCGTGGCATTGAGAGAGTAGACATATCTGTTGATGGAGGCAAGACCTGGGTGGAAGCTTTTAGATATCAGAAGAGTAATATCCCATATATATCCACTGATGTAAGCAGTGATAAATGGGCTTGGGTTTTCTTCAAGGCTGTTGTTGACATAACTGGAGATTCTGAGATTATTGCTAAAGCGGTATGCAGTTCCCGCCATCTTGTTAGTAGTATGAACTAACTAAGTTTGGAGATTATCTTTTCTAGCATGGACTTGATTATATATTCTTCTAGTTATAATGTAGTACAATTCATATGTCGAAGTCCTTTTGAGGGTTGTTTATTCTGGTAGTACGTTCCAATTTCCAATGGAAGTTGGTGTAGGACACTGCAGCATGATTTTAGGGCACTGAATGTTAAAGCTATCACTGCTGATAATCTTTTTTGACCTCTTTCTGTTACATAACAGTATACCATACAAACATGCTAAAAAAAACTTCTTTTAATAGCTAAACTGTGTGATATATGTACTTAGATACTTTATTCATTAGTTTTGCTGTCCAAGTTATTACACTTTGGAGCCAACTGGCATCCGGAAAGGGCATATACTTAGTTTGTTCGGTGGGCTGGTGGTGTCACATAGAAATGGTATTTGTATTTTACCTCTAATGAAAATACTAACAAGTTATGATTTGTAACATTTGTTGAGGAAGGCATGTCTTGTGATGGCCATTGCTGATACTGTTTTATGGGTTGAATAATAATAACTCTGCCAGAAGGATCTGCCTGTGCTATATTGACAAGTAAACATAGTTGACATATTTAAGAATTATCAGTTTCAAGCTATAGGAACTTGTTCTATTGTGGTTTCAGGAAAAGCCCTATTGATTGAATTTTTTGTATTTGATAAATTGTTGTTATCAGTAAGCCAAAGTTATGATGCTAGCCCAGTTTCTCAGTGTCATTTCATGTTCAGGTTGACTTTTAAGATGGTTCTTTTGCATATTATCAGTGTACTTACTAATACATGCTTTGATAATTGCATTAATATATACTGTTGGCTTTATTCTTGTTACTTAAGTTTTTATGCATTTTACCCCAGTACATGTATTTCATAGCAAAATTATGTGCTTATATTTACAACAACGGTATCCTTTATATCTTCAATGCTTCTGTCCTCATGAATATATACCTCCTATATAACTTGTTGATAGTGCACTTAGGGCTAACCAGCGTAGAACAGAAAATATGCTAATTTATCAGTGAGAGTAAATCTCTGCACCACTATGTAGAACACACTAATTTGTATGGATGATCCTTTCTTCCATAAGGCTGATTTATTATATGTTTTAGAAGGTTAGTATAAATATTTTGGAATTGCAGCCTAGCGGTAACCTCGAGAATGTTTTCATGATGGTGATGTTGCATTTAAGCAGTGCATTCCCCTTTGATGGAAGTTTTTTCCAATGACCAAGTCATGCGAATCTCGACTTTTCTGAATCATTGCGCAGTAAAATTGTTGAAATCACCACTTGTCCTAAAAGCTTAAGCTGATAGGATGAGGTAAATTTATTTATATATTTTTATATTTTCTTACAAATATAAACCTTCAGATATTATGAGCTTTATATTTTTAACATGTTATGATGATTAGCGCTTGAAAGCCTTTTGATTTATTTCTTGCATTCAAGTTTCAATACACATAACTTGTATTTTCCGAATTTTCTGCTCATGCTTTATGATGCTGATATTCTTCATCTATCTCTGGTTAGGTTGATTCATCTGCAAATGTCCAACCTGAAAAGGTAGAGTTCATATGGAACCTGAGAGGAATACTCAACACATCATGGCATCGTGTTTGCGTTCAACCTGATCCATGATTCACCATCTCCAGTTTATAAAGTCAACAACCGGAGTGTCAAGGCCAGTTAAGTATGAAGTGGTTTTGTCTCCTCCTATCAATCTGTTGTAATGTGATATGAGAACAAAGATGTCATGCTTGTTCTTTAAACTTTTATCAGGTCTTGTTCTGGAGGAATAACCATCTAAAATATGTTTGCTATCACCATCTTAGATGTGCGGGTCTTACTTCTAAGAGTTGAAGCCCTTTCGGCTTCAATTGTTCCTGTATGTACTTGTTTTCTTCTCTTATGTAAGATGCTTCCTTTATATTTTGGAAAACTCTTATGGAACTATTCATTTCTAGGCGTAACTTTAATATTTTTTGAAATTGCCATAAAGTTTTCGACCTGGAATTCTGAAGCTCTCCATCCTAGAGTACTAATCAGCAGGTTGGTTTTCTTCATGCATGTTGAAGATTATTATTCCCATATTGGAAACTGATACTAATCAGCCTTAGTATATGGTTGGGAAGGGGGGAAAAAAAGAGATCGGCTTCTGAGCGTTTATAGTGGAAAATTTTGAAGTGGCCCGTGCTTCAAGGAAACCATGTTGGCTGAAGGCATGGTGAGGAGCTGTGTTAAGAAGAAATATCTTTGTGTTAGATTGTAGGCCATTTCATTAACTTCCGAAAGAGTACCTCTCTAATTTGATAAACTGTCTTCTGCTGGTAAAATTCTCAGTGGAAATTTTGATTGTAAGATACACCACTGAACCAAGAAGAGTAGAGTGAGGGCGAGCACCCATCTACTTAAAAGGGATTCTTGTTAGGTTTGTAACAACTCAGAACCTCATTTAAAATAACTAGCCAGAAGATACTTTTTAAGTTCCTTAGTCTTGTATAAGGATCCGCCGTATAAGCTCCACATCTCCCCTCTGCCACCTACCTTCGTTTAATCTCTGATGTTCTCATCGGACTAAGAGTTCAAATTGATTCAAATTTAATCACAAGTACCATGACTGGCCCGTGGTCTGCCCAAATGGATCCGTGCTGCAATGTATCCTAGTCCACATAGGTTATGGGTCGGATGCGCTCTGATACCATTTGTAACAATTCAGGACTTCACCCAAAATGGCTAGCCAAAAGATATTTTTTGGGTTTCTTAGTCCTATATAAGTACCTAAGATCTATCCAACGAATAACCAATATAAGACTAAATGTACGTCCACACAGGTTCTCACCTAGAGCATTTCGTCGAACCCTTTTTATTGTAATTAATTTAATTAAAAGTGCTTTTTAGACGAGTCTAGTCTAGTTTATTCTATAGTTGTTCTTATAGTTTTCTAATTTCTCAATGTTGAGTTGAAATGAATTAGATATAAGATTTTTGGAAAACAAATGTCTTTAGATAATTTTCCATCTTAGATTCTTTATAATGAATTTTTAATAGAGATAGCTGGATGAGAGAATGAGATTTACCTTTTGGATTTTGGATTCCAGAATTACTTATTAGTAGAATAATCATATCTAGCTAAAAAAAAGAGAGTTAAAGAAAAACGAGGAAGTATTTCATCATTAGGGAAAACTTTTGAGTCTTAGCACTCCGTATAAGAAAAATCATGCTTTGAAGCGGATGGTTTATCCTTCTTTCTTTTTTCCTGGGATATTATATTTGCTTGTTTCTTCACTCACCCATGGATTTTTTCTCTTAGTATGTGAGCTTTCTTCAAATCAACTTGAACATTTTTTTCCTCAAATTATCCTCTGTGGGCATTCAATCAAGCCTCATTGGTGGAGGCTAGAGAGCTAGAGGAGATGAGTCTTGATCCTTTCTAGCTCGAAAGCTTAATTGACGATCTGATTTCATGATCATGGTTGTCCATGTATTGCATGATAGTTATTTGAATCCGATTGTATCAAAGCCATCAAGCAATGCATGGAGACTGTGCTTGTGGAATTGGAGCGTCGAGTTCGGCAAAACTTGATAGGAAGATAAATGAGTTGAGTCCAAATTATCACATATTCGAGCCAAGCTGTAATTGACCAAACTCATCTTGATAATGGATGCCTTCGTTGTCCTTCAATACTATTTTTTCTTTCATAGGGATGGCGAGAAGACCAGTGGCCTAGCCTCCAATTGGTTTTCCCTTTTTTCTTTTCTTTTTCTTTTATTTTATTCTTTGCTAATTATATCACATATGGTGAGTAGATTTAGTAAACAAGTAAATTGTTTGGAAAGTAGCTAGTGTTCGACTCCATTAGCTAGTAAATGAGCTGAGCTAGAGCAAGGCTTATCTTGCTTAAGTTAAGGTCTTAGTTCTAGATCATCTTGATTAAGATTGAAATAAATTTACATATTAAATATTATCTCAGTTTTTTTTAAAAAAATATATATTTATATTTATTAACATAGTTTGTAGAAAATAGATTGTATTTTAACTTTAAAATTAAAATATAATCGACATAGTTAGTTTAAAGAATATAAACAGATGCTTTAAAAACCTTCATGCTCTTCCTTGGTTCCCTAAACTCTCTCTTTGTGAACAACTCAAGTTTGGCTTAGAATTAAATAATCTGGCTTGAATTGTACTTGATTGCAAGATAAATTGAGCTTAAAGTAGGCTTCGTTCACTTAATGCTAGTTTATTTAAACCCCTACGACATGCTTTAGAATGGCTAGCTAGTGTCAAAGCGTTACAAAGTCAACGTGGCTAGAACTTGGAAACCATGCTAGCTAACTCAAAGATATTTTTAATAAGATCTAAAAACTGATATAAAGTCTAAAAAAATAGCTTTATAAAGAGTAAAATAAGATATATTTCCTTGCAAATATTCTCAACTGAAATATATTTATTCATTTTATTGGTACAAAGTAAAAAAATAAAATTCTCATGAATAAAAAAATAAAAATAATGGGTACCAAAATAAACAAAAGGAAAATAGAATGAAGAATGATTAGTCCCTTCAATTTTTTTTGTGGAAACAATATTTGCACTCAATGACCCGGCACATGGCCCATATAGCCCATATCTTAGTCGCAACTTCATGGCCATGTAATTCTTCCAATATCTCATATTTTACTATGAAAATACTTAGGACTAAATACTCCTACCTCAAAAGGAGTTTCTATTTAAGTCAGAATCTTCTACGATGCATGTTTTGTATTTCAGACAATTATATGGTTCTAAATACCTACCATATCATTTATCCTAAAGATATATAATTATGACTAATTATCTGTCTTCGAGATGAATGATATGGCGTAGGACTGTCAGCCCTTTCGGTGCAAAAATTCAAACTCTATTTGTTTGGTAGTTAAAACATTATTTTCCTTGAGAAGACAATATGGAGGATCTAAAAGGCTTATCTGCTTGCCTTTTTGACCACCATGAATGGCCGAGACCAGAGGAGGCACCATCATTACTGATTCCAACACTATTATTAACATGGAACGTAGTGAGTACATAGCATGCTCCAAAGAACAAGCAAAATCCAGCAAGAGCTCTCGTTTCTTCAGTGTCTGATCCGATGGGACCTGTCATTAAACAAGGTGTCTTCCTTCTTGTTTTCTTTCTTCTTTTTTTTTGACCCTTCAGTTCTGTGGCCGCCCAACCTATAAAATACTGAGTCTTGGACTCGTGTCAGAGAGCTTTGACTGATCCAGAACTTGTCAGGTGGAACGTGTCATTTGCTTAGCGCTTTGTGACAGTGGCACGTGGCAATGTGAGGTTAAAACAGAAGAATTTGGTCGTTTTTTGGAGACTAGCGAGATGCTACGGTACACATGTACTTTGAGAGTTGCGTTGAAAGCGATGCTGTCCCCCTCGAATAAATCACCAAATCAAATGACTCCAGAATGTAACCCTTTTGCATGTGTACCTCTACTGGTTACTGCACCATATTGAGTTACCATGATCAAAGTTGTTACAATGGAAACAGTGTTACACCATATCAATGATATGATTATGAGGTGGGCATTGGACCGAGCCATCCGTGGCCCAACACGGCTTGGAACGAAGCGGGCTATGCCTGCCATGCTTGCTACAGTAACGGATTGTGTTAGGCACGGTCCATAAAGGGGGCCGGGCTGGGTTAAAAATTTCTAGCCCGCAGGCCGAGCCCGGCACGGCCCATAAGGGCCTGGGCTGGCACGATTCGTGGGTCAAGCACGGCACGACCCGCGAGGTACGGCCTGAGCTCCACTACGCCCTCGCCATGTTCCGCTCCACCCTCCGCTCCGTCGCTGCAACCAATGACTGGAACGCTGCCATCCGCGGCCTCGCCGCCGGCCCTAAACCCGCCGCCGCCCTCCTCCTCTTCGCCTGCGAGATGCTCCCCCTCGCCCCGACGCCCTTAGCCTCTCCTTCGTCATCCGCACCGCTGCCCGCCTCTCCGCTCTCCCTCCCACCCACCAGCTCCACTCCCTCCTCCTCCGTCTCGGCCTCGCCGCCGACGTCCGCCTCGCCACCACCCTCCTCGACGCCTACGCCAAGGCCCCCAACCTCCCCTCTGCCCACCAGGTCTTCTCCGAGATGACCCTCCACGATGTCGCCACCTGGAACGCCCTCATCTCAGGCCTCACCCTCTCCGGCTGCCCTCCCAACGCCCTCGCCCTCTTCCGCCGCCTCTCTTCCTCTCCCGATCCCTTCGACCCTGCCCCCAACAACGGCACCATCGTCGCCGCCCTCTCCGCCTGCGCCCAGCTTGGCTCCCTCAACGACTGCGCCGCCGTCCACGACTACGCCCGCGCCTGCGGCCTCGACGCCGATGTCCGCGTCCGCAACGCCCTCCTCGACATGTACGCCAAGTGCGGCGCCGTCGACGACGCCGTTGCCATCTTCCGCACCACCTCGGAGAAGTCCCTCGTCTCCTACAACGCCATCATCATGGGCCTCGCGCTGCACGGCTGCGGGGCCGAGGCGCTCCACCTGTTCGACGAAATGCTCTACACCACCGACCCGTGATGGGCCATGCCTAGCACGGCCCATCTCGTGCCAGGGCCCGGCACGGCCCGCCACCCCACGGGCCTAGGGTCGTGCCGGGCTTAGCCTTTAGGCTAAGCGGGCTGTGTCAGGCACGACCCGTTTAGTAACAGGCCGGGCCAGGCACGGCCCGTTTAGTCTGTGGCCCGATGGCCCAGGGTCGGGCCGGGCCCGGCACGGCCCGATGCCCAACTCTAGATATGATCCGAATCCTCTCGGCCCGGCCTGATGCCCAACTCTAGATATGATCCGAATCCATGTATATAAATCATTATATTCGTTTTTCATTGAATAACATGCTTAGAAAGCCATATGTTTAGTATTTTCTTTAATTGATACTAAAATGCACTCCAATAGAAATCTTGTCTCCTTATCCCACTTCGAGTATGATATTGGAGCTTATGAACTTTTATAGCAAAAACAATCATATATATAATATACATATGTCCATACATACACATCCGAACACACATATATACCAGTCCAATGACTTGAATTATGGATTTGGGACCTCCATTGTTCTGTATAGATTCTTGAACCTCTTTCACGCTTATATCACGTCGAGATACTGCAAAAAAAAAAAAACTACAAAATCTTAACATGTTGGTTGACCGTATTATGAAATAAAAAATGTTGCTGGAAACTGGACCCGGGGGCGACCACTCGGCCGAGGAGGAGGAGCTCCGGAGCGAGTCGATGGGCGGCGGTCCGTCGGTGGGCGGCGTCCTCCGGAAGACCTGCACTGAAGCCGGTGGCCGGGCTCGCCGGCGCCGGCCCTCCGATGCTTAAGTCAGAGGGGAGGCAAGGATA
>JAOXJJ010000263.1:3226885-3254284 GCA_025769935.1 Phoenix roebelenii
GTACGAGACTGAACATCCGTAGGTGACAGGAGCCATGCGCCATTTATTGCTGGATGGGCTGCGTGTCTGCGGAGGCCACGCATGCTAACTGTTGAGTAAACTTAGCGTCTGGGAGGGCTGCACGCTTTAATTGTTGCGTGGGCAAAACATTTGTCATGATTTTGCTGAGAACGGCGGTGTTTATAGCGCGGGGATAAAGGGGAAGCGCTCGGTAGGCTTCTGCTCGGCGGGGCGCTCTTTGCTCTGCAGGGCGCTCTCTGCTTGGCGGGGCACGATGACCCTCTGCTCGGCGGGGCGTGGTGGCCCTCTTCTCGGTGGGGCGCGGTGGCCCTCTGCTTGATCACTTTTTTCCCAACAAAAAAAAAATATTGGTTTATCAAATTATCCATCGAGCCGTGAAAAAGATTCAATAAAAAACAGTCGAATCTGAATGGAGATCGACATGAGCATTGCCAAATCCAATTCTCTTTTTCTCTTTCTCTCCATCTATCTATCTATATGCGTGCTATGAGACAATTCGTTGATCTTTATAAATTTTGACAGCCGAACTAACTCGCAAAAAAGTAGTAGATGGTTTGACGTTATCCGGAGACCACATAGGGCCAACTTTCGGCTATAACGTCACCAAATGACAATTTCCTCCCACCCAAGCAAACCAAGCCCATGCGCACTGGTCACGCAGGAGAAGTAAAATCCAAGCCAAGTGAAAAAAAAAAAGAAGAAATGCAATGAAAGAGTTGGGAAACGCCGAGGGAAACGACGAGGGAAACGCATTCTGATGAAGAACCACATGCCCTCGGCATGGACCACCAATCTCGCCGGTGGTCCCCGACTCCTGATCAGCCGGCTATCAAGCATCTTGCACGGTGGGCCCACTTTCCTCAGCCCCCTAATCATAGACTCGTGTTGACCAAGTATCACTCATGTTTCCATCCGGCGGAACCGTCCATGATCCTATCACGAGCCGTGAGATCAAGATCATGGGACGTCGGATCGCGTCGTGACACGTAGGGGTAGTTTGGTCATTTGACTTGTTTTTTTAAAAGGAAGGAAGGGCAGGTCTCGTACCGTGGCCTCGTAGCGGAAACCCGGGAAGAAAACGACACGACTCGGTTCTTCTCTCGGTTGCTATAAATTTCGCTCCCATCTCACTCGCTTTCTGTTCTTCTTTCGTTCTACGAGAGTCTTCTGACACGGGAGGGAGGGAGGGAGAGAGAGAGAGAGAGAGAGAGGGAGAGATGGGGGCGGAGAGGAACAATGGGAGTTGCACGGCGATTCGGTCGCTGCCGCCGGTCTCGATCTCGAGGTGTTCTCATTACTCCTCTATGACCTCAGGTTTGTCTTTTTCTTTGGAATTTTTGGATTTTTAACGATCTTTTTGTTGTGGATTGATGGAACGAATGGATTATTGGTCTCTTCTGCTTTAGATCGGTATTTTTTGTTGTTACATTCGGTGGTTGACGAGACAAGCAAGCATTTTTTGTTTTTTTTTCACAAGAAGTAAGCATGTTTGGCCGGTTATTGCGGTCTTGTCTGTAGTTTAGGGCATTGGTTTCGACTGGAATCCGAAATCTGTTATTATTAATATTATTATTCATTGCTTGGTTTGCTTTTTTCTAATTTTTGCTCCTTTCAAGTCGGAATCGCACAGTGTCCAATGTACTTCGTGTTTTTCTCTTGAATACGGATTTTTTTTTCTTTAACATTTTCAGTGGTGGAAAAGATTGCGTATAGAAGCGAGGTTGATGATATTGGAGCTTAAATTTTCGGTAAAATAATTGATTTTTGGTCATGGTTCTTGCTTACCTTTTGGGGTCATTGAGAAAATCGGATTCTTTAATTATTTCCTAATTTAGCCTTTCAAGGAAGGGATTAAATTAATCATCATACTGGACAATGTCTCACCAAATCCGGCAGGTTTGATGCGAATATTAATATTGTATGCATCAAATAAGGTTTGTCAATTCATCGGAAAGATTAGGTGGAGAAATAAAGGCAAGAATCTCTTGCAGTTGTCTAATTAAATACTATTCATTTGAACGTGGGGAGCATGACACAGATTGGGTGAGCTACAAAGGTATTGTAGTTTATGTTTCCCTTTCTCTCAAATTGTCCTAATTTGTTTGGAAATTTTTGACTTTGCCCTAGCTCTACTTCTTTCTTTTCTTCCAATGTTACCACGGTTTATAGTTCACTGGTGAGTTCTAGTTATTTATTGTATTAGCAATGTGTTTTGGGAATCATTTAGCTATTCCTTTGAACGTGGGGAGCATGACACAGATTGGGTGAGCTACAAAGGTATTGTAGTTTGTGTTTCCCTTTCTCTCAAATTGTCCTAATTTGTTTGGAAATTTTTGACTTTGCCCTAGCTCTACTTCTTTCTTTTCTTCCAATGTTACCACAGTTTATAGTTCACTGGTGAGTTCCAGTTATTTATTGTATTAGCAATGTGTTTTGGCAATCATTTATCTATAACCCTTACTAAACGCAGTTCTACTCTTTGAAAATTAGCAGAATGTGGACTAGTTGGTGGCTATCAGAAAATCTTGCTTGTTATTAATAATATAAGTGAAACTAAATAGGTTGATTTTATGCGCTTGTGCTACAGTGCATTACTGCATTATTAGGTCAACAAAGTACCAAGTCAACTTAGTGAGTCCACTGTGTTCTTTTGTAGCATAATTTGTATTCAAGTAGGGGGATTTTATGGTATGAAGTGGTCGGTAGGTAGTTGAATGTGTGGTTTTGGGGGATATCCAGTTATTTGAGTTAAAGAACAAGCCTTCATGTTGACTTTTGTATTTTGCCCTTCTTGAGTAACTCGAAAATTGTCAAAGAAACCATCTAGTAGCCTTTTGCAGTACTCAAGATGATTTGAAGCTTGAAACATAGTGTGCTTCAGATGCTTCCTGATTTAGTCATTGATTGTGTATTGTGATTTTATTTTGGTGTTGTCGCCGTGTACAGATGATTCTTCAACATGCGGATCACCAAGATGGATTGGAAGGGGTCTTTCTTGTGTTTGTATGAAACGAAAGGGAATATATGAGCGCATCTGTGTCAATCTTTCACCTTTACAGGCATGTTTTGTTTAAGAATTTTGTGTTCCTGGAATTCATTTGAGTCTTTTTTTTGAGTATTTTTCATCTCTGAAACAAATAGAAGGAAACCTGCTCAGTAGATTTCTTTGATAATATCATGTCGTTGAGTTTTCTATTGGTTGTATTACTTGAAATCACATATTTCTAGTGTTAGTTCTTTTATGTGCGTTTGGGATGCCAATGAATGGTTTTAGGAACTTCTAGATGCATAACTTGCTATTCAAGTAATTCATATTAATGATCAATTGAAGGACCAGTATCTGTGGACCTGATTTTTTTTCTTCCAGAAAATATATATTAGCCATATTGTAACTATTTTCTTTGCACTCCCTTGTTGATAGAGTTACATATCTATCTTGGCGGTGTAGCCTAAGATGCAGTTCACTGAATTAGATAGATGCAAGAAAATGGACAGAAAGTTGGGATCTGAGAGTGGGAGAGAAGGTGAAAGAGTATAAAGGGATCCAACAGGAAGAGATGAATTTAAAGTCCAAGTCAACTTAAAATTAATTAAATTTCAAACTTTTATGTTTAGTGTATGGCCTGAATTGATATTTCCTTCGTCAAAATTGTTTTTGGATGTGAACTTTGCTGCTCTGCTTTTTTCTTAGTTGTCCCCAGTTGTTTCCTAAGAAGTTTGAAATTAGTCATTGAACAAACCTCATTCATTTTTTTAACATAAATTTATGCAATATTATTTATGTTAAAAATGATTAGATGCCTATATAGGAAAGCATTGTTTGTAATAGTTTTTGACACTACCCTCATCCATTCGATAATTGCTGAGGTTTTGCAGGAAGAAAGACTTCAAAGATTGAAGCATCGCATGAACATTTACTTTGATCCGTCTAGGAGAGATCATCAGGTAACTTTGCTTATCTAGTTTGATATGTATATCTAGAGTAGATATATGGTGCATCCAAGAATTAACAATAACAAATGCTGAGCAAATTGGTTAATTCACCTTTCAGTGGTCTCATAGAGCTAAAGATGGAAGGGGTATTTTTGCTTAGCTGCTAGCATAAAGGAGTCACATCTAATGTTAACATTTGGGATCAAGGTGTTGAAGATTTTTCTTTCTTTTAATTTTATGACACTAGACACAAGGAAGATTTGTTATCCTAATTGCATGTTTCTATTTTTTAAAAAGAATTGTGCATAATCTTTTTTATGCACTGTTTTTGTGTTTAGGCCCTAGCCATTTATGGATAGTTTCTCTAGATTATAAGGTCGTAATATTCGAATGTTTTGTTTTCAATTTTGAGGTTAATATTTGATAGTATGGATTATAACATAATATAAATTGTAAAAAATAATTTTGACTTCATGACCAGATCTTTGTTAGTCTTAATTCTTTAGATCATACATTGAAATTTTGGTAGCTTATCCTTTATGCTTATCTTACTCATGCAGACTACTTGGAGCACTTTCCTTGATTTTGCTCTTGGATCAGCTAATGTTGCCACATGCCACTAGCAGCTGCCCTTCTGTCTAGGTAGTTCATATAGGATTTGCGCAGCATTTGCTTCCTAGGTTGAGGCCAATCTGACCAATTGGAGAGTAGACTGGGGCCCTATGGTCCTGATTGGGAGCTTAGGCTGTAATATGGGTACTGTGGTTATTTATGATAGGGCAGTATTTTGGAGTCTTTGTTTTATATAAAGTAGAAAATTAGATGAACAAGACAGACTCTGTGCTGCCTTCCTTTCTTTTTCTTTTTCTCTTTCAAAATGAATCCTCAAGAAAAACATCTGGTAATCAAACAGGAAGCACTTAAATTTTGACATTTTGTAGCTTGTTAAATATTGCCTTTATTCTTCAGAACATTATGAAACTTATCTCTTGCTGACAGGAAGCTCTCAGAGCTCTATGGTATGCCACATACCCAGATCAAGAACTCCATGGTCTGATATCTGACCAGTGGAAGGAAATGGGATGGCAGGGCAGAGACCCATCAACTGACTTCAGGTAGGCTTGCGAGAATTTATTCTTTTTTACATACAGCCCTTCATATTGTTTATTTCGTTGTCAATATATTTGTTCCTGCAATCCATTGTGCATTTTGAGCAGGGGGGCTGGATTTATTTCATTGGAGAACCTGCTCTTTTTTGCAAAGACATTTTCTGTAAGATCATGTCATTAATTTATATTAGTTCTTTGCTATATGATGAAAATCTTCTGATTAATATTTTTCACTAATATCTGTTTTCTGTAATTAAATAAGATCTTGCCTAAAATGTTTTATTTGGTACCTTAACTAACTTGTTTTATTCTGCAGACTTCTTTTCAGAGGCTGCTGAATAAGCAAGGTGGGAAGAGAGCTACTTGGGAGTACCCATTTGCAGTTGCCGGTGTGAACATTACATTTATGATAATGCAAATGCTTGATCTGCAGTCTAGTAAGTATTTCACTCCCACAATACATACATACATACACACACACACACACACACACTTTGACTATTCCATTACCAGTTGTGATTTAGTATGTAGCTACATTGCTGGAAAACATGCAAATAAATTCATGGTCTAAACCCAAAGTGATGAAAAACCTTAATTATGACAGCAGATGTTATGATGTGCCACTGCTAGTAACACTTTCTCTTATTCCTGAAATTGTTAAATAATGAATTGTAAGACCCAACACAATCTAGTCAGAAGGGTATAGAGAGGCTTGTACATCCCCAAACATATTGGTCCATGCATGTGTTTATCTTTGCCCCTTGCATTGTTCCTTATGTTGACATAAAGTTAATGATATGGAATGGAGTCCATGAAGAGATCTGCATGAAAAATGTATACTTCATTTAAAAACATCAAGAAAGAGAATCTTTCAGTTCCTCTAGATTCTCACTTATCATCCTCATCAACATCATTACATGGCTTTGTGTTGAGACATTTGTTTGATTATTTGGAGAAATAATTCTTACTTTTAACCAGAGATTTTCCATGCAACACGGGACAATTTTAAATATAAAATTAGCAGTATTATGGTCAGATGGTAATCAAAACAATTTTAACGGGTACGAGCATTAGAAAAGGTGGAAGCTTCATGGTTTTTGCTTTTTCTATCTTTTTAAGAAAGAGATAAAAACAATATTTATGTGGAGATGGGCCATGCATACAAACATGAAGGCTGAAATTTTCTCATCATGACTATTTCTAGACCCATCTAACCATTACAGTGTGTTGTTAAAAAAAAGAAAAAAAAGACTTTTCCCCATCACAATATTGTATTCTAGTCCACTCTTCATCTCTCTATCTCTCTCTCTCGCGCGCGCGCACACACACATGTTCATAGAAGAAAGAATATTTCTTTCTTTTTCTTTTTCAATTGGACCAATTATTTACTGCTCTTTTATTTGTAAAACTTGCATCCACTTTTTAAATTTTTCAAGCGACACATGTTACAGAAACATGGACAAAAGAAAATGTGAAGACTGACGAATGTACGTAAGATGTAATTAATAGAAGTCTCTTCAAATGCCTACCTAATGTCAATAACATGAGGCTGAGAAGAGGTCATAGCTTTTGTGTGAAAGTAATGTTCCTTGGTAAGTTGAAGTGTAGGGCAAGTAGACGAGATGAGTGGAAAGTTTCTTGATGAATGCTTGCCTATTCCAAAAGTATTTGGTCCACTAACAGATTAAGTTAACAGGATTATCACGTAAAACAACGTGGAGTAGCAAAAGTGAAATAAGTAGTTACAAAGTAGAGCATGAAGCCTGGAAAATTTGCATCCGATGGATAGCAAAATTTGAGGATAGGAGGCAAAGAGGGTAAGAGGAGTATCAGACACCATTTGGAGACTATTTTTGGGGGTGATGAAGGTAATGAATGATTTATTTGTGTATACATTAGTCATATGGGAGCTCAATAAGCAGTCCTGAATCAACTGGTCATATATGGTTTGTATGGTTGATATCAAAGTGAATTATGGTGAGATAGTTACAACCACCCAATTAACCATCGCTCTAAGATTAAAGATAAAATTTATTGAGTTGGGGAGGACTATCAGGGTCTTGATTCCGATCTGTCAAACCACCAGAAAACCATAATATATATTTTGAAGATGACAGATTGAAACTAAAAAGAAATCAACAAAGTGCTCAAGATGGATTTTTAAAAAATGACAGATGGAATATAATAGGCCCAGATTGCATATAAATTGATATATTAGAAGCTTTAAAACTTAAAATATATATAAGGGAATCTATAGATGAAGGTGGAATGAATTAATAGGCAGAGGCAAAAAAATATTAGATTACCTTGGGTTCTGTTGAGTATTTGACAGCCGTGCAAAAGAGACATGGTATGAAGAATGGCTTCAATAGGCTGTAGGCTCTCTAATTATGATGATCAGCAAATTGGTATTATCCTTCCAGTGTTAGTTTCAGTCATTGGTTATGTAGAGGGCCCTATGGGTAATACATGACTATCCTCAAGTGGTTTTCACTGAGAGAGTGCAAAGTTAGTTTTGTTGAATTAGTCTGAACTTTGCAGTGAGCAACTGGTTAGTCAGTCTCACAATCTTGCAATGGTTGACTCTGTCATGGTGTTTCCCTCACTTGTCAGGATTAATGCGCTTTCTCATGAAATATTGATAAATTTACTGTGACAGGATTCATACAATATGAGGCAACTATGACATAATAAAGTGTGCATGTGTAGAACCAGTTGTAAACCTGATAATATATATTCCTTTTTTTTTGGTACAAGATAATATATATTCCTTGAAGGACAGAAAATTACACTAGTAGACAGTAGAATAGACAGTAGAACCAGATTTAGTACAAAGTAACAAAAAATGAATAAGGCACTAGGATATACTCCAATGTTTATATGATGAAAATAAGCTATTACACTGAATATCTATGATGATAGATTTATCCTGGAAGATTTGATAGTTATACAGGGAGAGAGAAAGTCCAAGAAACATGAATACATCCAATTTAAACTTACCTTTTTACATATTTCAAATGTGATAGTTAAGGGTCTATGAGGGCAATTGATTGGGCTCTTGCTTATTTAGGATGATATATGTGCAGCAAAGCCAAGGACTTTTGTTAGAGCTGTTTTCATCCAAATGCTGTCAGGTGAGATAGATTAATGCCACTCTTCTTGTAGTTGTATTATCAAACATTGTACTCAAAAGGAAGGTAGGTATGATTTAAGTTGCTTGCCTTGTTTTCTGGTGTGTTTTCAGAGGACGAGTGGGCATTTGACTTGCTTTATTGTGTGGCTTTTGTGGTTATGGACAAGCAATGGCTGGAAAAGAATGCTTCCTACATGGAATTCAATGTATGTACTTGCTTTCTCCTTGGCAGAAGCCTCTTGCTACCTATCTCCATTTGTTTTTACATATGTATGCATGCATGCATGCATATGTGTGTATTTGTATATGTATTTTGTTGAATGGTTGAAATTTATATGTTCATAGGAAGTTTTGAGATCAACTCGTGCACAGCTGGAGAGAGAACTTCTGTTGGATGATGTTATGCGGATAGAAGACATGCCGTCATACAGCCTTCTTTGCTAGCAGTGTGGCTAGTTAAGACTACATAATCAAATGTACAGTCACCTTTTCTCCCTTTTGTTTCCTCTCTCATGTTTCCAAAAACTTTTGATGACCTTTAACTCTACAGTTTACATTTTGAGCATTCAAGCTCGGCAGCAAGTAATTGGGTTGGGTTTCCTCTATATTAAGCTACATATTGAAGAGAAGCTAATACTAAGATGAACATAAGTTCACCTTCAGTCTTTAATATGTATGCCCGAGATGTTTCTTCCATAATATAATGATTTGGGATAGATCTGAGCAGAGGTGCTTAGATGGCACGGTAAGTATTTTGTGAATTCAGATTGGTTACCTCTGCAACACCATTTCAGGAGATGCATGCATTTGGTTTCCATGCCCTGGTATTGGAAGCCAGCTTATGACTGTTAGGTGATCTTCCTTAATCTGAATTTGGGCATACTTCTCTTTTACTCTCTCTCACCCCTTCTCCCAACCTCACTCTCTTTCCTTTTTTTCCAGGTCTTTTTTCTTTCTTTTTTTCGGCAAGGGGCAGGTGGTAAGCCCATCAGAGATTATTATTTGCCTCTGTGTTATATTCTCCATATTAATAGTTTTATCCAAAAAATGTATTAAAAAGAAACTGCAGATGAAATTTGCCCATGATTGAGGTAACAGCAATGCGTTATTGGCATTCAGGTTGCATTGCTTTCTCAGCTTGGGATCCCCAATGAACAAAATGGCAACATGTTGGTCTCTACTTGATTTCCTCCCAATTTTTGGGAAGCTCATGGCAATTAGTGAGTGAGAACTGATGTTAATGTTTTCTTCCCCTTCAATATTATCTCTTCCCCTTCTCTCAACCTTTCCTGGTGGAGGCTTCCTTCTGTGTTAATTTGATAAGCCTATTTTAATGGAATAAAGATTTGGTTGGTTTTTGTTGTAAGATCATGGTTGGCATGAGTATGGCGTTTGCACATTAGTTTCATTTCGTGAGAGGGCATTAAAGTTGATGTTCTTGATCTCCAATCCATTTAAATCTGGTTTGGTGTTTGAATTGTTAATTAGCTGAGGCGTGCATTAATAGAAGAGTCACATTTCTTCTTACTAAAAAGAGATTGAATATTTTGTCTTTTTTTTAACAATACGAGAGGTTTCTTTTAAAAAAATTAATCAAGAAGATGCATTTGTTGACTTATTATATACGAGAATGGATGGTGGATGTAGGTGTTCCTTATCCATTCTCTTGAAGGCAAAACAATTATACGGAAATTTATATTTTTCTAGATAAGTATTTTTGAGACAATATTTAGATAGAAAAATAATGTATCCATGTTTTTTCATGCATTGGAAAGTGACTTCGAAATCTATTATCTATATTTTTTTATATTATTACTTTTTTAAGTAAGTTGGTGAGATCAATCCATATTTCCCATAATACTCTTTATTATATAAATATCATTATATATAATATAATATTGTATTATATTATATTATATTATTATATATTAGTATACAATATAAAAATAATATAATATATCAATATAATAGGATTAAGGGTATTTTAGAATAAGATTAAAAGATTATTTTTTCGATTGATAAAATAATTTACCCACCTCTGATGGGTAAGTTTTTCTGTCCATTTCATGGATAAATGCTGCATGTAGGAAAACAACTTAACAACATAGAGAAGTATAAGAATATGGGTAAGTTAGTCAACGAAAAAATAATATATTTCCATACTATTGTTTGTGGCCATGAAACCTTGCTTTAAAACCACTTTCAATCTAAAACTAATCTAAAAATAACTCAATAAGGTCCAAATTAAAGCCACTTGTAACTGGGCAAGATTGAAAGTTACAAGCTATTTCAAATTCATTGGATATGGATTCCTTGGTAACTAAATCTAAACCTAAATTAACCCAATTTTAATATGTTATATTACTAGGATCCTCCTTAAATTTCTTTTGATGAGAACCTGTCTTGAATTCATGAAAAATCATTGCTTGCTATGTTATAATAAAATCTATATTATTGATTGCTGATGATAGTTTATAACAAAATTGTCAACTAATTTTATGCATTATGGATGGGGGTGCCACTCAGATGAGTTGGTAAGGTCTTTTAGGCTTCCCATCATTCTGCAGTGGCAAGCCTTGCACCTGGCCCAGTTCACTGCAGCCTGTTGCTAATATTTACATATTATTTAAACATTTTTTTCTTGCATAACTAAATCTATAGTACAATTAAATAATTAAATAATTTATGTTTGTTGTAGCTTGTTTGTATTTCTCCATACAACTCAAAAATCCTAATGAATCAATAAATAAATGATGCATCCAATTGTACATGGCACTAGTTGATTGGTGAAATATACAGTGATCATCTTTAGCATCTTTCTTTTGATCACACCAAACACAGATTAAAGACACAAAATCCAACTTGCTTGTAGGTATAGGTATTCTTCAGGTGTTTTTGAAAATAATGCTACCAAAGATGACTTGTTAGCTATGGAAGTCGTGGATTGGCGCAGTACACTAGTGGATTGGTAGAATGCCTATCTATTGCTTAGCTAATCATCAAACCTACAAACCGTCGTGGATCTCTACCTTTTTCTTTTGTTAAAAAATAAAGAAAAGAATCACCAACCACCTTTTGATTTCTTCATGCTAGGGATGGCAGCAGGTTCGGCAGGCTATCATCTATACCTGTTCGATATTTTTACCCATCCGATACGACTCTGAATAGGGCAGGATGAGTTGAGTCTCCGAGCGTGATAGGATAGATAGAATAGATCAGATCAAATAAAGCTATATAAATTAATTCTTTATATAATTTTTTAATTGCCTTAGTGAGGGGATTTGCAAAGTGATAATATTCGGATAGAATTTAGAGCATGTTCATCTATCTCGAATTTGCTATGGATCCGATAAAACCTGTCCTGTTTGGGGTGGACTTGGATTGATCAGAACTAAGAAGCAAACTTAGGTTTCGGACAAAGCTAAAATAATTTTTTGATTTTTTTTTACTATATATCCCTATTTTATCTAAAAATATTTGTGAAGGGTTAGAAAAATGGCCTCCCTGCGCCAGGCTCTCCTACTCGTACTTCCCTCCTTTTTCTTGTTCTTCTGCGTTCAAATACTCATGCCAACAAGACTCAACTCCCTCTTCAAATTCCCCCTGCATTCCCTCCACTCAGCAACCATTCGGTCCAAAGCGATCAAACCGACACCCCTCTCGCTCCTCGCCGACCGCTGCTCCTCCATGAAGCAGCTCCTCCAAGTCCACGCCCAGATGGTCGTGTCCGGCCGCATCCACGACAACTACGCCGCCAGCCGCCTCCTCGCCTCCGCGGCCCTCTCCCCCTCCGGCGACATCCACCACGCCCTCGCCCTCTTTGCCCACACCACCGACCCAAACTCCTTCATGTGGAACACCCTCATCCGCGCCCTCGCCGACTCCCCCTCCCCTTCCGACGCCATCCACCTCTACATCAGGATGAAGATGCTCGGCTTGCCGCCGGGCAAGCACACCTTCCCTTTTGTCCTCAAGGCCTGCGTCAACGTCCATTCTCTCCCCACCTCCCAGCAGCTCCAAGCACATGTCTTGAAACACGGTCTGGATTCGGATTTGTATGTCATCAATGGGTTGGTGCGCTGCTACGCGACATGCGAGCTCGTGCATGATGCCCGCCGGTTGTTCGATGAAGCTCCTGCGAGAAACTTGATAATTTGGACAACGATGATCAGCGGGTATGTTCAGAATTTCTGCTCCAATGAAGCTTTGGTCCTCTTTGATCGGATGATTCAGACGGGTGTTGAACCGGGCGATGCCACTCTGGCGTCGGTGCTGTCGGCTTGTGCCCGATCAGGTGGGCTGGACTTGGGGAAGCAGATTCATTTGTATATAAAGGAGAAGGGGATTGAGGTGGGAGTGATTCTTGGGACGGCTTTGGTCGATATGTATGCCAAGAATGGTGCCATCTCGATCGCACTTGAATTGTTTAGGGAAATGCCGGAGAAGAATACTGCGACGTGGAATGCGATGATTTGTGGATTGGCTCACCATGGACATGTCAAAGATGCTCTTGATCTGTTCTGGGAACTGGAAAAGGCAGCGGTCCGGCCCAATGATATTACTTTCGTCGGTGTCTTGTCGGCTTGTTGTCATGTTGGATTACTTGAAGTGGGTCGACGGATTTTCGATTCGATGAAGAAGGATTATGGGATTGAGCCGAAAGTAGAGCACTATGGATGCATGGTTGATCTTCTGGGGCGGAGCGGGAAGCTGCTGGAAGCAGAGGAGTTGATTCAGGGAATGAAATGGCGAGCAGATATTGTGGTCTTGGGAGCTCTGCTGACAGCCTGTAAGAATTATGGGAATATCGAGATTGCAGAGAGGGTGGTGCAGGAGATAATCAAATTGGAGCCCGATAACCACGGGGTGTACGTTGTTCTATCCAATATGTATGCAGAGGTGGGGAGATGGCAGGATGTAGTGAGGTTGAGAAAAGTGATGAGGGATGGACGATTGAAGAAGATTCCTGGATGGAGTTGTGTGGATGGTGATCGGTAGTCGAATGATTTCTATGTCCACCTACCTGATTGCCTTCGCCGAAGTTGGAAAAAATTAGGCAGACTATTGTTCTCATGACACAAGAATGCCTAATACATAAGCTGGTAATTGTCATAATTTATGCACATTGCAAAGATAAAACAAGTGCTCTACTTCGTTATTGAAAGCTAGCCTACAAAATGCAAGGTCTCGTCCCCTGGAGTATTTGGTTTCAGGAAACTTTTACAAGGCAACTGAGATGGGTGCTATACAGCCCTTACAGAAGAGATATAATTTTTTTTCATACGCTGAGTGTTTGATCTTCTTCAATGGATAGAATCAGACAACTAGGAGGAAAGCAAAAAATGTGTGAATCAATCAAATCAAGGAAATTTTGTAGTATATTGAGTTAATCAGGGGTTTTATGGGAATTGGATTACCGTATGCCACAATTCATGCATTTGCTCACTGTATGAATGTGAGTAGCTTCTATATTTCAGTCAGTTTGTGATACGAAGAAAACTAAGCATAAATAACTGATTTCATTTGTAAGATTGAACCACTGTCGTCTTCTGAACTTCTATGTTGAACGTTATTTGTTTGGCCAATCCAATTCGTATTCTATCTTGTCAGTTTCTCTCGGCTGGTCTTTCTAAATTTTGAAGTTCTATCATTGTTCATGTTACTAATTGGTATCAATATGTAGATTTTTCTCAATTCTATAGGTTCTTTGAAGGTAAACAACAATCTAAAGACACAGCAAGGAGGAGATTTAAGGATTTTGTTCGAGTCTAAATAAATGTTGTTGGAAGGGCAAGACTGAGAACATTTGAGAAGAAACTCCAAACATGGGTGAAATATTGCAGCTAGAGTGTGGAGTTTAATATTAATAATAATATAATGGTAATGATAATGATAGTTATAGTAATAATAGTAATAATAGTAATAATAGAAAGAGAGATGAAGACAACTTCAAAGATCTAAATTTGTGCATACATTGTTGCCTGCTTCAGAAAGGGAGAAAAAAGAAACAACCTATACAGAATGTAGATGGAAATGAATCCATTTAAGGTGACTATGCTTGGATTTGATGTTGGGATGGAGTAATTTTAGAGAGTCAGTTTAGATGCCAACATATTGCAATCACAGTAGTTACTGTTACAGCAAACTGGAGAACACTCTTTTATTGCAGTCTCACTGCGATTTCCAGACCTGGTGAAATACACATGGGCGTTTGATCAGAAGTTTAAGAACATCCCCCATCCATAGTTACTGCAACAATTCTAAATTCCAAATTGTTTTCTTATCTCAGTATTACATCCATACTTCAATAAGAATTGATGAATTTAGATCATAAGGTTTGGTGTACTGGTTAGATTTGTAATATGATATTGAGCCAGCCTCATGTTTGGAGTTAAGGAACTTTCGATGAAGAGGGCTACATGAAAAACAAAAAGAAAAGAAAAAATAAGATCACCTATAGAAACATCTGGTGATCTGAGCGCGGTCATCATATGGAAAAGACTCACATCTTGGTTAAAACTAGAGGTGCCAATAGGTCATGTTGGATTAGATTCGAGTCTGGTTGAACCAGGTTAGGTGAAACAGTGAAATAACTATGATTAGCAACAGTCTGACAAGAGTTTAATGGGAATATGGTATTTGGAAACTTGAGCAGGCAGGAGATAATTAAGTTGAACTTAAGTAGTATATTGCATTGTTCTTCGACAAATTGGATTAGTTTATACTTCTTTATAGTTATGATAATATATGCTAGGGGCAGCTTGTTTTGTAGCTGAGACATAGAAGATCTGGTTCCTGTAATCAGGAAGTGTAAATAGTGTTATGATATTAAGTTTCACATATGATTTATTTAAAATGGATCATTTGATGGATTGTGGTGATATCAGTATGGTGTTTTTGAGGCTGTAACTATTAGAAGGAAGAGATTGCTTAAGCATTTTTTTTCCTTTTTCTTCGGGTGTGTATTATACAACTCATGAATGGATATAATTTTATTTCTATATGTAAAAGCTACTTAAAGAATATTTTTTCTTAGTTATCAATCAGTTATCAGACAAAGCAACAAGTTTTTAAAACCCTGGTGCCCATCATTTTTTGTTCTCAAGTTTGTCCCAGATGTCCTCCACAGCATGTACCAAGAAGGATTATCCCTTCAAGCCAGACTGACCCTAGCATTCTATCTCACAACAAGAGCATGGGAAGGAACCTAAAGCAAATGCACTCAATTATATTTTGCTCAAAGTACTCAGAGAAATTGATCACCAAAGAATGCCAGCTTTCTAAGTTAGATCAGCAATCAACTCATTATGACATGCACCAACTTTAGTAAATAATCAATAAAGAATCTTCAATGAAGTACTTTCTCACTTCTCATGATTAGCCAGAATATATATATAAATTTTGAAATAAATTTTTTGTTTGAACTATCCACTTAATGATTATTTCCTATCCAGTTATAAAAGAATTTTGTTCTAATTTCTAATTTTCATAAATACTAGTAATTTTCTTAAAACTTTTTGCGGTGTAATTTTCTTAAATTTTAATTCAAATTTAAAGCATGAAGATCTTCAAGTGGGTGTATATTTAATCCATAGTGGATGAATGCACGTAAGGATCCGTGTATATTTCATCGCATGTTAGCTAGGAGATTATGGATAATTATGTAGGGTCAAGCGATACCTTCTAACTAATGTTTTTAGATGGGATCTTAGGTTTTAAGAAATAGAATCAGAGTGGACTTGGCCTACAACCCATACGGACTAAAAAATACTGTAGCATAGCATTTTTAGGCCGACCATGAGCCGATCATGATATTTATAATTGGATTTAATTGGAGATTTAGACCTTTAGCCTGATAGGGATGTGAAGGCTTAAACGAGAGGAGTATACGAGAACTCATTCAGGTATGCATTTATTTCCACAGTTATAAAAGATTTTTAATATTTATATAGGACCAAGAAACCCAAATAATAATTTCTAGCTAGCTTTTTTGTTTGAGATCTTATGATTGTTACACCGGCTCTATGAGCTATCCATAAACAAACATACGGTAATTTTGGATAGCTTGGATATCTTTAATAGAATTACCAGCAATCTTCGAAAGAATGGTAAGGCATTAATTTTCTCAATTCTCTTTTACCATTCTACAGAGTCATGGTATTACATTACCATAGAAGATGGAGAGTGTGATCGAGAATGTCATGCTTCACTTCTTGTCAATGAAATAAGAAGAGTTTCAAGCATGAGAAAATGTTGAAAGTTTCATCGCTACAGATTCATTGAGAGGAAGGGAGCATATCAAAGAAATATGATGAAGATAATGGAAGGTCTTGCGCCAAGTGTCAAGATAAAAAAATGCAATGCTTTTGATCTCAAGAGAGAATTTGAGAGGAGGTAAGAATGGCTCCGGAAGCACGAGAACTTCAATAAAAGCGAGCATAGCTAGCAATTTCAATTAGGATAGCAATTTTCTCGCAACCTCCAAAGGTATGGATATTTGTATCATCCTTGCTCCAAAAGGAATCGATTTATTCTATTTGGGATAAAGGAATGTACAAATTAAGGTTCTAACAATTGATGGTACGTGTAGTAACATACCATTCTAGCAAAAAATCAGCATTGGTACATAGCATACCAACATAGTCCAATCTGAGTTTCGAACTAATTTTTCAAAAAATTGAATAGACCCTCTTGTACCATTTTCTAAAACTTTGGTACAAATAATTTATCAATATACAAGAAAGCAAATTTGATAGCATGCTTCCTAAATTCAAAGACCTACATACTACGTGCACCAATCATTTCTTATATTTTGTCGATAATATTATTTTGTCAATTTTACGAACACTAGTATTAGAAATTTTTTTGGACAAATTATGCCTTCTAGCTACTATTTTTGTATATTGATTTCTTCCTACTCCATCAGAAGTTCAAATTTAAAATACTATATAACTATTATGCGTGCAGTGTATCATTCCAAACATTGGATAATTAGAATATAAATCTATTCGAAGATAATTTTTTTTTGAAATTTGCTTTGTTGATCCTCCAAAACACCCTACACGTATTGGGGATTATTTTTCTAATTATTTTCCTCTTTGTTGATCCTCCAAAGCAAATTTATATAGTTCCACTAAAACATTTTAACTAAGTTTTAGGGGATATCATTAATAAATTCATATTTTTTTCTACTTTATCTATTTTGTATGTTAATTTAGATTTGGACTCACAAATATCCAATTCTGGATTCTCTTTATTCTAAAACCTTTAAAAGGTCATGGTGACTTGGAGACACCAACTCACGAGATTTACACCGAAGCAACCGCGAAGTTGAAGGAAAGGGGGAGCGATGGCACCGCACGATCTCCGCCGTCCGTTCAAGCGCCCGGCCATCTCCGACCAGCAGCGCCGCCGCGAGTTGGCGCTCCTCCGCCAGGCCCAGCAGCGCTCCGACTCCCACAACCGCGCCCGCCGGCTTGCCTCCTCCCTACTCTCCCTCCCTGCCGCCGACCAAGCTCCTTCTTCTCCCGAACCGATCCTCGAAGACCAGCCCATCCAAATCGAACCGGCTTCACCGGAGCCCGAACCGGAGGCGCCGGAGGCGGCTCCGACGAGGGACTTGAACGCGGTCCAGGCCTCCAAGCTCAAGGGCTTGGAGGCCCGCCGGTGGTTTGCCCGCCAGCTTATGCTCCCAGAGTGGATGATCGACGCCCCCCCTCACCTCGATCGCGACTGGTTCGTTTAAACACCCCCTTTCTATTTTTTTAATAAAAAACTTGATAAGAATCTGAAATATTTCAACTTGATTGGGTTTACTCACAGTAGATATGCTTGCCTTCATTATTTATACTGGATATAGCTGTATGAGGGATAAATTTTAAATTTTCGAGGGAGAAAATTGGGTATCATTAGGGCTTGTTTCTCATGTTATTCTAGGGATTATATGACTGATGTGAATTTGGAATCATTAATTTGAATGATAAAGAGTAAAAAAATATAAGTAGATTTGATCAGTGGAGACAATAGTGCTGACTTATCTCTTAAAAAGCTCATCTTTTTGACCCACAAAGATTGGATTTTTGTCAAGTTAGGCACATTTCATATTTCATTGCCTTTGCCATGAAGAAGAACCTGGGTCTGCACTAGTAATATGACCAATATGCATTCATTCAAAGGCCAAAGGGCTAGTAGTCTCATCGAGCAATCATGTAAGTTTCCTTAGAAAATTTATGAGTAAGTGAAGTCACATAAGGACCTAGAAAGCATGAAAGTAATGCTTGAGATTTGTGCATTTTGTTGTCACATTATGGAAAAGGGGCATGGCGCTGGTAAAAATACGACAACAAATGGTGCCTTTACTTTTTTACTCTGATTAATCTTTTTGTGAAATAGTGTTAGATGTAGGATAGGGTGGAGGTATAGAGCAGGGACAAGATTTTGGTTTGAATTCACCACCATCTGTAGGATATACCAGCTACTAATTTTTGGTAGTCATCTGTGTTGAGTAATAGTCCCATATTGGATAGGCTAAGGACTCTAGTGGTGCTTATATACTCAGGGCCCATCCACTTACTAGCTTAAGTTTTTGGGTTGGATTTTAACAATCTATACATCTAATTCATTCCTTTTAAATTAGTTAAAATACAGTCATAAACTCCTCACCAACTTTGCTGTGGAAGATTCCAAATTTATCACAGCATATGTTATTATTGGCCTCTAATGTGGATCATCAGAACATGATTAATGGTTTCTGCTATATAATTATTCTCAAAACTTGATTTCACATTTATTTTTTATCATATTTATCAATTCATATGTGCCTAAGTTTATTTCTGAATCAAGAAATATCCTTTGCTACCTTTGTTGTCCACTTAATTAGATGCTTGTTGTCATAAAGGTGTTTTTCTTCCTCATTTCCTACCATATGCTGACACTCTTGTTAATTCTTTGGTGACATAAAACGAAAAACTGAATAGTTGCATGTGACATATTCATCTTGTAGATATTAGAAAAGCTTATGATTAATATTAAATCCAATTTGAAACTCAAGCATGAAATATTGCCACTTTGCCAATGTGATTAACAGTCTCTCTTAGTGAAGAGTACCAATCAAGTCTTTTGTGTATGGTTAGTGTCTGATTAATATCAATCTAGTATACTCTTTTACTGAACACAGTGGGCTGATAGTATTTCAATCTTCTGCATTTTTGAAAATGACCAAAGTGATATATCTGCTAATTTGTCAACTTGATTATAGTTGCTCCAGGCTTCCATTGCTTTCAAGTCACACCTCTACTGTAGGAGGAGGGAAGATTTTATTAGTTGATTTTTTCCCCTTTGGTGTGTAATAACCAACTCTTTTCCTGCTAAACTATTGTTGTACACATGTGGATGGCCAATGTTATAGCATATTCATTTGTTGTTGACATCTAGTAGCCATGTTGTTTGTGAATACTTAGTTTTCTACTCTTTAAGGTTCATTTGTGTTTGCCATATTTTCAGTTCATTTATAATGAAAAAAAGATGGTTTATTTTTACAATAATTCTATATTTATGTAGGTATGTATTTGCAAGGCCTGCTGGTAAGCGGTGTTTTGTGGTTTCTTCGAATGGTACAACAGTTAGCAGGCTCCGGAATGGCTCTGTTCTGCATCAATTTCCATCTTTGTTGCCTAATGGTGCTAGGAGAAAAGACTTGTCAGGTCCTGCGCATTCATATTGTATCCTAGATTGCATATTTCATGAGGTGAGGAAGCAGAATTTCTTATTAATTTTGTTTATTGTCTTTCAATTGGCAATCATTTTTAATAAATGTTCAGCTGAAATTTACATTTAGGTGATGAATTGCAGCCTGATCAAACATACTATGTGATTGACATGGTTTGTTGGCGAGGATACTCATTGTATGATTGCACTGCGGAGTTCAGGTTTTTCTGGTTGAATTCTAAGCTTGCAGAAACTGGAGCTCTCAATCCTCCAGCAGTATATCATAAGTACAGATTCAGTGTAATCCCGATTTATGATTGTGATCATATGGGTCTACAGGCAGCATACACAGGCACTGTGCCTTATGTCAAAGATGGGCTCCTATTTTACAACAAGTAAGATCCTAGTTGCTATCTATAATCCATAGAGTGGGTGAGCATTGTTGACTAGCTGTATTGACTACCGAACTCAAGGTTATGAATAATGTACCCTGGTTGCCAACCACAACAGTTTCCTTGTTGCCAACCACAACAGTTTCCTTGTTGCCAGCCCTCTTCGATCATCTTTAAAAATATCAGAAATTTATGCACTGATTCCATCAATAAATATAATATAAAACTGTGTAAATATATCTTAAACTTTCTCTGGTAAATTGGGCTGATGTGTCTTTGAAATTGTATTATATTTATGTTCTTTCCTCCTTGTCCCTATACTAAAATTTGAATGTAAATAGACCAATTGTGCTGCTTAAGTTTCTCATGTTAAGATGGATTATATTTTACTGCACATCAACATATAGTTGTTGTTGTTCTTGCTAAAACATGATGCTCGACATGGGAATAACTCAGTTTTCCTACAAAAAAAAAAAAATCAAAGAATAATTTTCAATCTTAACTACAAACTGCATTTTGGCTTGCAAATTATAGGTGGCAGTGCCATCTCTATAGATATTAAATCAATCAGATATCTATCTTGTTTTCATTCCTTTTTTATAGTGCCCTCTGTTCTTTTTAGGCATGCTCATTATCAAACCGGCAATACACCTTTGGCACTAGTTTGGAAGGACGTATTCTCTAGCCAGTATTTTCTTGATACAGACAGTACAGGACAAGTTCCAGCTCAGCAGCAGGTACATATTTGAACTATGCTTGACCTAGAACTATGCGATGTACATTATTTTTAGGTTGAATTCATGGAAAAAATCTTAATGTAGAAAAACCTCTCCAGTATTTTACCTTCTTTTATAATGCCATAATGACATAGGTATAGTTTGCAATGCTACATGTTAAATTTGACTAGTCCTATTCAAAAGTCGCTGGTGACGGCTTTTCTTCTCACCCGCTTGCCCAGTGGCTCCCCCCCAACCTATGGTATGTCAAGTCCCCATGGAACCCTCCATGTGGGCCCAGCACATTGAGCTAATCCCATGCTTGGAAGGAGTGGTGCCACTTTGCTTTTCTTCACTGGAAAGCAGTGCCTGTTTTTGCTCACTCGCTACATGGATCTCACTGTCTCATCCGTAGCGCGCTGTCTTTGGAGTGCCAAGTCAAGGTGGCAGTGTGGGCCCATTATCTAAGCCAATCCTGTGCATGAAGACTTTACCACTCAATCTCCACTCATGATTGTGGCTTGCAAAAAAATGCATTTGCTAATACTTGATAGGGCAAGGGCAATTGGGTGAGATAGTTATCTATGGAAATTCCTGTTTCTGCCAGAAATTTGCTGATAAAGTCCACGATTAATGGACCATTATGAAACTTTATTCTCCAAAAGAAGATTATTTAAATAATTATTTGCTCATGTAATTGCTTACCAGTAAAACAAAGTTATACTTCAATTATCATGAAATTTTGAATTTTTAAAAATATTATGTCATATAGACAAACAGTGGAAGGGACAAATAGCTGCAATTAATTAAGAGCACTTCTATACAAATACATACATTTGTATGAATGTGCATATGTCTTTCTAAAAGGTCTCAAAACCAGAGAGATTCATGGGTCTTTTACTGCCCCATGATAAAATCATTAAGAAAGAGTTTCTTTTTGTGTCAATCCTTTTATTTTATTTATAATATTAAATTGCAAAGTTCTAATTTACTTTAAAACGGTGTGCTGGACATGCGTGGATGATGTACATACACATGCATCCCATGGGTGTTATGAATGAGGCAACCTTCTTGCACATGGCATTTGGAGAGTTTAATGCAACTCATGCCTTGTGTAGGTTTCTTTTGCTTGCGTAGACATCTACATCTATTATCGACATAGTTTATTGTTATTTTTTTAAGTGTGTGCTAAGAGAAGAGCAAACAAACCATCTTCGTAAACCATAATTCTTATGATTATAATATTCAATAACTTACCCAGAAATTTGGAGATTGAAGTAATGATACCCTGATGTGATCATAAGAATAAGAGGTTTCTGGTGATGCTGTAATGATTATTATTTTAATTTTGAGGATTTTGTTATCTTAATGAATTATTAGTACCTAAGGAAAACTTATTACTTATTCCAGTATCATGTCTATGATTTTCATGAGAAAATGTGGGTACTCTATTTGTTATAGCAGCAAATGATGGTTATCGTGGTGACCTTTGTACCATGATAATGGCATTATTGAAATATTGATCTTAGGAGAAAATATTTCTTGAGTAAAGGTTGTTGTGTCATCATGCACATAATTGTCTATGACCAATTAGATGACTCTAATCCCATTAGCCAATTTAATTTTGGAAATAGTGGGTTTTTTTGTTTTTGCCAACAGAATTTTTACTTTTTTTGTCTACGCACAATTCATTGAAGTGGAATTATTTGATTCATGATTGCAGTGGTATCTTAAGTGATGAATTACACGTAAAGTGTGTTTGATTCATTCAAGAGAAACATTTATTTCATGCATTAATCTCACTAAAATAATAGAATACTTGGAATTACAGTATAATTGCTATCAGATTTTATTTTAAAAATTATGTGAATTGGTTAGCATTTAACACATACGACGCAAGTCAACGACATTTCAATACAAAATTGTATTTGTAAATCTAACTGTGACATATACAAATACATCAACTAATTTAATAGGTAGGGATTTATTCTGATTGTTTTTATCCACCTTTTTGGCTTGAGTCTTGATCAAATAAATGATTCAACAATACGGCTGCACAATATTCTCAAAATGAAGATGTGGGCGGCCTATACCATTCCAAGAAAGGGTGGAGCCTGTATCCCAAACTATAGGTGGTTAAACACTCGAACCTACCCTTGAACTTCCTGGTTGCCTGGATTCTAACACATGCCAAACAAGGAGTCTTGTCGAAAGAAGGCTCTATAACTATATTGTTTGCAGCACATTAATAGAGAGACTGCTTATAACTGTATCAGGGAAAAATATGATTATGGAATTGTGACACAAATTGTCTAAGTCAAATGGAAACAATGGTTAAGTGAATATACCATTTGCTTATATTTGCATCATCTAACTTATTGATGTTTGAGGTATTGGTATTAATAAAATTTCCTTGAAGAATTATGTTGTAGCCCGAGTTTGCTAATGAAGACAATCCTGTTCTATTAGGGTTTCGTTGGTTGCCTTTGAATTTTTTGAAACAGATAATGATTAAACATTATTCTCTGTAAAACAGTTTTTGTGAAAAGCAAGGGGAGTCTTTTTTTTTTAATTTTATTTTATTTTAAAATCATTTTTCGGATTTTATGACTTACCAGCATTAGGAGAACAGGTTTTATAGAAAGTTACTAACAGATGTTTTCATTAAACTCATTTATTTGAGTGTTGTATTAACTTGTTTTACCAAAACATGTTAACCAACCAACCGTTTAGGGTTATGTTATTTTTATTCCTGTGTTCTGCTTTGCCATTTCAACAGGCTCATTTAAGTCCAGCAAATTGAACAAATAGAAACAATTTGATTCATGTTTATCAAAGAAGAGTCTCGGCCACATTAAAAAGCATAATTGACATCCTTCGGTACCCAACAGTCTCATCAAATAAAAAGACAATCGTATTCTCATCTGATTACAACTTTTATTATGGATTTATAGTTTCATAGGTCTTTCGTAAGAAAAACATTGAGAAAATTAATGCTTAAATCCAGGATTGGTGGAGTCAAAAATATTTCCTAGGGAAAGGGAAGGACAGAATAGTTGGTGAATGTGAGTTCAAAGGGGCTTATACAAGAAGTGGAACAAATGGATGGGAGAGAAAAGGGTGGAGGAAAGTGGGAATAAGTCAGACTTCAATTTGATCCTGAATTAAGTCATACGGCTTATCAAATTATCATTTCTTATTCCCACAAGTAACAACTTTTTTTCCTTAAATCTTTGAATTTATCATCCCTTGATATCTGTTTATGTGTAGATATATTTTCTGATCTCTCTTGAGCACCTGAGCCTAACTATTTAAGAGCCATCATAAATTAATTCATGGTCTTTATATACTGTTTTTCCATATAAGATGTTTGTACCTTCCAAACTTTTACCTCATAGTTCCTTGACATTATTTGAAACATGGGCTTTCACTGTCAGCCTTCCACCACCAAACTTCTTATTGCATCTATCCCTTGCCTTCACTCTATTTGGAATATCCATAAAAAAGTTTGATACTTGAACATTTTACTCTTGGTTACTTTCTGGTTTTATTGAATTTCTGTCACAATTTACATCCAAAACTGTAATGCTTATGCTATGTATAACAGCTTTCTGTTTGGTGACATGGTCTTTAAATGGTGTCCATTCCTTCACTTGATGAGGAAAAAAAATAAAAATAAAAATATATATATATATATATCCCAATTTTGACTTAGAAGTTGATTAATGTTGGCCATTTTTAATCAGTTATAAGCTTCAGCTAGCTTACGCATTTCATTATCCATCATCTTTTGAGAAATTATCATTGAATACTAACATTTCAAATTATATAAGAAGAATGCTAATGAGGAACCTATGTAAGTGCATGCTTGTAAATCAACGACTTTTATTTTTTTTAATTAATATCAGAATGTATTGTGTAAAATGCCTCTTACTTATGCTGGACTTTAGTTTCTTTTTGTAGTATATGGCTAGCAATTTTTTGCAACATTTACATGCGGTAACTAGTATATCTTCATTCATGAATCCCCTTGATGAGTTGATCAGGTTGTCTTGGAGCTACAAGATGATGGGAAATTAACTACATCTGATGATCCTCCTGTTGTGTTTGGTTGCATGGATGGAGAATTTCTTCAGAAGGTAATGTTTGAATAGCTTCTAGTTCACTTTCTAATATAAGAAACACTACTGGTTCAATCACAATGATAACGTTTTGAGTGGCTCTTAATTTTGATCATCACACTATATGTCGTGCCCCGAACCAATCCACATGAGCCAAGCACATGACGTGACCGCATGTCCCACAAAGCTGAGCCCCATGGCATATGTAAAATCGAAAAAAAAGAAAACTCTAAATCCATCATAACACGATATAATAATGATATTCACAAGCAGCGTTACAAAGTCAGAATGTACTAAACCTCCAATAGTAATTATTTAAAATATCCAATATTCTAATAAAAAACCATAAATTAAATTAACAAATAAAGTTCTATCTGTGAGCAGTTGTCAGTCATTCTACCTGACCACAGAATATTCAAACTACCAAGTTGAGATTTGTCCACATTGAATACTAGGCCTTATCTCTAATCACTCTCCCAAAATCATACTTTGCTAGCCTCCATGCTTGAATATTTGTAAAATGGGGAACAAAGATAATGGGCATGACAACCTAGTAAATATCCCACACAAAGTCTCACAATTTAATTTAGGATAAAGAATATATGCGAGAATAATTTTCACAAAAATATCTAAGTCATATTGTATAAAATATAAACTTGAATTGCAATTTTTCAACCATATTAAGATAAACGATCATATAATCAAGAATTCAAGATAATGAACGCGATAGCCCTGTAATATCTCGCATAGTCCCACAATATAATTTAGGATAAAGACTGAGTGAGAATAATTTTCACAAAAATATCCAAGTTGTTACTATATAAAATATAAAATTGAATTGCAATTTTAACCATATTAAGATCAAGGATTATATAATTTCGCCAAGTTCCAAACAAAACAATTCTCACAATCTATATTATAAAAGAAACCTTTGATAATCGAGCCCTGTCATGCTTATGCCCCATGACTGGCATTGATCACATGTCATGTTTCCAGCCCATGATAAGGCACCAATCTCATGTCATGCTTACGCTCCATAATTAGGCATCAATCATGTGTCACTTTCACAGCGTGTGATGGGGCCCCAATTTCATGTCATGCTTATGCCCCATGGCCTGGCACCAATCTCATGAGACTATTATCAAATGCATGCGCATGCCACCAAAACTCCCAACATAACCATAATCTTCCATAGCAATAAGGCTCACTATAAAAAACATGAAGATGTTCTCGTCATAAGAATCATGTTTCATATGATCTAATCATATATACAAGGTATCAATGCCTTTACAAAGAAAAAGGAAGCATGTGAGGATACATACCGCCTCACACCTAACCAAACGCACCACAAACTCCTCAAACACTTCAGTAATTGACCTATGTTAAGGTAGTTGAGCATTAAAATGCTAGCTATCTGATTAATCCTAGATTTTTCCAATTCCGTCAATAGTAGCTGATCCAAAGGAAAAAATTATTTCTCCCAGTGGGAGAATCCTGAAATCACCAATTTTTTCGGCTAATAACTACACTCATCCCACTTCTGAAGTACGAAATCTAAGTGGTGTAACAATTGGCAGGGCATCATAATCTGTCCTGTTTGGTGAACAGCTGCACTCATCTCGCCAATTTCTGTACTTCCTTTTTGAATTAATGCTTAAACTTTTACAAAATATTATTACTACCATCTTACCAAAAACTATACCAAATTACTAAGTCTATGTAGGATTTTGATCAAGTTTAAATTCATTGTTCTTTTCTGGCCATGCTTACTTATGAGGCCATTTCAATGATTTATTTGACCACTCACTTGACATTGACAAATTCTCAAATTTTAAAGGTTAACGAGTCAATGAGTTAACAACATGTTAAAATCCGATATTAAAATTCTTATCTGACTTGAAGTTATAATTTTCTGATTTAATAAGGGCGGAACCTGTCCACCATGAGATCAACATCAAAACACTCAAAACCCCTTCTTTCTCTTAATCCATTGCTAGCCAACGTATCAAAATTATCAGAAATTAAATCCTAGACTAAAGCTTCCAAAGATTTAATCCTATGTTCCCAAAAAATTTCAATTTGGAGAAGGGAATTACCTTTTTAGTCTTATGAGTTTCAATTGCTTGGCCTCTGATTCTTTTTCTTCAAATCACCACCCTATATTACGACTGAGAGAGGTAGCAGGTCAGTAAGGGAAAGAGATGGAGAGAGAGAACACCGAAAGAGAGAGAGAGAGGGATGCTTTTTTTTTTTTTTGTTGGCGGGGGC
>JAOXJJ010000263.1:3254384-3273723 GCA_025769935.1 Phoenix roebelenii
GGGGAGGGCTAGAAGGTTTGCTGGGTCATGGCGGCCCTCGCTTGCTCACGAAGAGGATGGTTCAAGAGAGGACACGATGGGTGCCTGTGCGCCCAATTAGAAGATGGGGATGGCATAGGTGGCTCAGGTTTAGTAGGGTCGAGGTATTACATTGCCACTTAAATATGTTATCATTTTTTTTTTTCGATTGGGTACCGACACATGTTGTTTGATATTAGAATATGACAATTCTCCTTAATGTTGCCATATCTAGGGGTGTAAATGAGACAAGGTCGACTAAGCTAGGCCTAGCTCAAGTTTGCTCATGTTGTAATTGAGCTGAGGATTTAATTCCAATTAGCTGTTTGCAGCTTCTTTAAAAGATGGTGGAAGTTAAAGGTTCCTCGAGTCTTTCGTATGCATATGCTGAACTAATTTTTATAGTTATATCTTAATCCAGGTTGAGTGACATACATTCTTAATTAAATTTTTATTAATGTTTAACAAAACTAATTGAAATAGTATTGATAAATGCTAACTATTTTTTATTTTGACCTTAATCAAGTCAAGCTCAGGTCATTTACTAACCGGGCGAGCCAAACTGGAAAGCCTAACAGAAGCTGCTCATGAACAGCTTGCTCAGTTGACAGCCTCAGCCATATCTAGTCTTAATGGGTGGGTGTTGGCTGCTGGATGAAGATTTCTAGTACTGATGATGTATGTCATCTTTACAAATAGAGCTTGCACACTAAGTACAACCTCAGTATGGATACTGGATTAACTCTGTGCATTAATGTTTTCTTTGTCATTTTTCTCTTTATTGGATAATCACATGTTTATGACAGAAGTTCAATCCAGTTTCTTTGCTTTCGAAGGTTAATTTGTTTCTTTTGTTTCTTTTATTGACTCTTAATTTCATTCACCAAAAGGAAAAGTTCTTCATATTTCAGTTGAGATATGCATGCTTTCTTCATATGCTTCTGATGATTTTTAACTAGCATCAATAAATTTATGTTCAACACAGCTTTTTTCCCATGAACTTCATTTGTAAGAAACTGTTGCATGAATCTTTCTTCCGAGATATTGAATCTTATGTTATTCTATGTTACAGTCAAATTTACGGTCAGGAAATCTTCTCCGGTTTGCTATTAGAGATGAAAGTGTGAGACTTCATGATGGGAAGCTAGAGATTGTTGACTTACAATTTGTAGCCAAGTCTAATCGGTCACGAGCTTTTGCAGATAGCTACTCTAAGGTAAGCAAAACGCATGCTATAAGTTCAGCACAGTTGCTGTTTGAAATGTTGATTGTAATCTGACCAAACATGAGAACGCTTCTTAATCAGAGATGCACTTAGACATTGATAAGGTGTTTGGATGCTCCAATATGTTATACAAGGATTTCAAATCACAGCATCTAATGAATCTTTAAACTAGCTTGCTTGGGCAGGGATATTAGGGCTCTGAAATCTGAGCCATACTATACCAACTGCTTATTTGTGAATTTATTTTAAGACATGATTTATTCAAATCCTATTACATCTAGGATGAGAGGTTCCAGGTTTCAGTCCATATCCCTTGATTTTACGGTTTCCTTTCAAATTTCCCTTGATCTTTGCCACCTCAACATTATTCTGTTGTAAGAATTATCAGACATGCTGTCCTGGAATTTCATTTTATAGTAGCTTTGCATCCTTGAAAGAAACCTAGGAGTGTGCCATATCCAAAAATCTCTTGAGGTATTCAATGCAAGTTCCTCTTTGTTTTCCTTTTTATTTTTTTAAGTACTAGTAACAAAATTTGGTTAATATGTAGAATAAAATAAGACGAGTTCCAGAATAGGACCCTTCCACCTTAAGAAGGTGACATTGATGAGAAATTGTGATACTTTTGGATAAATAATAAAAGTAAAGGCACAAAACTAGTACAAGTCCCTTAGTGAATCATGCTTGAAGCAGAGGTGACTTCTGTGGATCATCCGGATCTAGAAGTTTCAAGTGCCCAAGAAATTTAAAATGCTATATCTCTCATAAAAGACCATCCTATTTCTCTCCATTTATACATTTCATGTATCACTGTTACAGTCTATCTCAATTCTCAACCTTTCATGTTTATCACTTGTAGGATTTATTGTTACCTCAATTAGAATTTGAAAAGTTTATGCAATTGATAGTATGGTGGATTCGAGACTTGTATGTTTCCTAGATGGAATGTATGCTCTTTCTCCTGAATCCTTTAGTATGGGTCATGCAATATTTGTTTGTGGAATATTTTAAAAATTAATAGACATCTGGATTGAGCATACAAGCTTCAAGTACTCTTCTGGCTTTGGTAAATTAGAACTCACTACTCCATAGCTTCTAGGAGAAACTGCCCCAACAAATGAAAACATCTTAATCTCCTTTTGGTGGAGAGAAAGTCAGGGAGGTTGGTTCTAAAGGCAATGTTGTATTGTTTACTCTTAATGATTCATTTTCATCTGTATCATTATGCAGGTTTTCTTCCAGTACGCGGCTCGACATTCGCCTCTTCGAATCGAGGATCTGATTGCATCCATCCAACCGAATGTTGACGACAGCAGCAAAACTACAGATGTTGACATGGATGGCTAAGAAGCTCAACAACTGATGATTTTTATGATGACAATTTTTTGAAGACAGGTGGTAGCTTCGTATCATTTTTCTTGTTCAGTGTCTCCAGACGATGGCAGCTCCATTAGACGACTAGTTTAACTGACATTCAGTGAAGCTGTTTTAATAGCCATGTGGTTATCGGTCATAAGATGGTAATAGACATATAGATACGCCATTCAACTACTGTGATGTCTCTTTGAGCTCTACATGTTCCAAATGTTTCTCCCCAGATTTGGTTTGACTGCATCCTGCATTGTTGTCGTTGAAAGAGCTTTTGTGATACCCATGAAGGTTCTATCGCAATGGTGGTGATCCAGAAGATTCTTAAGACATTATTGTCTCCTTATATAATTTTGTTTCTTTATAGAGAGACAGTAGGAGATTTTTTGAAGATACACGGTGCACAGATTGTTATTTCTTAGTTGAAATTTGCAACTCTTGGGTGGGTTGCTGATCTTTGCAGTTGATGTTCAAAACTTTTGCGTACAAGCTGTTTATTTGTTCTGATCTTGGGAATTATAAGTCACTGACTTATTACATCATCTGTCATAACCTGTTGCCTCTAATGTTTTCCATTTTGACTAACTAAAGACAGCTGAATATGTTACATGTGTTACATTTTCCCCAATACTCTGCTTAATAGAAATTTGATCTTGCTAGTATTTGGTACTTTTTTGGAGTGCTCTGGCTGGCTAGCGTGCTTTATGAGGGGCCTAACTTATCTACTTTTTTAAAAAAATAAATTTGATATATTTAAAAAGTAGAATGAGATATACAAGTAAAGGCAAAAGTGAGGGAGATTCCAAAGTATTGTATGAACTTGCTCCATTCAATTGGTTATCTTAACCTTGCAGATATTTATCAAGCAACATAATACCATTCCTTTGGTGTTATCCAATCTAAGAGAAGAACCATATGAAATTTACGTATCAGCTATGCAATTTTTTGTATAAAATAAAGATTCTCTCTGGATTTTTTCGGTTGATAGCTGCTTTCGATGCGGTGACTGAGACCACCATAAATCACAGTCGGAACTGGTTTTAGGTGCTTCATCTGCATGTACAAACATTGGCCATTCTGGTGGAATCTGCAAGCTGCCCTGCAGCAAAAAACCTTCCACAATGACAGTCACCATGGCAATCATTGGCCAATCCAATCCACAAGCCCAACACTACTGTGGTCATCCGAGTTCACTTATTACGACCTAATTCAGCTTTGTGTTGGTCTTGGCTTCTGGTTTACAACAGGCTCTGTCAAGAACTGCCAGCGTTTCTCTCTGGATGCTCTTGTATTTGTTACAACTTTAGTACTGTACTACTCTTTATGAAATGTGCCAAAGAACAGCTCATTCCCATCCCAATCTACTGCTTCTACCAGGTGCCATCCTTGCCAAATAATTCTTGCATGGATAATCTATATATCTAATTCTTGCATGTATAATATATATATATCTAATTCTTGCATGAATGCTTTTCTTGCTGCTGCTGAGTTAATTAACATGGATTCTTGTACTGCATTGCGTGCAAGAATCGAACTCATCAGGCTTGAGAGGAATAGAGATGCGTTTTTTTTGCTTCACCCGGGCAACTCGTTCCGGCGCCTCCAGTGGCAGGCTGCTGCATGGTGGAGAGAACCCTTATCCGTTGCAGCTGCAGCAACAGTCTCTGAGCAAAAGATGACCAATCTCAAGTTTATGCTGCAACCAAAGAAGGATGGCGAGCTTGCAGTCACTTCTTGGATAATGCACGAGTACCGGCTCCTTGATCCTCCAATAGACAACCAAGGCAGGGAGATGGTGCTTTACCGCATCCAGAAGTCTATGATCGGATTCAGCGATGACCATCAACCATCATGTCTCGAGACTTCCCTGCCTCTACTGCCAACCAGCAGACGCTGCGGAAGCGAAAAAGAGATCAAATGCATTGCTGCGAGATGGCTGTTGGGACAATGACAGAGCTGCAGCACAACGAGCACTGCGACCCCGCATTGCCGGTGATGAGCAGCTGCAGAGTAACAGCATGTCAGTCTGGGAGGATTCAATGGACATCGTCAAAGGATCAGTCATCCAATCTCAGCCAATGATGCATCTCCTCTGCTCTGGTGATTATGCAGCTTCCTTGTTTTGCTGCAAGATGGATGATGTCACCTGCTTCAGAACAACCAACTCTGATGATGATCATGCTCAGCAGCCGGATGGGATCATGATAGAAAGCACAACCAGCAGCAGAACCAGCAGGACCTCCCTCTGAGAGTCTGATTGGGATGAAGCAGATTACCGCAAGATACTAAAGATGGTCGAAAAGATGGGTCAGTAAACTGATATCCAATATCATGTGCAGGATGCCATGATGGGTGATACCTTGCTCGCACATAAATATTCCATTTCTTGAACTAGGACTTCTCCCTGTGGTCACACCTCTCTGCTTAGCAACTAGAGGTTCTAAGTTCAATTCTTGGATGACACCAAAAAAATCTGAGCCTAGGTAGTTATACCATAGATCAATCTCCCCATCTCTCCCTCTCGCTCTCAAGAAAAGCATTATTAGTTTTGCAAGATTGTACGAAAATGCAATCAATATAAAGCTCTTAACTTCAGTCCACTACAAATTCAAGAGGAAGTTTCAGGCCAGATACAAAACTTATCATAATGATTTGTTTCGCAACCATTAAGTCCTATGCATTAGGACTTTTGATCTACTACAGATTTCTCTATTCGAGAATATGGTGATTATTCACCACCACTCAGGTTTGAACCTGAGACATCTCAGGTGGAGAGATGGGTGAACAAGGTTCCAGCTTCTGATAACTCAGATTTCTGCAAAGGATTTTATTATCCCAAATCCATGATTCTCAGGGAGCGGCGCATTTCCAGGACGGATGGAGATTAACACTTCAAGACCTGCAAATAGATGAGATATTACTTGTAAAAACAAACAGGAATTATAGCATGTTCAGGGAAACAAGATTCAATATCTCAAACACCACAAGACCAACCACCAAAAATCTTGTTTCAATTTCCCCTTTTACTCATTTCACCAAGAAATACAATGGCTTGACCATTCTGATCTAATGGTTCATGTGATTGAAATCAGCAGATAAGAAACTATGTTATGCATCCAAAAGTGGAGATTCAGCACCAGTAGTTTCATTATATCCATTAACGTTAAAAGAGTGGAAACAAAAAATAACTGGCATGTAATGCAGGATGACAGTAGATGATTGATAGATACACTCCCTTTTTGATAGTTGCATTCCCCTGGTTTCTTTTCTCTCTAAAACATTGTCACCAACCAACCGACTGACCATCCTTCCATCCTTCTATCCATGACCGAATGGACGCACTAAACTGAGGATCAACCCCATTTTATCATGATCCACAATATTAAACCTATTCTAAAACGAAATATATTGCAGTTGAAACTTGAAAGTCTCATACCTATAGGTCAACATGCAAAAGAATGTACCAATATTTATTGTGCCAAAATATGTGATCGATCACATAAACTGAGAGTCAAAAACATAGCTTTGATCAAGACATCTTGACAAGCACAAAAACCAAAATTCAACTAAATAAAATGCTTCAAAACCATAAAACTAATCAACATTGTATTGCATCCTATGCTATATGGAACTTGATATGAGAATTTGGTGCCACTATATGTCAAAGTGTTAGATTCATTCTTTTTGAATTTCTTCTTGTGGACGCATATCGAAGTGATGCCCATACCCACATGTAAGTGCCGGCTGCAAGTATTAGAGTATACCTAAGGGTCTGGGTACCATAGATTGCCATTAAAATGATCTATTATGAGACTGCTTGATGCATAAGTAGCAAACTTCTAAAACTTTTGATGGTTCCTGGAAATATTAGATGTAGATTCATATTTAATGGTTGTTTCATCATTGTTTTTGCTGTGGTAGGATTAAGGTTTTGACCCCCACCACCACAGACACAAGCACACACCAAATGAGTACCCACAAAATCGAGCCAAAATTCTATAAATAGGATTCTAGCCTAGATCTTAATGACTTTTTAAATATACGAGGAAACATCTTAACTAAATATTCAAATTGTTGGCCATGATCCGCAACATTTAGATTACCTAGAAACAAGAAAACATATATGCATCATTACTTCTTATACGTACATCAGGTGGTCAAACAACAAGGCAGCATGTACTATTATCAAAATATATGGTTCACCACATAAATGAGATTCCACTCCTTTAATCATCATTAGTATGACTTTTTGACAGACATGAGGGAGCTCGAATCAACAAACTTGGATGTTTCTGCCTAGTGATCAATCAATGTTCCATTCTAGCGTTTATCAGAGAATTAGTACAATGAGAGAGATTACCATGTTCTTGAGTAGATAAAAAACAAATTTAACTAGCATAAATATTCAGACAAGAATACAGGGAAGCACAACTAAAAGAATTTGATACAGTATACTAGCCCCCCCATCAAAATAGCTCCCTTAAAAATTTTGTGAGAACATGCATCTCTCCATGCGTGTGGCCTGGAACTTGGAATTCCATGCTGAACAACCAACATCTGTAAAATGATGTGGGTATGTTCATGTAATTGTCTGTCACTACAACAATGTCCAATGAATGAAACAGAGACCCAAATTGTAAAACTTAAATTACAATGTTGTGTGAAACAGAGAATTCTAATCCATTTCAAGTACGGTTCAATAACATAACTTCTATCAAATCAAATTCATGGATTTATTCCAGGTAGGTCAATGATAACCAGGACAAATCGAATACAAATTCTACATAGCCTGTAGCTTTTCAGGTAGCAACAAAGGTTTAAAATGGAACATAAACCTAAACTAGTGTAAGAAATAGTATTAAAGCATTTACCTGCAGCTTTTGCTGCCACAGCTTCTTGATAAACATCAGTTACAAATAAGATTTGAGATGGATTATCTACTCCAACCGACTGTGAGATTTCACAATAACTGCGTGCTTCCCTTTTGTTTCTAGAGATAAGAAACGAGACACAAGAAGCTTTTCTTGAGCGAACAGTAGCAATGACGAAAGTTTATAATAATTTTACCTCGCAACAGACAGTAAGGGCACCTACCCAATCGTAGTATCAAAAAACCCACATAGGTATTTTCTCAAGTCCCCATAAGCAGTATTTCCAAATAAAAGCCTCTGGGCCTCTCTACTACCACTTGAATATATGTAGATCTGTATGGACAAGTCATTTCCAGTTCTATAAATGAGATAGCATAAAGATGAGTCTCTATTCTCAAGCCACCTACCAAAATTATCAAGTAAATTATAGGACAATCATAGAAAATGCCTATATATACAAGAAAAGCAACTCATCAAATTCGGTTCATGGCAAGGTCCAAGTTGATTGAGACCTTAAAACTCTACTAGTGGAATCAATATTTGATGTGAAATTCTGATTTAAAAGAGTTTATTAAAAACTAAACTAATACAAAAATAAAGTCCGTGTATGATAGCTTCAATGGATTATAGAAACACCAATTTAAGTCATTTAGCTCTTGATCAGATTAGTTGCAAATACCATACAGAATAAATATGTTTCGACCCTCAAAGTTAGCTCCTCCCTGTTAATGCAGGAACGCTATCCTTATTGCAATCTGTACTTATTTTAATGAACACTCTCCAATGGAACCCCCAGTTTATATTATTTAGGTTCTAAACCAATCAACTTGTGAACACCATGAAAAGTGTGCATTATTTTTCTTTTGAGGCAGGATGGGGGTGTATTTACATAAAAATGCTTCCCAGTAGTTATGACAAGTAAAATTGAACCCAAGAAAATTCTTGTTCAACCTAACTCCATGGCCAAACGAAGCTTCACAGAAGCTGGGAGCAAGTCCAGCATTTCAATACAAAATTTTTAAGGTTCAAATTGACTACAATCCATTTGTTAGGAAAACCATACTTCTACTATGCATTTAGCATGTAAACGTTGTTAAAATTACTAGCATAAGTGATAAAATATAAAACCAAGGACAACATGTAAATCATGTTAAAAAGTTGGTAATTTTCAGCTTTAGAACAGAACAAGATAAACCACTTTACATGAGATGCCTTCTATATCCAAAGGAACATTTAACTATTATCTAAGTTTTCTTTACATATGAAATCATGTACTTTTAAGATGAAAAATGGTTCTATATTAGAAGACATTATGGAATCTCTCATTTTCCTCAAAAAATTATGGAATCTTTCATCCATGAAAGCATGTACTTTTAAGATGAAAAATGGTTCTATATTACAAGATGATGTGAATCTCTCATTTTCCTCAAAAAATATGGAATATTTCATTGATATTAGTTATTAAATAAGGACAAACTACTGAATTGTGAACAATTGAGGGATAGAATACCCTTTTCTGCAGTCTGTATTTATTAGGACAAAGACTTCCCGTTTTGAGAAGCAAACAGTAGCACTTCTAGATGCCTTCTTCAGGATGATTCAAGTTAAAAATACTTTAACTAGGAGATAACAACCAAAGTTATATTAGTTATAAGACCTTTAAGCCATCAGCATGCCACTTTTTAAGAGCTTCAGGAACATCCTCATAAACAATTCCCTGCAATTCTTTGTTTTGAAATCCGGTTCTCCATATATGACCCTGCATATAGAATGGAACATAAAAAAAAAAAAAATTCTGATAGCTATACATACGTCCCTTACCCTCAGGGAATTGTACAGAATCCAAAATAATTACCTGCAATTGTTTAAGAGAAGTAATTTTTCTATCAGCTCTTATCATTGCCTCCACATTAGTTACTAAAGCATCTATAACTTCCTCTTTCCCAGCATTATCAGATGGAACGGGTACAGAACCCAGCACCCCTTGTTTCAGGTCATCCTCAACCTACACAGAAGTTGCCCCTAAGTGTTAATTATTATGAACAATCAGGATGGAAAATGTGAGATTGGAATATATAAAAGACATGGAAATAAGACATTAAAGCGACCCAGTGTTATTTCTTGAAATAAGAAAGCAAAAAAAAAAAAAGGATAATATTAATAAGAGGAAGCTACGAACAAAAACAAGAGTGAAGAATATTAGAATGCTTTGCCTAGGAACACAGAGAACGAAATAACACATGAAAGGACTGAAACTTAAGAAAAAGTCTGTAGTTTATTGTAAGTGCCACCTGGCCTTAAAAATTTCATGAAAGAACCTTCTCTTGCCTAAACAAACATGAGTCAGGAATTTGGCAACTTGTAAAGAGTTTGTATCATGTTGTCAACCAATCATAAAATCTGCTCAATGCCTCAATCATTCCATTGAGCCTTCTCATTTAGGTGCCAACTGGCCTTAAACGTTTCATTAAAAGAACCTTCTCTTGCCTAAACAAACATGAGTCAGAATTTTGACAACTTCTAAAGAGTTTGTATCAAGCTGTCAAACAATCACAAAATTTGTCAATGCCTCAATCATTTCCTTCTCCACTTGATTTTTTCTCTATAGACAACCAAACATTTTTAGTGTCATATGTCACCCCTAATGGGCATGGTTTTTGAGTGACAAACAAATGTTTAAATGTTCTCCAAATAGCAAAAAACAAGATCATGCTACTTAAATATTGAGCTCAGCTATGATACAAACAAATGGTTTTTGCAACATGAAGTCTTGATCTAGTAATGGATATATTAATATTCACATATCTATCCATATCACGCTGATCATCTCCACCAACATTAGCTCGTTTAAATGCACCCCAACAATGAAAGCTGCAGCTTAAAAGATGAATATTCATCAACAACTGATTAATCAGTCTCTAACACTGTACGTCCATTCTTTGCAAATGTATATAAATTGCCAAGTATTATACATCCATAACAGAATAACTGCAATCAATTTGACACATTTTACTATCTAGCCACAAATATAATAACTTAAACTAAAGGTGATTTGACTGCCACCTAAGATTTCTTGTGAAGATAGATACTAAGCCTAGTGTTAGACACAGAAAGATACAAGCATATGTACTTATCTTACTGAAAAAGCAAAACATTAGCATCTTACTTGGGCACGCAATAGCTTGATATCATCCTTGGTTTCCTCACTATCATACGTTGATATCAAATGTTTCCGCACATTATCACGAGCATAGGGAAAAAGAACATCTGTAACAAATGATATTGGGGTTGTTGTGCCTTCAATGTCGAGAACAATGCATTGCTGCAAAAAATTGAGTATTTTTTAATGATTAACTTCGTAGAGTTAAAGTATGCAACAAAGGAAAAACAGAAACAATGAGTACAGTTCTTCCACACAAGCAAAGCCTAAGTATGATTTAGACACATAAAAAGGAGACTACATAACTTACTCTTGACAGCTCCACAGCGTGATTGCCATTCAGAAGCCCTGCTCTTAAGGAACCACTTAGATTCTTATCTTTACCTTGAATTGCTTTCATATTGCTTATTGGGCCATGACTTGGAGTAGTCCAGTCAATACCCATTTGGTGGAGTTTGATGGCAGCATCAAAAAGATAATGATAACATTCAGCCTAAAAAAGGAAAACAACAAAAAAATATTTTTTTAAAAAAATTCATCTGTGAGCCTATAACATAAAAGCAACTAACTAGATAAAATCTTAAGGAAGAGTCAGCAAACAAAATGACGCTACTATGATAGAAAATGACCACACTATGATAGCAGACACCAAAATAAGACCTAAAAAAGCACATTTACTATAAACACAAAAAGTCATCTAATCATTATGATCGGAAGATTGAATACATAGTAGTGTGGTGTGTTATTATGAATTTTAACCCATACACAATAGTAATAAAGGCTTGGACACAAATATATCATGTGGAAGTACAAGCAGAAAACCTGAAAGAAATACATATATACTCGAAAATCAGAAGCAAATTCACTCACTCACTAGAAGTTGAACCAACCTGTGTCTTGGCACTGATCCAAGAGTCTCCCCATATATATATCCCATGGTTACGCACAAGCACAGCAGTCGCTTTTGGGTATGCTGCAATCTGTAGTGCACTAGATTAGTTATTCACAAATACATATGGTCATTTTGAATGATATGTCAATTAGAGTACCACGTCATGCTATGACATTTTACAGTGCTGATAAATCATGAAAAAGTATGTTCACAATTAATGAGCAGTTATTATAAGCCCTAGAGAAGGATATTGCAACCATAGCACCAAGATCTTCTTCATTCAGCAGTTGCCAGTTGTTAGATGTTATGCAGTGTATTTTATGTATTTTACCAGAATTCGGGAGTCTTAGCAAGACTTGGTGTTTACTGTTTAGCACTAGAACCAACAAAGCCTGGTAGTCCATCGAATGCTGCCTGAAACTTTTAGAAGATGAGAAAATCTTCCTCCTAGCAATAGGAGACAATTAATCTTGTGATCGACTGCAAGGATAACTCTGCTGCAATCATTATACTGCAAGGATAACTCTACTGCAAACAATTTTATGTATAGCAAAAATATACCATACTAAGTGGGTTATGTCAAAAGACTGCCTTTCTTAAGAAGAAATGTAATCTGGCAAATGCCTATGTCACTACAATAGTTCTTGTCCACAGTCTCTACCTAAACACATAGTTCCACAGACTGATGTCAAAGATCTTTGGCAAAGATAATTCTGAAGACACCTTGGCCCAAAACCTAACAGATGACCAAGAAATGAGATTCAGGATCTAAAAAGTTTTAATATATCTGGATACCAACCATTAACTTCCAGAATGTCGAGGCCACGTAATGAATTGAAACAAGCATGAACCAAAAAAACTTATTGATAGTTTGATACCTTTACCAACCTCAATCAAAAGCCTTATCCCATTAATATGGAATCGACTAGTGGAAAGGCAGTATTCATAAACTAATATTTGGTTCATTAACCAAAATCAAAGTTCTGAAAGAAAGTATTTTGCATTTTCAGTTGAACTTTCTGAAATTGCCATTCTATAATTAACTGTAGCATCCGTATAGTTAACCAAGCATTCCAGAATATAGAAAAACACAAACAGGTCATAGCCCATTTAATGAGAGATGGCATTACACAAACATATTTGTTATAAAAAAGCAAGAATCTTCACATTTCTTCTCACAACTTCCATTCGAATCATCATTAATCTCCTGATGTTCCTTTCCAATATCCTGAATCAATGACCCCTTCCTTAAAAGGCATGTGTTTGTAAAGTTCACCATCCAGGACAGTTCATCATTTTATTTTCTACAGTAGTTTTCCAATTATTTCTTTACTATACTCATTGATGACACCCATCCTTTCTACTACAAGAATCCACTTCAACAACCTCATCTGAGCTAAGTCCAGCAGAGGATCATGTACCCACTCTAAATTTGTTTGAAGCTTGTGTACACTCTTCTAGTTGCTTCTTAGTCATATTAACAATAACTTGTGCATCTTCTTCTAGATATCTCGTCAACATATACTCTATCACACAGCTTCATTGATTGTTCCTTACGTAATACCAGGGCCGGCCCAACCCTTAGGCGACCTAGGCAGTCGCCTAAAGCCCCGGCCCAAAACAAAGGCCCCGCAGAGCTACAGTGTCTTCCTTCGCAACCCCCACCAAACCCTCGCCTTCCCCCCATCTCACCCCCCGTTAACCTTTTTCCTCCCTTTACCACTCTTTTTCGTCCTCGTCTTTGTTTGTTAGCCTCCAATCCATCTTCACACCCTCTCCCCCCAAAACAACCCCCTCCGATCCGCTTCTCGGCAAAGACTTTTAGCCCCCATCGATCCTGTGGAGATCGAGAAATTTGCCCCCGTTCTGATCTGATTCGTGGCCGCCGAAGACGGTCCCGCGCACATGATCTGCTCCCCATCGTTGTCAGGGGCTCCTCGACGACCCCATAGCGCTGCCGTGAACAGAGGCACCACCGGCCGCCATGTCGTCTCTCAGCCGTGAGCTCGTCTTCCTCATCCTTCAGTTTTTGGATGAGAAGTTCAAGGATACCAACATACCGTCTCCAAGTATGGAATCCAAGAATCCTCCTTCCCTTTTTCTTTACCCTTCTTCTTTCTGTATCATTCCATTTCTTTTTTTCCCCCTTTTTCTTGATCGGTTTTCTTGTTTAAAATTGCAGAAGATTGGAGCAGGAGTTGGGTGTTTTTTTTAATACAAGGCACTTTGAGGAGGCAGTGCTTGCCGGGGACTGGAATGAGGTGGAGAGGTACTTGTCGGGGTTTACAAAGTTGGATGACAACCGATACTCGATGAAGATCTTCTTTCAGATCCGAAAGCAGAAGTATCTTGAGGCCCTTGACAAGTAACCCACTTTTCCCTCGTTATTTCTGTTGCAATGATTTTCCCTTTTATGTACTATTTGTTTTTTGTATTTCTAGGCATGATAAGGGCAAGGCAGTAGAAATCTTGCCATCCTGGTCAAGGACATTAATAAGGAAATTACCCTACTCCTTACCTTGGAGAACTTCAGGTACTATGACTGAATTCAAGTATTGGGTATGCCAATCTTTAAGTTGTAGACAACATCTCAATTATTATTTTTTTTTGATATTGAGCAAGAATTTAAGTATTGGAGGTACCAATCTTGATTCCATGAGCTATATCATAATTTGTATTTTTGTTAATTTAAGGGAGAACAATCAGCTATCTAAAGGAAAACATCAAGGCACGGGTCTCAAAAAGCTAGACGAATTATTTTTAAATAGATTTTTAAAATATTTTACACTCATTAAAATTTTTCATCATTTTTTTAATTAAAAAAAAGGTCTCTCTTAGTGAGTTCGCGTTAGGCCTCCAAATGTATTGGGCCGCCCCTGCATAATACTTTCTTTAAAGTTTATTCTATTGTTCCAAATTAATTGCCAGTAGGCAGCCATCACACCATTTTGTGGAAACATAGATATGTTAAGGGTAAGCTTGTGACTGTAATTCCTTCAACCCATCATAAATCAACAGCTGAAATCTAAAGAGGACATACTGTATATGCTTGATGAAGCTTGAAAAGGAACACATTCATCTAACGAAAATATACCGCTTCACTTAGGGATTCTGTGAGCTCACTCTCATGAGGAGTGTTCTCAATTATTGGAATAACAAGCTCATCATGATAACCATGTCCTTGAATTCCTTTTATCATCTCCATGTGAGTAATCTGCATCAAAAAAACAGAGTACGTAGTTGAAGTCGTAGGATAAACTGAATGAAAGAATTAAAATGGACAAAATTTGCAGAGAAACTATCAGATTAGAAAAGAAATACAAACCTAAAGCAAGAAAATTAGAGAAGTACCACATTGATTTCATGGAAGCTCTTTATAAGTCCTACCTTTTATCTAACATGTTCGGCAAAGATTATTTTTTTTTTCTTACAAAAGGAAAATTAAAAGCAATGATTAGCACATCTGCTTAACAGCAGCAGTTCCTCATTTTTTCTACTGATAGAAAGGCAACTTATCCAGCCATTGCATAGCTGCATACCTTCCTCTGCAATTTTGCATAACATCAGTTGCAGTCATAACTTTTGACCTAATTAGAATGCTGTTTTACCATTCCCCTGGTTCTTGCAGTTCATAATAATATATCTCTGTCCATTTCCTGCAGTTATCTCCAATTTAAGACTTTAATAAGATTGTGAATTTGCTTCATGTAGTTGATTTCCTGAAATTCAAGATAACTATGTTCTCAATCCCATGCTCAATGCATGTCTTTTTTATTGTGAAAATTACCGGAAAAAAAAGCTTCCCTATATTTTACATACTCTTCCAATTATCAGTATCTTATGTTTACTTGATAACAAGAAAGCACCACCAGCAGTGCCATCCTTTTCTCATAAGAGGCATCAGTAGCAAGGATCTTCCACCCGCCCAAATTACTCCCTTATTGTTTAGGCTTGTCTTGAGAAGATTTATCTCTAGCAATCAAACCACCTTATTTGGGTTGCTTCTTTAAGTAACATTTTCAGGCTGCCCCTATCTTTTAGTAACTTCTCATTTGCTTCTGATCATTAATCTATCTGCACTGACAGCAAAAAACCAAAGTATTTAGGTTGTGGACAAATAAGAAATCTCTCAATCAAATTTAGTGCTTGGATGTCATTCCCTTCCTAGCGCACCTCCTATAGTGAAGTTAATTGTCTTCTATCATGAAATGGATGCAGAAAACAATAGATGAGAGCAATTGAAACAAATATTACATGACAGGAAAAAAATGAATATAGAAATATAGAATGGAGAGCTCAACTTCTCCATGAAACATGACATTTATATTTTTAACTGATATTTTTATAAATTATTCTTTCCCCATGTATTTTTTATAAATTAAGCATAGCCCAATTTTTCTTGCATGGGCTCCAACTATCTTCTTTCTTCTTGTTTTCAATGTGGATCAAAGCTAGACAAACTCTTGCAAGCAGTGTCTAGCATATAAGATTTGACATAGAATGGTCAACAGTGGCATGTAATGATCACAAAAGATCCCATTGCATGACCACGTAACATTTATCTTTCCATTTGTCAATGAACAGGCAACTTCTCCAGAATATCCCATGAATGATACACTATTTTATAAAACATTTACAATTCAATAGGATTTTTTTTTGCTTAACCAAGCTCTTTTAACTGCTATGCTCATATAATTTGCTTAGAAATCCATTTTTCATTTATGTGTTCATCTCATCAATTATCTCCTAATTATCAAAGGTAGGATATTCAACAAAAAGTTTAACAAGATTAAGGTTTAAAATCCCACATTTGTATAAGTATATAATAATAGATGCTTATCAGTTTCACCAGAATTAGGTTCATATTTCCTCTTGTTGACTCGTACCTAATTTGTAGGCTTATTTCTGTTAACCCTTCCTGTGAGAATCAGGCCAACTGGGCCGGACTTGGACCAAAGTCGGTAAGCCCAGCAGGCTTTTATTCAAAATTCAGAAAAAAAAAGATCGAAACAGGGGTTCACAATATCCTGCTCGATCGGCCCGAGCAGCCACCGTTGAGGCACAGCCGGCGCGAACTCCCTAGGGCCAGTGCTAATGGCCGGCGGCCGTTAGGGGTTGTTGCAACCGGCGAACGGCCAGCCAGTGTCGTCGTTCTTCCGAGTTTATCTTCTTCTTCCAAACATCTATTTAAACCCTTCTTCTCCTCGATCGACCCATCGTCACTCACCTCCCCACCTGCTTCCTCCTTCCTCTCCGGTGGCCGGTGTGCCACCTCGATCAAGCACGGCCACCCGAAGCACCTCCATTCTCCCTCTAGTTCGAATGCCCTATTTCGAGAGCCACTTCCTCTCCTCTCACCGAGATATGCCAAAAATCACTCTTGTCGGACGAAGTCCACCGCCTCCACCCCTTGCCGGTGAGTTACCCACCCTCATCACCATTTGCTTGGGTCGTGACGGCTGCCACCGAAGCAGCTAGGAGTGTTGCCCCTCCTTTTCTTTTTTTCCTTCTCTATTTTGGCCGAGCATGGCCATTCCCATCGGCCGTCGTTGGCCGCTCTCCACCACCTGCCACCGCCTTCGACTACTACCTCATCGGACCACCTTGATCAGCCGAGTCCGCCTCCTTCCTTTGTTCATGAGATTGAGGATTCGAGTCTCAGTAGAAGGAAGAAGATAAGAAGAGAGAGAAAGCCCATCCTCTCTTTCTCTCCCATCTCTCTTTAAAAGACCTATGAACCCAAATAAGAGGATCTCAACTGCCTATCCTATGGACCCTGGGTTGACCCCTGCAAAAAGACCCTGAACTGCCCTGATGCTCAGGCTGCCTACCAAACCGATCAGCCCGGCCTCGTTGAATGTCCCTGAAACCGCCATTGATGAACCTTGTTGATTGATCTTAGTCCTAATTGAGTCCGATTCACTAAGCAAATTGTCTAGACCTAACCATCCAAAACCACCATATGCCCAGTCAAGTCTTCTCATATTATTTTTAATTTTATTAACACCATCAAATAGAAATTAATTTTACTGTTAATATTTCAAATAGGTCTAGCGGAGTCGCCTCCAACAGTCTAGGGCAAAAGAGGTAAGCAGATCTTACATTCGTTATTTTTTAAATTATCATATTTTTTTTGCATAAGTTTTGCTTGTAAAAATATCATATTTTCTTAAAATTATGAATCAACATATGTATTATGAAAATCATTCTTTATTATGAAAAATAGTTCCATGAATCTTTTAATGAAAATAGCTTTGTTATGAAGTATAAATTTGATCATTCCATTTAGTGTTTTCATCTATTTATGTGTATGTTTTAAAAAATATATGAATATTTCAAAGGCTCTCAGATAGTTATGTATAATTTCTAGAATTGGGAAGATTGACACTTAGAGCTAACATCCATATGAAACACGGCCCTGCTAGCAGGTATAAAGTTGACATACGAAACATGAATCTTTGTCGATTACGAAACATAGCCCTATTACAGGTATAAAGTGACCGTAGCACGAATATCTATAAACAACATTTTGAATGTATTTGTTTTTATAATCATGCTTATGAAATAGTGAAAATTTATGCATACATGTTTGGTTTTATGACTTATTTTAATATATTGTACTATGAAATGCTTTACTTTTGCAATAACTATTATATTCTTTAAATAATGGATGGACATTGAAAAACTTATGCTTGATCTGATATGGTAGTATAAGTTTTACTTACTGAGCTGTGATGTTCAAATATCTATATGTTTATCTTTTCAGATGAGTAGAATCAACATGGTCCAGGCTTGGAGTATACACTAGCAAGCTTGGCGATTATATAGCGGAGCTTTAGATTTTTAATTGGTCATGGATTCTTAGCTTCATAAGTTTTCTAAATATTGTGATTATAGGTTGGGTATTTATGTAGATGCTCTAAACTGATATTGACTTTGAATAAGATGATGAATTTGGATTCCTATTTATTATATTTTGTTAAATAAAATGTTTGGCCTCGTGTTATCGTGGGTTATACCCCTCGATAGCATGGTCGTGTTATATCCCGAATTTGGGGCGTGACACTACCAACAACTTCTTATTGTACAAGACTCCTTATATTCTTCATGTCAATATACACCACATGGAGATGCTTTCTCTAAAGTTTAAATTTTTGAACGAAACGCCCAGACAAGACTACAACTTGATTGCTAACCATCCAGAGCTATAGGCAAACTAGCACACAGAACAAGCTATCATTTTAACTATTTTCCATCAACCTCCCATTTGGTACTATGACGATGCAATTCTGTACACAATATTTATTCTTATGAATCTGGTCATCCTTCAACTAATTGTTATTTTCTTTACTTTTAATAGTATGGTTGATTCTACTGAAAAAGTAGTATGCTTAATTTAACTATAACAGTTCTCATATTTCTAATATTCCTTAAGGATAAGAACCATAAAATACATAGGGGGCATTTGGTATGGGGTGATCATCCCAGGATCAAGGATGATGTGGGTGGAGGTGATGAGATCGCCGCGTTTGGTTGCACCACGGTGATCTTATGTGGCGGTGATCCTAAATCACCTCCACTCCTCAAATCACCGCCCAACCCGGTGATGGAATACCCGTCCTTAAGGTCGGAAATTCAAGATCACCCCAGGGCAGTGATCCTGAGTTGAAAGTTGAAGACAAAAAAAAATTCCTCAATTTAGCAAAAAAAATTGATATATCAATATACCATCAATATATTATGTCAATGTTATATATATAATATTATGTTGATATTATATATTATATTAATAATATATATTATAT
>JAOXJJ010000263.1:3273921-3293370 GCA_025769935.1 Phoenix roebelenii
TATAATGAAAAATAACATATTTTTATAAGATTAATAATTTATAGGAGTAATAAATATATTTTTATAGAATATATTAACAATTAACATATTGATAAATATATTAATATTTTATTATAATATATTTTATATGATTAATAAATATGTGATAAGGGCTACTAAAAGTAGAATATGTGACAAAATTATGGAGCTATTATAGCAATTAGCATATTGATTTACATTTTTGATTCATAAGAATTAAAAATACATAAAAAATCCATCTAAGATATATCAGAGGTATTTGTAGTATTATGTGGTCGGTGATCTTGGATTTTCGTACCATACCAAACAAGTTACTCATAGATACCCGAAAATTTTTAATCATTGGACCATGGCCTACCAAACACATTGATTTTAGATCATTGGGGATTAAATCACCCCAGCATTCGGATCACCGAAGATCTTAGATCACCACGGTGATCCTGTTGGGGTTACCAAACGCCCCCATACTTCATCCCACTACTTAGGGTAAACTTTATAAGTTCTTGTATGCTAAGCTTTGCCATCAAACGATACACTTATTATTAACATGAGATATATCTCAGTCAATTCAACTCTCATCCCCTTCTCAACAAAACTGAGTTTAGTTGTGGAATGATGCTTACAGCAAACATACTAGGATTAACAAAGCATCAGGTCATGAAGGACTTTCTCAAAGGACCCAGTGGCCAATATCGGATTCTGTCACATTGTATTCTAATGTATGTTGTAACATACATGACACAACTAATATTCATGAAGATACATCTTTTGGTATATCTCAGCCCATAGAACATCCATGTCCACCGATATAGACACATAATTTTCATAAATATCCTCCCCACTGGCCATCAAATCTTAAATGTTCTCATTTGATGTGTTCAATGCATTCTCCAGCTCCACATTTCCTATTTCCATTTTCACTGTTTTGTTGTTATCTCATCATGAGCTGATAACTTTTTTTTACATACTCCAAATTGTTAGCTCTGCTGATGGCCTGAGACTACAACAATAAGTTAATTTTTTAAGGATTCAATTAAGTTAACGGGCAAATAGGTAGCTTTTATTAATATGTCCAAACCAAATAGCTATAATTTTCACATAAGTCTATCAACAAAAGGCAGAAATGCACCTTGATTATATGAAATCAATATAATTGCAACAAAACAAAATATATAAATATGCATTGAGTAACAATGCACAACCTAGAGCCAATATATAGAGGAATCATATATATGGAACACAAAGCAGGCAAAAGGTCAATTCATGAAAGAAATCATCTCTTGGAAGTGACTGAACACCAAACCGAAGACCAGGGAAATGAGACAAGCTTCAAAATCCAAGGTGAAAATAATTTTGAATCCAGTGCATATGGTGCACACATATGGATATCCCATGTACCTAAGGGATGGGTCATGGGTCTTATAGTTCTGTAGTCCAAGTCACAAGTTGGTTTACTTCATGCATCCAATGCATTCTTTTGCAGCACTTAAATGAAAAGTTTATGCAGAAGATTGCATTTTTTTTCTGCTGCTGAGCAGACATTGTTTTAATTCTGATCGATAAGCATCCAGAATCTGATTCATGTCCAATGAATAATACAAGTATCCAACTGTCTGCAAAAGGTTGGGTAAAACAGGGTACAGTTCATTAGTTTGCTTGGTTTCTTGACAATCAAGTTTCCTTAGTTGGTCCAAAGGTCAACCACTAGTCTAGTAGGAGCTCCTAAGGACCTATAGATACCCCTTTTTTTAAAGCCTCTGCAGCTAACGAATGAATTTTAACTTTGAGTAGTTTTATTCTTTTTTTTAATATTCTTCTATCTATAGTGCTGATAGCATACATCTCTGTTCAGTGCAACGCTGTAAGACTCCTTGTCCAGATCCTTAGTCCAAATTCCATTTTCTTAAATAATCCTCTACCTCATTACTTATGCTTTTGCCTTAGCTTAATTTTTCTAAATTAATAAAGAAGTAAGAAAATGAGAATCATGCATATAAGCTCAGTACATAGCTACACCAATACTAGCCACATAGAGTTCATTACAAAGGCGAAGGGTGGAGCTTATGGGCTGGCCTAAGCGGATATGGGGGTCAATCCTATATCACTGTGCAACCAATGTGAATGGAATTAGGCTTTCTAACACTAGGGTTACTGGTATTTATGATTAGGACTTAAGAGTTGGAAAATTTAAGGCTTAATGTGGAAAAAATTATAGATCCAAATAAAAAATTAACAGAAATGATGAGGATTGATGAAAAAGAAAGGCTTAACAGGATATTCAAGGGTTATAGAGCAGGGGGTTCCCTTTTATCAACAACTGAAAGATCTCCAGTTTGTCAATGAATACAGATAGGATCAAAGAGTATTTAATGGTATTAATTAGATGTCAAAGTGAACCATCCATTTACAGTTCACTACTGAAAGATCCATTAATAACCCATTACAAGGAGTTCACACCAAATACAATACATATTGATCAATAGGACATGTTACAGCCTGCAACTTGTCCATAATATACTCCCTTACAAGCTTTGGAATATAATTGAATTATTACAAAGAATCGATAAAATTAAATTCATAATTTTGTGCTGTTAAGCTTCTAAAAGTGTTTTTGGATTCACAGTGAAATAAAGTGTTTAATAGTTTATCTGGAGACAAAGCACAAGCATAAGTTGTAAGGATTGTACAAGGTACATCCTAAAACTGTTGTCCAATTGAGAGTTCATATATTATGAGAACAACCATTGAAATAAGAAGGCAAGCTAATTTTCTGAGAGTAATCTGCAACTCTTGAACTTCATTAGTAAATTATCAGATTATATAACAAAATAGAATAGTGTTTTTATATATAGAATGTGAAATAATCTATATAGACTTTTCTCTCCTAAGCAAAGAAGTCCAAAGCTTTACTCGGAACTCTTTCAAGAAGGGATGGATCATTGTTGCAAGACAAGACTCCATGCCATGACTATGAATAACAGCCCCAGCACTGCGCATCTGATAAGCCTGCAAAAGCCAGCAAATAAGAGGTAAGGCCTAGTATATACTAGAATTGAAATAAATTAATTACTAAAGCGTAGAAGCTTTACCCTGGAACCTCACACTGGGAATATATGTTGGTTATATATGTACATGTTTACATGAATAAAATGTATGCTGTTTGGATGATTTTGGCAAAGAAAAGATTTGTTTATATTCGTTATTGAAGAAACATATTTAAGACTTCGAAACATGTCAACCTTCCACTAAAAGCAATATAAGAAATTCTACAACGGCATGCCAATTATATATTTTAAAGTCATTTGCATATCCTTCTATGTCATTCTATGTCTAATCTCCAACTAGAAGTACCAGCAAAACATTGCATCAACAGTATCTTCTTAAATTTAGCAATTAAAACTAACTTTAAAATTGCCAGTTGATCCAAGAAAAGCAATGCAAACAACATAGCAATGGTGTAATCCATAGTTTGTTGTACTAGCCCGAACTAGATAGTACGGAGCGCGCTGTGTCGTACTGATTTGGTACCGATATCCGGTATGGGAGGTGTACCGACACTCGATATGCCAAAAAGATTTTGTACTATATCGTACTGATGCTGTGTTAGTCTGGCACCGGTACGGGATCCGGTACCGAGACGGCAAACTTCAGTGTAATCAGTAGATTGGATGTTTCTGCAATGGTCGAAATGACTCTCTACTTTTACTCTGCAAAATAAGAATGTTAGAACATATGGCCTATCTAATTAGATGATTATAAAGTATGCTCCGCCTAATTAAAAAAGGGCCCCAACACCCCCCCCCCCTCTTCTTCTAAAAAAAGAATCAACTAATCCCCAGGAGCATTACTTATAAATTGAAAGTCTCTCCAAAGAAGCTTTTGCTAATATCCGACAAACAGCCTCATAGACATCAATTTCAACTCAATATGCGAAGTTCACTGAACAAAAAGGTTCATCTCTCACTAACAGTCACTCAGTCTAACATCAAAGAAGAACATATATTGTATAATCTACAAAATGCCAAGCATCATTATCAAAATATCTTTCTTGTTCACCCAGACTTAAGCCTCATTCTATTCGAAAACCTTCATCCCCTTTACCTTACCCCAAAAAAAAAGAAAAAAAAAAAAATCCTGAGCGATCACCCACCCTCTTTATTTCTTGCTGCTAACCATCGTTTCTCAAAATCTAATCCTCAGCTCCTCCCTTCAAATAAACCTTTTTGATGGACTATCCGTAATGATAATCCAAAAATCAGAACTTTCCTCCACAACTGGTCCAATTTCTAGACTTAATAACTTTGACGCAATCAGCATTATATGAAACTCGTAGATGAAAAAAATTTAATCAGAATGCAATAGAGTAGGAGTAAAGGACGATACAAAACAGGAACAGGGGATTACCTTCATGAAGAGGGGGGCACAATCAGTACATTTGGGGGGCTTGTGGGGGTAGGGTTTTGGTGAAGGCGCTGACAGCACCGTCCCGTTCCCGGATAGCACATACATGTCCGCTGCCACCATCCGCTCCTTCTGAACCCCTGATTGAGATCATAACCTTTCCAAGATAAGATTTCTATCCAAAAAAACGACAAAGAAGAGGGGGGTATCTTTCCAAGATGAGGTTTTTATCAAAGAAAACGACGTAGGAGAGGAGTATATCGTTCCAAGATGAGATCCTGATCAAAGAAAACAAGAAAAGAGATCAGAGAGGGAGATGGGGAATATACCGGAGGGAGACATGACGATGAGCTGCTCGGGCTTGGGGACGGCGTCGTCGTGGACTTTGATGGTGATACTGCCGCCGGTTCCCGTGACCCATCCGAATGAGTAGAAGTGGCGGCAGAGTTCGGCGACCAGCTCCCGCGTCTCCCTCACCGCCTTCCCCTCCAAGTACGCCTGCGACGACAGCAGCGGAAGCGCGTTCGCCGACGCCATTAACCTCTCTCTCTCTCTCTCTCTCTCTCTCTCTCTCTCTCTTCTATAGGAGATTTTTTTTTGGGAAGTATTTCTATTGTCGTTTTCCCTCTTACTGGGGTAGGGAGCTAAAGCCGCCGACGAGGAGAGAACACCGGAGTGGTCGGAGCATATAATCTAACGAATAATTGCATAGAAACTTATATGCGGGAGAAACCCTAGCCGTCCATGATGATTTGTAGCGCATAAGGGTGATAGGGTTCAGGCGCAGGGAAAATATTTATGCGGACAATGATGTGAACTTTTTTTGGGCTTCGGTGGATGAGCGCGTGAGACGAAAGCTGAGAGGCGAGTGAGGCGAGCCAGCACGGGAAAAGACAGCCTCCAGCCTTCCTCGGCCTTCGGTTTGTTTCCGAGGCTGCAACTCAGTTGGGTTGGCTTGTACTCCAGTCTAACCTGGCCCTGGTCGCGTCTAGATTCAAAGGACTGCATTTTAGAAACTCAATGGTTGTCTCCTTTTGTACAAAATCTATGACTGAGCTTGTTGGAAGTTGAATCCTAATTTAGAATCCATCTCTTGTTCACCTCTTTTCGTATATATACATATGTATATATATATATATATATATATGTGTGTGTATATATATATATATATGTATGTATGTATGTATGTATATATGTATATGTATGTATGTTCTTTCTTTTTTGATAATTTGTTGGCCTCTTTCTGAAGTATATATGCATTACATGTGCTAAGGACTAATCAATCATGTAAACTAAGTGGTAGCTTAGCGGTCACAACATTTCTTGCTTGGAAGCAAATAATCTGGCGTTCTAGTCTTGGATAATGTTATCCTTCAAATATTGTGGAGTTGAAGATTATTTTGGAAACTAGGGTATAAATCTTTCAGGAGATTGGATCTTTGATCCCTCCTAATCTCTTGTTTTTCAAAAAAAAGGTTAATTTTTCACTTTCAACCTATGGAAATATAGTGCGGCTCGATGCCAAGAATAAAAATTTTAAGCTAATAGAATTGGAGTTCATGACTGAAAATTGGTGGCCTGTCAAGCTTACTTTCAACCTATGTGTAAAGTGCTGTGCCAAACTCATCTAGACTAGTCCCTTCTCCTCCTCTTTTAGTAACATTAATAAGATTATTGTTTCTTAATAATAATAATAATAATAATAATAATAATGAGGTAATCAATGAAAATAATATTTAGATATTAAAGACGATATTATCTAAACAGTACTATTTTATTCAATTATAATGCATAATAATAATAATAATATAAAACTATTACTAACTAATAATATTAATTTATTTAATTAATAATAGTTAAAATATAAAATTGTCATATATCCGTTACCGATTATATTATTGTAAATATTAAAATAATTAATATATAATAATATTATTTTATTTAAAAATTCAAATTGTACTTCATTCATTTTTTCGGAAGAAAAAGAAAACAGCAAAACTCATTCTTGGAAAAATTATTTTTCTGAAAGTTATCACATTTCATTTCACTACTTTTCATCGAACTAAACCTGCTAAGGAAAAATATGAATCTGACTAGCCAGCCCCCCAAGATTGAAAGACACCAAGAACATCTCACGAAATGAACGACCACTTGGACCGGCAAAACTTTAGAATAACCTTAAAATTACTCTCAAATCCTTATACAAAATAATTGTGGAAATTGAATTTCCAATAATATGATACAAAATAAAAAGTAATAAATCTTGATCGATATTTGTTCTTGACACAAGATGCATATTGGCAACTGGCAACCACCATACGAAGGAACAAATTGAATGGATTTTGGTCATCAGAGCACCGCATATACTGATACTCCTATAATCAGTCTAAGCTTGCCAAAATTCCAATAACAGCATTCCAAACAGCTAATTAGTGCAGAATAAGTTGTCCAGCTTTTCAATCTGTCTTTGTTGTCGCTTGCCTTGTACTTGACCAAAAAATCTACCTCAATGCTTGTAAAACTATCACTATCGTAAGAGAAGACAGCTGACATTATCTAATGAATATACTGCCACTTTTACTAACACAGGACATGACAATCCAAAACTAATTGAGCATTAACAAGGGCATAATCCATTATTAACCACCATCAAACTGGACTTCTCAGTTATGCAAAGCCCTCGAGGTCAGTAACTCGTTAATTTCAGCTTAGGTTTAATAGACATATTAGCAACTATTTCCTTTAATCCCCAGAAAACTGAGTATGATGGTGCAAGATCTCGCATGTGATTGTTCACAATAATTTGGCTGGCACCATTGGTCTTCATGCTGCTTTACCATATATATAAATTGCCTGCTGCATGGCTTGTGAGAAAATACGAAATAAAGCGAAAACATAAACTATAAGGTGATGAGAACTAGTGGTTTGGGATAATAGAGAAACAAATGCAAATCTAAATAAGTATCGTACTGTAGGAAACCAACTTTTCTACAAAAATCAGTTGAACAACAACAACTCTATAACAAATAGCAGGAATCTCACAAACAATATGTAACATTGAGCACAAAGATCATACAAGTAAAGAATAAAGAGTTAACATGTTTGGGGTTCCTAGGTATTTTTAAATTGTCGTCATTTATGAGGAAAGAAAATATTTGCATTCTGATGCGTACAAGTTTATCTCATTTATAGTTAGGAATTCCCATGCACAACAAATATACACAAGGTTCAACAAAAGGCTATGTACAACATAACCTACAAAAGATTGCATCGAAGTTCATCTTCGCCATCACATCTTACAAAATCCTGGGTTCAGATATGAAGCTGATATTAATGCTATCCCAGTCTTGTTTGAAGCCATAACAGCTTGCTTGATATGAGTAAACATTATGAGAAGAAAGTAATTGCAGACAAGCTGTAGACTTGAAGGTGATGTGGAGCTTACACTTCAAAAGATCATACAGTTAGCTGAGCATGGAAGGATGCCCAGTCTGCAGCATTCTCTTGAGGACATCAGTGTGCCACCCAAAGGAAGAATCTGATGAGCTGTGCAACACGTCGAAGGAAAAGGTGTCACCTGGAGATCCAGATATATGTAGAACTTTCTTCACAAAATATACTTGGTTAAGCGAAGTCAAAACAGGATGCATATGAACTTAGGAGGCACCAGGGGCCTCTTACACCTGTGGTTCTTGTAATAAATGAGACACACCTTGGGGTCGTGATTTCATATGGAAATGATATAACTTCAGAATTTGTTACAGATGGAATATGGTCTTTCTTCTCATTGACAAATTTTATGATTTGAAACAAGACTTCACGGAGTGCTGACTCCAAGGAAGCACGTCTAGAACTGCTTTCTTCCAGTGCATTATCTGAGATCACAATAACATGAAAGAGCAGTACCTGATAATGAGAAGAGGACTAGAACAATGGCAATAACTAAACAAATTCATGGAAAAGCAGTCTTACCTCCAGGGTTTATGGGTGCCTTAGAATTATGAGATTTGCCATGTGTTTTGGTGTTTACTACATGTAAATTAATATACCATTGCTCCCAATAAAGGCGCTCAGTTTTGTTACTGAACATCCATGTTGCTTGCTTGTTCCTGACCTCATAGAAGGATAAGCATACCTGCACCATTGATACCATACATAATTAAAAAAGAATCAACACTAATTTAGGGTTGACTAATCAGATGAAATGCTTCTCCAAGGCATTGTTAACACGTGTCACCCAATTGAAGACCTAGTTCCCCATTGGTAGAACTTAAATATACTATAAGAGAGAGACAACATTTCACTATGCCACGGACTACTTTCTTTACAAACATGATGATGAAGGAACATTGTCTGAAGAGCAACCAAAAAGATGGTGGTTTATAGGAAGTATAGAAACTGCTGGAAACATAATTAACATTAGGAATAGTCTCATACATTGCAATACATTGTTAGAAATGAAAAAGGAATCAACATGAACACAAAGAAAGAGACCGATATTTAGAACAGCATAAGTAGTACGGCACACTTTCCCTAGTGACCTGCCAATAATCCGAGGGACAAAAATGTGATAACAGGATGCTTGGATCATAATGGTATAGCTATATATTATAAACTAAATAAAAAGAACAAACCTGGCTTTTTTTGTTTGGATGTTTCTCTACCCAACCAATAAACAGGTTAATCTTTTCATCTATTTTTCTTTCTAACTCAGCATCTCCACATTGTACCTGTACAGTAAGAAGGAATTAGGTTTGCACAAGATAATAACAACAGGACTTAAAAAGAAAAAGTACCCAATTTGAAGATAAGGTAAGATGTCAACCTTCAACATAGACAAAGAACATTCAGACCCCAATGAAACTGCAAGATATCAAATTTGCTGTCTTTTAACAGCAAAAATATCATGCACTACAGAACATATTTTGCCGAGGCATCATACAAAACCTAGAACATAATGGATTCGTTATGCTGTAAAACAGAGAGAAAACAGGCATGCTGTCATTTAAGCCCAATAGCACAGAATGGCATATTACATGCCTCTTTCTCATGGCTCTCAATTCACGAGAAGATATAGAGCGTGCATGCTTTCCTCTTAAAACTACAATTGCTGGTATTACTTGATTTGCATGGCATGTGAGCCACAGATGCTGCTAAGAAAAAAATAGGAAAATAGACTGCCGCTATACCATTAAAAAGAATAGAGTCAAATATGTGTACAACCTCTGATATTCTTGATACAGATGCACCAAGTTCATGCACCATCCAAATCCTTGTTGGATCACATCCTAAGATCTTCTTGATCAACCTCTAACATATTATTCCACATTCTGATTTCCCCAATTTAATATCAATTCCAAAGCATCTAGGGTAGGACCATCAGCATTAGTACAGTCCACTCGAAGAAACTGATCTTGTTGCACTCAATGGATCAGTGAATGGCATATGATCAGTTACAGACTTAGATCAAATTACATTAACTAAGATAATACAAAACATTAACTACAACAATCCAGGAATATGACTAGTCATGAAACATAGGAAATGCAATATTTGCATAACTCCATATGCAATAATTAGCAATGGCCATTGTATCAAAATGCAACCAGTTATTCATTGCTGATAGGGATTTCTTTGCTTAAACATGATGGCATCCTATTTCCCTGGAAGCATTTGCATTAGAATGACAATTAGAAGTAAGTAAATTCTACCGAAAATATAACACAGCTTATGTAGCTTCAAAGATCAAGTATCACTCACATAAGTAATGTCAAAGAGTTCACAGTCAACGTCTTTTGGCCGCACAAGACCTAATGCTCTATGGAATACAATTGTATGCAATATGCCTGCACCAATCTCTACATAGTTAAAGAGGTAGAAATGCATTTCAACTAATTAGAAGCTGTAAAACGCATTTGAGTAAATCCAATTAGATGTGCAAATTAACAACTTCAGCAACAAAACAAGATCCAATTGAAGATAAAATGTTATCAGTCGCATATTACAATTTTAACATCCATCATGATGCTAAGAATTTTCCATAGGTGCACAGCCAAAGAAAAAACTTGCTTCTTGAAAGTTGAGTTATGAGCATCAAAATAGTGCCATATCTAAGTGCAAAATAAGTAATGATACAAAAGACTTTTTCACAGCTAGACAACAATGACAGTTTGCTTTTTATTAAGTTCTAAAAAGCAATTCGTCGATGTACATATTGCATATTATGATATGGTTGTTAATCAAGCATTGTAACACCTTAGCTAAGATCACTTTCACATGTCCATAGAGACTGGCTCACTGTTTCCAATAGTATTCAGTGCCATTAACAATAGCCAAAGAATGACTTACATAGATCAAGAAAATAGCCAATAATCACTTGCAGCCAACCAAATTTGCAATCAATTTTTGTATCCCTTAAGGCATAAAACATGCACATCTTTCTACATCCTAATGACAATGCATATGGATTTCAACAGAGAGAATTATTGCAGGCAATCAGTGTTGACACTTCGAGCAAATCAATGGAAGTTCATGCCACTATCTATAGTTAAAAAGTTGTTGAACTCCACTATCATGGATTTCATCAGGTGCATAGTCCAACTCTCTCTCTCTCTCTCTCTCTCTAAATGTATATTTGCATATAAGCAGATATGTAATACATGTAGAGATATAAGATTTCTTTAGTAGAATCTTCATTTAACAAATTTAAGAAATAATATCTCGATCTTTCTTTAATTTCCACATCTTTTGCTAAGATCTTATCATTCTCATTTTTAATACATCTAATTTCATCACTATTTGTTAGTTTTCCTTTCTCCAGATTTAGCTATTTGTAAACTTCCTAATATCTTATGAAATCGTCAACATCTTTTGTTTTTACCATTATTTAAAGCAAATCCATTTTGTTTTTATTGCCTCTTGTACCACATTATTCCAACACCAAGTTTTTTTTATGCATATACCTTTTCCCTTTGTCTCCCCAAAAACATATTTAGCTACCCTCTTAATGCAGCTGGCCATTTGGTCCCACATTTTATTCAATTCAGTCCTTAAATTCCAGTTTCCCTCTTTTAATAATTTATCCCTAAAAGATATATCATTTTCCTCTTTTAAATTCTACCATTTATCGTTGGGTATTTATTAATTTCCTTTCCTTTCTTCTTGCACTAAATACATAAAAGAATAGCCCAGTGCATGAGGCTCCAGCCATTACAAGTTCTGAGAAGGGTAAGATGTACGTAGACTTATCTCCATATGCAAAGATATCGTTTCTCTGTTTCGAACGCATGAGCTCCAAGCCAATGAAGCAACCTTGTCATTGTGCTAGGCTCACCCTCTTCTTGTACTTAGTATGCATATCTAAAATTAGTAACCCTTGTTGTGTAGTTAAACTCTCCTCATATCACCTTGCAATCCACGTATCTTGACATTCCTCTTCTCTTGATGAAAAGTAATCTATTTGTACAAATTTGATCTCCTCTTAAAGATTATTAAGTGGTCATCTCTCTTCTTAAAATATCTATTTGCAATTGCTAAATCATAAGCTGCTACAAATTCAAAGATTGAAATCTTCCATTAAATTCCTATCTCCAAAACCAAATCCATTATGCACTTTCTCATATCCTATATTGTTCTTCCCTACATGGTCATTTAGATCAACACCAATAATTATCCTGTCTCCATCAAGAATATTTTGCATTAACCAGTCCATTTCTTCACAAAATTGTTTCTTAGTTCTCTCTATGCCTATTTGTGGTGCATTTGCACTGACTACATTAGAAACCTCCTCATCTAAAACTAATTTAATAGCTAATAATTTATCAGTTATTCTATTCATATGTACAGTTTTTCTTTCACTTCTTTATCCACTAAAACTTTAGTTCATACAAACTTTCTCCTTATCTAAAACTTTCTTACAAAAATTGCCGTATAAATTAGCAAATATGTTCAGCTACACATTGGCATATCCTCTTAAACAAGCAGAAAAACAAGGCAAGTATCCAGCATTCTTCTCCTCAACAAAACAACAAGATGAAACATATATGTTGAGCACATCTAGAACAATATGTAATGATCTCATAACACTTCCTCCAAACAGACTTGTCATAAAGTGCTAATACTGTTGCTGGCCATTATAATGGTTTTAACAGCCATTATTTGTCTCAAAAGTAGCATTTCAGTTTTTTATAACAAAATAACCACCGTTATAGTAGTTATTACAATAGCATTATAAGAAAGAACAGACAATAATCCAAAATAACGATGATATCTTTCCACTCATTTTTGCAAAATAAGAAACTTTTTTCAACCATCTAGGCACCTTGGGAGGGACATTTGATAAAAAATGAGTTATGAAGATAAAAACATTTTAACTAGATAGAGGTACAAGTGAACATAATGAATGTTATTTATGTTACAACAAACTCTTACAACACTAAATGACATGCTATAAGGGATGGCCTAGTGCACGCCGCTCCCGCCATTGAGGGTCTAGGAACATTCAGATGTACGCAACCTTATCCCCATATGCAGAGAGGCTTTTTTCTTATTTCGAACCCATGACCCCTCCAAGTCACAGTGGAGCATCCTTACCACTGCACCAAGGCTCATATTCTTAACACTAAATAACCCGTTATAATGATCATTATCTTTTCCCCCTACAATTATATATATAACATACCCAGCGGCACCAAAACCATCATCACAATCATAATAACAATTATAATGCCGTTATTTAAAATCTTGAATGCCACTGACAAAAATTATATGGAAAAAACAAGAAACAGAAATTATATATGATGAAAGTAAACACCTTACATGTGCCATGTACTCAATGTGTGCCATATACTCAATAATAAAACCATAGAAGCTCTTAGAAATTTGTCTAGCCAGCTTAGGTGTTTCCTTCAAATGCCACATAATCCTCAGGCACAAACGTGCAGCTAAAACATGATGAAATTAAATCTAAACAATGGTGAACCTATTCTAGTTTGTTCCCATTATCTGATCATCTTCCTCGTTCACCTCAAACCTCTCTTCCAAAGATTTCCTCTTTGATTTTAGAATCATGAAGTTAAAAAAATAGACTCAGTAAGGAGAAGAAGAAACGAGGAAGCGAGAAGAGATTTTGTAGCTTTCTTTACTTTCCTCTATCTTCTCACTCATGGAGATGAAAAGTGGATGCCAACACTTTCTTAAATCCCATCATGGAGATAAAAGGTGGATGCAACACTGTTTCTTAAATTCTATTAACACAATGACTGGATCCAGCTTACTCAGTTATCTCGCCAATCTACGAACAAGCAACCATCTTAAAATTTCTAGAGGATTGAAATTCTGGAGCTATATCCAACCATCAAATGGTCTGATGACTGTTAAACATATATTAGAAGCACATTAAAGTTTTGGAAAAGCGACAAGCAACAATTTCATTAATTCGATTATGGATGAATATTTGCATTCACTTTGCTCTTTTTACTTTATCTCATCTTCACCACATAAACTTGGCCATGGTATGCTTAAAGACAAAAAATTGGCAGTTAAATTTCCACAGCAGACTGTATTTTCCTTTGTTTTTCTTAATTATTTTTTATAAAAAGATTATTGACAATGCTGACTGATTGAACTAACAAACTAGACAACAAGGCTACTGCATGTCTAGGAACTCTGATTGCATGTACTTCATTAGTAGCCTGAAGAAGATACAGAGAGCGATTCTTTGGAAGGGTTTAATGGTCCAACAAATTTATTGGACAAGAACTTCATTTATCATCAAAGCAAGAGAGGCACATGATACCTAACCTACACCGCCATCCCTACAATTATAACTGATATTCCTTAACATGACCAACTCTGCATATCTATACTCCCCAAATGTTTGTAGGCAGTCCCATCTTTAATAAATACACTTCTCTCTCTCTCTCTCTCTCTCTCCACCCCCGAATCTGAAAAGAGAGAGAGAGAGTAGAAGAAGTGCAATAGCTAAGGTGCATTTACCAAGATTTTTAACAGAGGAACTCTTATAACAAATGGGGGTTCACAGCCTTCCGTGATCTCCCTTACATGCACAGAATGTGCATAGCAGTTGTCAGTAGTGTCAATCACTGAAAACAAGTTACATCAAGTAGAAGAAAGCAACATGGTATTTCCCTATTTTAATAAGCAGTATGTGCTATCGAACATTGAATAAATTAAGGAAATATCAGAAAAAATTTATAGATATATGAAATGTGCTAAACCGGGCAATGCTATACAATAGAATATCCTTAATTTTTTTGGGGGATATATGAATGTCATCATGTCTCTCAACTAATAAAGTTACAGTAATTTAACATTTGAGACAGCAGAATTTTCATAAATTGAATTCGTGCAAGCAGCAATATGAAAGGAACTCGATAAAATATTATTACCTGATTTAACAAGGACAACAGATTAACGATTAACACCCTCGCAGCTAATATATAACTATTGATAAATTCAAGTTTATTTGATACAAAAATGCACCATAAGTTAGTTTATGTAGATGTCCTTTATACACCTATGGATCTTTATACCACCTGTTGGGGGAAAAATGAATCGCCCCGAAACACTTGAGCGCATCGCCAGCACGTAACTGGAGGCGCCCGATCTGGAGGCGCCCGACCTGAAGGCGTCCGACTTAAAGACGCCCAACCGGAAGCCTGACCTCAGGGCTCTCGACCTGGCGCCCAGCTAGGCGCTCGACTCCGAGACGCCCGACCCGGGCACCCGACCTCAGCATCCTTGACCTCGGAAGCCCGACCTTACTATCCACCTGCTGCGGTCACATCCTTCTGCAACTCGACCGAGGACCATGCCCTGCTACCGCTGTCAACAGTTAATGCGCATGGCCTCCACTGATCTCCGGCTCACTCAACAATTAATACGCATGGCCTTCGCTGATCTCCGGCTCATTCAACAATTAATGCGTATGGCCTCCGCTGATCTCCGGCTCACTCAACAATCAATGCGCATGTTATCTACGGATCTCAAGCCCTCCACGACAAACAGTTGACCCACTTAGCTACGTCTAATCAGCCACGACGACTCACCGGCTCCGGCCTGATCCCCCACGGCAATGCATCAATTCATACAATCGTGCATTAACTCATACGATCGTGCTCAATTATGACGGTAACTCATTCGTCCTGTCATATCACAGGTAAACATGTACCCTTCTATAAAAGGGAAATCCCTCCCTCTTAGAGCGGGTTGGACTCTGAACCTCCAGAAAATACTCTCTCCCTCTACACATTAGCCCCCTCTGACTTAAGCATCGGAGGGCCGGCGCCGGAAACCCCGGCCACCGGCTTTTTGCACGTCCTCCGGAGAACGCCGCCCGCCGACGGACCGCCACCCGCCATCTCACGCCGAAGCTTTTCCTTCTCAACCACTGGTCGCCCCCGGGTCCAATTTCCAGCAACAGTTGGTGCTAAAGGAAGGGCCCGAGTTGTGGCCATAAAGTTGAGAAGCAAAGGAGCCTCTAATGCTTCCCGGCGATCCCCACCAAGCCCCGGGAACTGTCCAAAACTCACCACCAAGACCTCCGGCGGACTCAGTCCCCCAAGTTCAGCCGGAACAGTCAACACCCTAGGGCAACAGGTTCAAGCCTTGGCCGCAGCCGTCCAAGGCCTGCAACGCGTTTAGGCCCCACTTATGCCGCCTCCACAGGTCCAAGTCCAGCCAGTGCTTCCTCTAGACGAACCGGCGCCCCAAGGCCAGAATCTCCATGGCTCCTCGAGAGCCAACAATGAAGAACAGTGCTGCTACCAAGGCTCAGCCCGAGCGTCTCCCCGGAAAAAACTGCCAGGAAGTAGCATAGACAGAAGGCCGTAGCGTTCGGAAGCTGAGTCAGCCCTGGACCAACACGAGCCGGAGCAGACTACTGTGATAATCCCCCAAGGCGGGGAACTCAACAGGAAGGTCGAGAAGCTCGAGCGCCAGATTAAAGCGCTCCACAGCAGGAAGGCAAGGTGCGAGGGTGACTTTGAGTTCACCACTAAATCCACCTTTTCCCACCAGATCGAGGACGAGCCGGTCCCACCGAGGTTCAAAATGCCCTAGGTGGAGCCCTACAATGGAACTGCCGACCCCCTCGACCATTTGAAAAGTTACCGAGCCCTCATGGCATTGCAGGGGTCCTCGAAAGCTGTGCTCTGCAAGGCCTTTCCAGCAACTCTTCGGGGAACGGCTCGGCTCTGGTTCTCTGGACTGAAGCCGAGCACGGTATCCTCTTTCGAGCAGCTCAGCAGGCAGTTCGCCACCAACTTTGCTGCCAGCCGACGTCAGCGGCGAACGTCGAATTCCCTCCTCGACATCAAACAAAAGGAGGGAAAGCCCCTCAAAGATTACCTCGACCGTTTTACGGCTGCAACTTGGAAGGTTCGCGAGCTCGACCAGTCGATAGCCATGTCGGCACTGAAGACTGGGGCTCGATCCTACAGGTTCCTCTTCTCCATTGAGAAGAGCTTCCCCACCAACTTCACTGAAATGTTGGTCCGAGCTCGGAAGTATGCGAAGGCCGAAGAGGCTATCGCCTCCAGGCGGGCCGCAATCGAACAGGCCTCAAAGAAACAGAAGAGACGCTGCGAGGAGCGCGGCCTCCCAAGAAGTCGGTCTTCCCGCCCAGATAAGAATCTGCCTCGGCTGAGGAGTCCACCTCGACAGCGGGAACAGCTTCGACTGAGGTCCCTACCTCGACCGAGATCTCCACCACGGCCAAGAATGCCCCCAAGAAAGTACGAGAACTACACTCCCCCTAATGTACCCCGGGCAGAAATCCTAATGAAGATAGAAGGTCGAGACTACCTCCGACCTCCGCCCTCGATGCAGGATACAGGAGCTCGGCGCAATCCTAGGAAGTATTGCCGCTTCCACCGGAACCACGGCCACGACACGGAGTGATTCTAGCTTCGGGATGAGATCGAGGCGCTCATCCGCCGCGGAGTACTCAACCGGTTTGTGCGGAACTGGTGCGAGGAAAGGAGGCCGGTAGAAAACGCCGCACTGTCCGAAGATCCAAATGACAATAGGCCTATCGCCGACACCATCAACACCATCGGAGGAGGAAGCTCAGTTGAAGAACCAGCCGGAGGAAGGATTCCTCCGAAGCGCCTGCGCATCTCCGAAGCCATCTCATTTTCGGACAAGGACTTGGAAGGAGTTGAGACTCCTCATGATGACGCTGTGGTCATCTCCATGATTGTAAATAAATTTGATGTAAAGCGCGTCTTAGTTGATAATGGAAGCTCGACAAATGTTTTGTACTACGATGCCTACCAAAAAATGGGGATGACGGAAAGCCAGCTTCGGAGAATGAATGCTCCATTGGTCGGATTCATCGAAGATTCGGTCCTGGTTGAGGGCGAGGTCAGCCTCCTTGTCACAGTCTGGCTCGCTCCCCGAGAAAGTACTGTGAGGACGGATTTCCTTGTGGTCCGCTTGTCTTCAGCCTACAACGTCATTCTTGGACGACCAGGGCTTAATGCCCTCTAAGCTGTGGTCTCGACCTATCACCTGCTCATGCGGTTCCCCACCGACCGAGTAGGCGAAGTTCGTGTGGACCAATCAATAGCTAAGCGGTACTATATGGCGACTCACAAAGCGAAGCAACCGGCTAAAGCACCAAGCCAAGAGGAGCAACCGGCCCAGGCGCCAACCCAAACATCAAATCAGATGCTGCCCATCGAAACCTTGAAAGTGCGAGACGACCCCTGGAAGGAACGAGTAGAACCTGAAAATCCGACCAAGCTCGGATGCCCGACAAAGTTCGGATGCCCGACCAAGCTCGGATGTCCGACCAAGCTCGGATGCCCCAGCCAAGTCTGGAATACCTCGCCACGTCGACATCGAGCTCGGTCTCGATCTCCATCAAAGACCCCGACCAAGATCGGGATGCCCCGCTGAGTCGACAGCGAGCCCAAGCTCCCTCGACCTCGGATAGCGTCGCGGGGTCGACAGCGAGCCCAAGCTCCCTCGACCTCGGAAAGCGTCACCAGATCGACAGCAAGCCCAAGCTCCCTCGACCTCGTGCTCGATCCCCGACTTAGGTCGGGATGCTCCGCTGAGTCGACAGCGAGCCCAAACTCCCTCGACCTCGGAAAGCGTCACCAGGTCGATAGCGAGCCCAAGCTCCCTCGACCTCGTGCTCGATCCCTCGACTAAGGTCGGGATGCCCCCCTGAGTCGACAGCGAGCCCAAGCTCCCTCGACCTCGGGACGCATCACCAGGTCGACAGCGAGTCCAAGCTCCCTCGACCTCGTGCTCGATCCTCCGACTAAGGTCGGGATGCCTCGCTGAGTCGACAGCGAGCCCAAGCTCCCTCGACCTCAGGAAGCGTCACCAGATCGACAACGAGTCCAAGCTTCCTCGACCTCATGCTCGATCCTTCGACTAACGTCGAGATACCCCGCTGAGTCGACAGTGAGCCCAAGCTCCCTCGACCTCGGGAAGACATTCGATGACAGGGTAGTACTTACGCGGACCCCCGTGACATTCGACGACGGGATAGTACCTACGCGAACCTCCGAAAAATTTGACGACGGGGTAGTACCTACGCAGACCTCCATGACATTCGACGATGGGGTAGTACCTAAGCGGACCCCCGTGGCATACGGCCCAGGGGCAGTACCTACGCGGACCCCCTGGCGTGTAGGCGCGCCCAAAGCGGACAATACCTCGTAGGAGACGCGGTATCCTTCTCTGCTCGGCCGGTGCAGGCTTTGCTATTGCGCGAGGCTCCGACCAAAGCGCCATCCCCGCAACAGATGGCGCCACCTGCGGAAGCGGACTACAGGCCAAAGAACGCCACTGAAAGTCGACCTCAGGGCGGAGTCGCTTACCTTAACCTGAGATGCCCGGCTCCGATGGTGCGACAGATATATCCTACCCGGCACCAACGTCATTGCGCTTACTTAGGGCTGGAAGTGGGCCGGGCCGGGCCAAACCCCTACCCAAGCCCGGCCCGAAAATTATTTCCGGGCTTCGGGCCGGGCCGGGGCCCGAACAATTTTA